>KK499788.1:0-94371 GCA_000688715.1 Glossina pallidipes | reverse complement strand
TAAGGCCTTAACAGAGCTCTGTAAAGAAATTTTGGTTTGTGTCTTTGCTAGTTATATTTAAATATAACTTCACACCCTTGGGTCAAACTACATATGTATATATATATAGATATGTATATAGTCGAACTATATATATGCTTGTCTTAACAATTGAGTTTGCAATGGCAACTATTTGATTTGAAATGTTATGCTCCAGTGTTCAATAAATACTTCAAAGCATTTTTCTGGCTTTGGTTGAAAATTTCTTGTCTTCTCGTTCTACCTAAATGAAGATAAGTCATCTGCAAAGTCCATAGCGGACAAACTTGAACTAAAAAACAGATTTCCCGAACAGTTGTGTGCTTGTAAGCGGACGCCTATATAATGCCCAAAAGCGCACAAAGTACTTAAGCAAATTGGTGTGCAAGGAGGAAGACAAAAGAAAGACCAGAGTTAATGGCGCACGCTTGATTCTGGAGAGGTGGGTGGGTTGTTGCGTCGAATGACACGATGTATTCGATAAGCTGCTAACTGAGTTGATGAGGTTTGGCCCCACAGGGAAACGCTGTAGAATTTTATAACCGAAAATATTTTGTCGAAATACTGGTTATGAGCAGACTACAATTACATTCCAAAGGGTTACGGTAAATACATGATAGGAGGAATAAGGATGAGATAGTGAAGAAGACACAATTCGATCAAAGCATTTTCAAACATTAGCAAATAAAATCAAAAAATGAAATCATTAATGCCTCTACTTATTGTTCAGTTGCCACACGCTTACGCGCTTACAAATATCACATGGAACTGCTGCTTCGGCTGTGTAGCCGAAAGAGAGCGGGATATTTCGATCTAATATTTAGCTTTAATTTTTTTATAATCTGAATGAGAACAGTTGTCGATAGATATCATTTCAAGTAAAACAATCACTCTACTGGTTGCTTCGACACTAGATTTACGGAAGCCCTTCAATATGATGATTAAGCTTTGTGAATCTTTACAGTCCCAAAAATAAAGATAGGAGGCGAAAATTTGTCACAACTATTCCCTGATCGATTAAGAATATACGGTAAAAAATTGGGCGAGATCCGAACACAGACACGCCCACAATGCCACAGAAACTAAGACGACTTCAGAAAACACCGAAATTTTTTTCATATTTTCATCTATAACAACATCACAGTTGAATCAAAATAGCAAAGGGGGAATGTCCCAGAAAAAAAAGTAGAAATATATATTTTCTATATTGGAGCATTAAAAACCAATATATACGTAACATCTAAAGATATCGACTTTCTTATACTGAATTTTTAATATCAAAGAACCGAGTGCTGTGTACACCTATTGCTAATTATATGCTGTTTACTTTCTTCAGAGTCGAAGCTTATATATCGGCGTGTGTTCTGTGTACATAGCACATTATTATTTGAAATGTTATCAGCGCAACATATTTTTGTTTACTGTTACGCCTTATCTTGGGCAATTTTTATTATTGCACCTACTCTCTTGGTACTCTTTTTTTTCTTTCTTTTATTATCTTCTATTTACTTATTTGTTTTTTTTTTTCAAGAAGTTTATTAGAGCTGAGTTGAAAATGGAAAGCGATTTTTAATCGTACTAAAATGCATTCAAAAGGTACTCGATATTTGTACAGAAAATCTGATAACTTCCAACCAAAACTATCGTTCTCTTAACCTTCAATCGTTTAAAAAAGATATATGGACATGAGAACGGAAGTATCAATAATACCTCAATTGACTCTCTAAAAACAAAAATGTTCCCAATCAGTCTATCCGTGTTTTTATATTTAAATTCCAAAGGGAATGTAAAATTTCGCCGTTTAAAGTAACTGTCGTGCGTCATTGATAAATTAAAAGCATGGATTCTTTCACCAAAAGAGGTCACGCAAGTTAGATGTAGCAGTGATTTCATATTTCACAGCTGCTATATCTCTCATACTAAAAACGCCTGCCCATGTCAGAGTTCTCAATACCACACCATGGGATTTCTATGTGAACGCTCTTGATTGTGTCGTTGTATGCAACTGGAGCATGTTTAAACTTCATTTAAAATCATCTAAAGTATTCTGTCCAGAATATCAAATCAAATCTTTAGGCGCGGTAGATAAAGTAGAACAGGTGTTGTGAGTGTTGTTTGCATTATAAGCTGCATTTACTGCTGAGTGAGCTGTGCTCCCTTTTCAAACTTTGCGTCCACTTGAGATCATCTAAACATGATTTTTATTTTACAGGTTCTTATATCCTCTTATATTCGGGTCCTCCATCCTTCTAGTCATCTGTTTATTTACATGGCATTACTCTTATTCCTGACGGGTGTAAAGCAATTTGGCCCATTTATGATCTCGTCATTAATATGGCGATTACAGAAAGGAACTTGAATGAGGAGATTACATCTCGTATTGCGCGCTACTCGTCGATTCGTTACGATTCTCTTCTTGAAAATATTTTTACGTTAAGCTTGATACTATTTATGTGCATAATTCAAGTGAGAAGTTAATTAACTTAATCTAGTCGTAGATTTATTAATATGTTGTTGGTGTCTCTTTTTTATTCCCGCAGATTGTTTTCATCTGACGATGATTAAACTTTTAATTGTTAAGCTTTATAAGAGGAAAGAGATCGATGTTAATTATAGTTCTTTGTACGCTCAAGAAGCTCTCGAACTCTATTACTAGTCACATTGAAGACTGTGTTACCCTTTTTTTGGTATTCTACTGAATACTTGATTTCCATTTTGTCTACTCGTTTGTCGAGAATATTTCTAGGCGTCCACCTCTTGGTGGTTGAGAGAGTTAAAATTTATTAAAAATAATTTATTTATTTATTTATTCGGCTAACAAAAGACAGCCGTTCGTGGTATACAAAGAAGCTTAAAGTGAAGGTCTTGTGACCTAAATTTAAGTTAATCACATCCAATTCATTAATAATAATGGAAAGGAGTAAGCTTACAGTTATTCATATCGTACATTCACACCTATTCAACATCATTCATATGCATACTATCTAAAAAATAGTTCATTTTAGAATTATGGTGAGTGGGATATTTTGATTCGGCGAATCAGAAAAAGGAAGTTAAAAAGTAGAAGGAGCTAAAAAACTGATAGTTCAAACGATAGAAGGGTAAGTTAATTGGGATAAAGTGCCCACGGTGGGGAGAATTAAGATTCATTTCGTCAAGCAAAGCTGGTGACGAGATTATACGATCGACCAACTCAACAGCAAGGCGTCATTAAGTGCATGTCTCCTCGTGCGCTGAGGTATTGGAACATTAATAAGATTACGTATGGAGGAAGAATGGAGTAGGAGTTCCATCCTTACCCAGTAAATATAAGAAATTGTTTCTGGACGGAATTAATTAAATCAATATCGCAATCAAAACTTGGAGACCACACTATTAACGCGTACTCTAGTATTGGCCTAACCAAAGCAATGAATAAACTTTTAGTTATGTAGGGGTCTTCATAATCACGAGACCACCTTTTGACAAATGCCAGAGGACATCTGGCTTTGTTAACCATCGAGCGTCATGTATGCAGATGGAAGCGAAATATGAGATCACAAACAATACCCAAATCTATAAAATATGAAACATCTTGAATGATTTCTCCAAGTATGCTATACATAGTTCGTGTATAGACGAGATTCTAGAAAATGACAATTTCTTACATTTACATAGACATGAGATTTACACTTTTCCAAACCGCTAAAGCTTCTAAATCTTGCTTTAGATAATCTGGTGCTGTATCAAAAGTCAAAGACAGCTTCTTATCATCAGCAGACACATGAGTATTAACTCACAGATCGAAGATCATTTATGAATAGAAAGAAGAGAGGGGGCGAGATGGCTCGCCTGTGTGATCCCAGATGAAACAATTATTTCTCTAGACAAAATGTTCTTATAAATAACACGTTCAAGACAAGATAAGAACAGAACCATTAAACCAATATGTCCGGAAAGTCGTACATTCGTCGTATATTCAAAAATAAGCCAGTCATGTTTTACTTAGGGACGGTATTTTTATAAGGTTTAAGAAACACTGTTCCCTAATTGTTTTTCCTGATTGTTTATATATTGCCGTTAAACAAGGTCTTCTTACTGCTCGTACAAAGTGCTGCTTAGAAAACGAGGTTTAACATTAAAAACAATCCTTAAATTTCTTACAGTTTTGTAAGGATCTGACGGGTGGGTTATTTCCCTTGTTTTCTTTGCAAACTTTTTCGAGTAACAATAGCTTCGCTTTAACTGATAAATATAATGTTTTCTTTAGTATAACTCTCTCGGAATTGGAAATATTTCCTTCGTTTCGTCGTCTAAAGTTTGCTGTCACTCTAATCCAGCATGTGGTCGCCAAGTCATTTGCGTATTATTATTTCCTTAAATCACTTGCTTCCCCGTATCAACAGGTTTTTATTACCGACAAATCTGTAGTCATCAAGTTTTTGAAAGTTTCCTGTCATAGGTTGACAAAGGTAGTCACAGTTTTTGAAGGTTTGAAGAAAAATCGGCTCTGCTCTGCTAAACCTGTACAATTTTTATCTTATGGATCGTATGCAAACAGTCTCCCTTAAATCAATTCTTCATAAGCTAATTTGGTTCAGTCTTCTTTTTTTTATTATTTTTTAATGATCTCCGTAATCAAACTCACTGGTCGGGTAGGCTAACGTATGCTAATGATTTTAAGTTTTTTTTGCTCCTCGTACATCTTAGACGGTTTTCGTCTCCTCAAATCTGATTTATTTTGGTTGGGTGAACTCGGCTCTTGTAAACGCAATGTCTTTAAATATAAAAATATGCAAACGTATGCCTCTTTCAGTAGAATTCCATCTATTTATTTTCATTGTAATTTAAATGAAGCGTTTGTCGAGTCCGTTAAGTCATTTAATAATGTTGTTGTTATTGTTTTTGTCTCCATGCGAAAGCACTACGTTTGTTAGACTGAGTCAGTACATGGTTTTTTGGTCTTAGAAGGTAATCGAAAGTTTTCGATTGTCCCTACGTAACGAAAGATTTGCATTAGTTTTTGCGGACGGACGTATTCAAATATGCTTTTATTGTCTCGTCTCCTAAGTATAATTTTCATTGTGTTACTTACTTATTTTAAAAATTATGAAAAAAGACATTTATTATCGCTCTCTTTTGAGCTTAAGCACAAAGTAGGGCAGAGAGAAAATACTTGAGCAAATTTTTCAAAATGCACCGCTGAGATATTAAAGAAGATGTTTAGGCGAACCGAACTTAAATGGTTTAGAACACATCGTATGGGTATATTTGAAGTAAATTCTTATAAAAATTATGTACAGCAATAATCGCGACAGTTAAGTGACCCCTTTCTTATATTAAACCATGAAAACCGTGTGTCTGTGTGTGTTTGTGTGTGTGTGTCTATAAATTACTCTACACATTTGTAGTTTATCGCAAAAGGAAATGTATTTTTAATCCAATATAATCGTTAATTTCATTGCAATCATCGTACTTATTAGTGGAATAAATGTCGTCGCAGTAAAAAAGATTTTAAGACGAATTTCCTGATACCTATCAGTTTTATTTCTGTATTCATATATATATCAAAGCCATGCAAGATATATATATATATATATATACATATACATATATGTCCATTTATAATATATATCCCAATGTGTAGAGTAAGGGACTAGTAGGCATTCAACACTTTTGCTTACTTTGCACATATGTAAAAAAATTTCCCCAGTTTTGGTAGAAATTTTTTCTCAAATATTTGGATTTCTTTGGAAATGTATCTCACTTGTTTCTTTCTTGAGTCATTTTCAAGGCTTAGCTTCTAGGCTCCAGTTTTCGTATTCAATTTTCATGATTTTAATAACTCTGACGGTAGACACAAGTTTGAAACAAAGTTTGAACAAATTTCCCGCTATTCAAGAAATTATTGTTTATTTTATGCGTATAAATAAACAAAGTGACAGATAACCAGCGGGGATCGGTTTAAGGCAGTCTATTACGAGATAGGTCAATGCGTGCTACAGTTAATGTATTTCAGATTTTACTTTTCTTCGAAGGAAATTAGCAATATGTTTAAGGTCGAGAATTAGAAACCTGTTAAATTTGTCATCGCGTTTGTAGCAATCAAAGACATACAAGAACGCATATATTTTTGATCATTTTAAACATCTGCTTTAAAATCTTATGTTCTTCTGTAAATTTCGAATGGATTTAACTAAGTCCTTCCGTCCGCTTCTTTTTTAGATCTCCACTAGGTGCAATCGTAGAAATTGAAATCGTGAACTAACACTCATAGTCGATTGCCGAAGAATGTATTTAATAGCGGCCGAGTGAGTGATACAGAAAAAGAGAGAAAGCCTAACTTACAACATCAGCATCCTAGATATTTAGGAATTGAATGCAAAAATGGTTCTTGATCGTATCCACAATCAACCAAATTCTTTGAGACTATTACGTATTAGCATAAGGTCGAAAGTCGTAAAAAATGGCCCATTGATCGTATGATCGTACGTACGTACGTTACGACTTACGACATTCGAGATATCGGTTGAAAAGATATTCAATCGATTCAATTTCGAATCGAATGAAAATTCTTTCTTCCATTCTTTAGAAAGACTAATGAATAAAAAACTTCCGCGAACAATTTCTGTGAAAATTTTCATACTAACTTTCTTTAGTCACTCGGGGAGGCTATGGTTATCTAAAAGGATTTTCGCAGCTGAATTATTTGATTCAAAACTTGTCAAAGCTTGGTGAAGACACTTTCAATAATTTGATGTTTTCGTTATGTAAAGCATGAATAATGGCGGACTTGGTGCACCTTACGAAATGTAGCGCTCGTCTACGCGATATAATAACTAAATAAACTGTAAACAACTTATAAATAATACTATTCAAGTGCATATAAGCAAAAGTTACGTATACATGAATGTGTTCGTACATTAAAATATAGATTCAATACACATTTGTGCCTATCTAAGGCATTGACAAGTATTTAGAAAATAAAATAAAAAAAAAAAAGTATTAAAAAAAATATCACATAACGTCAATACTTTTTAATGAATTTTTCTTGCTGTTGTTTCGGGAAAATGGTCAAAGTGGGGAGCAATGAAGAAAATAACAGCAAACATGCGGGCAAACAATCTAAATTTCATGAATAATTTATAAATCATATATATTTGGACAGCATATGAAAAAGTAGAAAATATGGATATTGTGATTGTATATGTTTGTATGTCTGTATGTCTTGCTGAATGGGTTATATTAAAAATCAAAAAATCAATAAGAAAATCAATAATAAAAATACTTGGCTTAATGCGAATCTTTAACACTCATAATCTAATGGTGTTTGTATGTAAGCAGTGACACCATGCGATGACAATCCAAAGCTATTATTATCTTTTCAAGTTTCTTTATTTGAAGCGTTATCGAAGAACTTTACTTTCTCCTTTTAGAGAGAAGTTATGATTACATGTGTGTGTTTATGCGGTATATAGTTTATTATGATCTCCATCATTGCCACCATAACAAAGGGCTACAGAGGATGGATGGAATAAATAAATCTATAATTTGAGAATCTTGTGTCTATGTATATATGTGGAATAAAGTACCTCGGACAAATGTTCCTTGGAGTTGTGATCGTACGAAACAACCACCAAGAAAGTGAAATTCGGTTTGATTCAAATTTTTTATCGTCGGTCATAAATGTTTGAAAGATCGTATATCGTGTAGCTGTAAACACATACAAATCTTCGACGCGCAACTTGGCAACATGTGAAAGGTAATAGCACAAATTATACTTTTTTAACCTATATACATACATACATATATATATATATATATATAGTCGACGTTATATGCACGCAAAACTTTGATTTGAAGCAAGAAATTAATTAGAACAAATTTCATACCAAACCAAAAACCAATCAAAACCTGGTTGTCAGAAATAGTAGTTTATGGCCGTAAGCATTGATTAGCTCAACCGATTATTTAACCTGACCTCATAAAAGACATAAGAAAAATGTGTTCTTATAAACAAAATGTTGAGGTCGTACAAACGATTTGAACGAATTGACGGGCGAATAAACAAATCGATTGCGCTACTTAAGTTGTTCAAGCATACGTGTACTTAAGACAATGTCCGTTGAACATTTGACAAAGATAAGTAAGTGTAAGTGCTTTGGTTAATATATTTATTATGTAAAACACAATGAAAACGAAAAACGAACACAACGCTGTACATAATCGACTTAAATTCTTCTGTCATTGTATGCAATGCGTATATGAGACTCACCTAATTCCACTATAGAAATACTTAAAATAGATGATTATCTCGTTTGCTACGTGTAGTACACAATGCGGACTAAGAAATGCATCACAAGCAGCCAATATTAGGTAGCATCGCTAAATTCAAATGCATGTCAATTTAATATTTTACCAAGGGTGTGAAGTTATGTTTAAATATAACTAGCAAAGACATAAACTAAATTTTTTTACAGAGCTCTGTTATGCCCTTAACAGAATTCTATAAAACGAAATTTCAGAGGGATTTAAATTTAGTTAAAATAAAACTTTTGGAAAATTTTTTTACAAAATATAATAAACAAAACATGTAGTTATGTAAATTAATTAATATTTGAAAAGTCAGTATTTTCAGACTATGCCTTAAATGATGTTGATAAAGCGAAAGTTTGCTTGGCTACTGTGGGCAAACCATGCCTTGTGAAAAAATGAAACTAGGGCAGGGTGAATTCTCTATTAATAGCCTTTCTAACGCTGTGCAAGTTATCGATATAAGTACTTGCATCCATATAAGTACTTGCATCGATGTAAGTACTTATATACTACTTGCGGTAGAATGTGTACTAAGTGTATGCGGTGTAACACCCAAAATTACTTGAGATAGACCCTACTTTTATTATGCCGTTCTATTTATAACCATTTTCTGAGTCGATCTAAGCTTGTCTGCCCATCTGATAACTGTCCATATATTCTTGTCTTCTACCTACAGGTCACAATTTTCGAGATATTCTGATGAATTTTGGTACACTGACGTGCTTTGGCCCAAGAACGAACGCTATTGAAAATGGTCTGGATCGGACCATTTTTTCGACTACTTACTCAGTTTTATTTTGATAATTCGTTATAAGAAAAAACATTGCAATTTTTAGAACTGCGCGAAAAAATCGGAGAATTTTTTGAGGAACTCCTTGTCCCATAACCGTTGCTACAGAAACTGAATCTACATATCGTAAAAACACCTAATTTTCTATACCTTTTAATTCTTTTATAATAAAAATTTAATATCAAAATTAATCTTATCGAATTTGGAGTACGTAAGTCTGTTGCTTGGATCCCAACCGATGCAAGAAAGCTTTGTATTTCAAAAAGTTCTAAGTTTTAATATTTTATGGTGAAAATTTGTTCTTGGTGTTTGGGTCACGTAGTTCGCTTTTTTTACATCGCGCCGTGGAAACAAAATCCTTCTATGGCGACAAAGCTCAATTAGTAATTCGTTATGACAGAAGCAACTGGAAAATAAAAAAATCTCAATTTAAGTTTACTAAATTTAGACCATGTTGCCCTCTGAGTACCCTCGAAGGCATAATTTTTGGTGTATTATTAACTAAGCGAAACGGTGTTAGGTGACTAATGGTATGCCTTGCCCGGCTATAGCATTCTTATATTTTTTATTTAAGTTTAGAGTAGACCGTCTTCGTAATTAATCAATTTGCAGGATCATCTTTATAGAGAAAATAAGTAAAAACACTACACGGCGCACCATTAAACACCCTACACTACTTCGCTTAACATAGACGTTCATACAACAACTTTTCAAAACAACGTGTTATATAGGAAGTATTCCAAAAAGTGGGTCGATCCGAGCCAACTTCAAAAGCGTTCACCCTTGGGCCAAAACATGTCGGTGTACCAAATTTCGTCAAAATATCTTAAAAATTGCGACCTATAGGAATACAAAACGGATAGGTCGAATTGATGCAGTAAAAGGGGGGTCTATTTCAAGTCCCTCTCCGTGTTGCTTAATATACCTTTATATCACAATTGGTGTAGGGCGTTAAAAAAAAATTCTTATATTTTCCTGTAACTCAGCTGATAAGAGGAAATATGACGCGTTTTTTGCGTAAATCTATTCGCCACGCTTATGGGTCAACAACTCTCGGTTTCTATACCGCGATAATGCATCTTCTTATCTCTATATTTGCAAGGTTTTCTTACCAGAAAATTAACTCGTATTATATTTCAACAAGTAACTCTATTTATATTCGGAATTTGCAAATCACTGCTTAAACATCGTTTTGGTTCATTTGAAGACATAGGAACGAAGAGAAAAAAGCATTCTTTTAGACCAAACGCAAAAATCGTCTCTCATTGATTACTAAAAATACTAAGACGAAATTTAATACAGACATCAATTAAAGCGTGTGGTGTTAAAGAACAAAAAACTATTCGCTTGGATGAACCGCAATCTCAAATTTTAGCGTGCACTGTAACTATATGTATGTAGCTCTCTTTTGAAAATATGTAAGAAAAAAAAGAGGTAAGAAAGAAGTTATCTTCCGCTTAAGTGGAATCGATGAACAACTAATCTCTTTACATAGAGTTGATTATAAAAAAGACGTGAATACGTCGATCCTATATAGTATTTATTTATATATTTACATGAAGCGCTAGCTATTATGCAGTCAATACAAAAATACAAACATACAACATTCAATATTCAAATGAAGTAAATTCTGTCAAGCCGAAAAAGAATGTTAAATACGTACAATGTGGTGACAATACTTTGTCTGAAAGCCCATTTCAATGTGCATGATGACATTCAATTCAATATATAAATATATAATGTACCCAAAATAATGTTGATAGCTAAGTATTGAGCATTGCTTGAGAACTGATTGACACCCAAACTAAAGTCATATTCCTAAACTAAACCACAACAACTTATACAGGAAAATATAAAAACTTACTCTAATAAAATCTTTTTACCAGTCCTCCCTAAAAGGGGGGGAGGGGGAACACATTACATCGTAATGACAAGTAAGTGTAACGCATACAGTAACAATAAGCTTAAAAAGCATTAGCAGTGTTTTTGCAATGCAAATGCAATGCTTGCACTGATGAATAGCAAATTTCGTCTTAAGACGACTTTACTTGGATGGAACAGCTGTCCAAACGTTAAGCAGCGGCGGTTTGATATAATTGCTTGAATCGTCTATCGAGAATTGGGTCCGCATAAAACTCGGAAAGGAAAAAAAGTGCTCATAAGTGTTCCTGCATTGAGACAACCGAAAGGGAAGGAAATTCCTTGAAACTTTTGAAGGAACATTGAAATAATATCTCCTTCAGTAAGTTTCATTAAAAAGTTTGTTCCAAGTCGAGACTGGGTAAATTGTTTAGAAGTAAACGATGTTGACTCGGAAGTAATAAAATACATTGTTAGCATACCGTTCCAGTCCAGTCAAGGCAAATGGGGGAAATTGTTGTGAATTGCCACGATCAATGTCGATTTAGTAAATGTGATTGGGAGACCAAATAATAGATGCATACTCAAGAGCCTAACCAACCATATGTACAGTCCTTTCGTTACATAAGGCAAGGGTCGTCAAAGTTTTTTGACCCTATTTTTATAAAACCTAATACAGACCTCGCTTTGCACACAACTGTTTTGTGTTCCTCATATAGACGATAAATAAAAGTAATGGGGGACACTCTCCTGAAAGACATGGCTTTACATATTTTTCTAATTACCTCCATTCAATTCACCCTACACCATTCTACCAGTAAAAGTAAGTCAGATTCAAGAAGAGAATAACCTTAAATGTTGTGGAGGGTGTAAAAAAATTTGATATCGTCAGCATACATTAGCACCTAGGAATGTTGAATTGTATTGGGAAAGTCATTTATGAGTAAACAAAACGAAAGTGAATCTAAATGCCTCTCTTATGGATCCACGGATTTCTCTAATATGCACAGACAGATAATACATTTATCTGCATATGGCCTCATAAATTGAATTGAAAACGATAAGCGAATGCCAAGAGATTCATGAGAGTGGAGTTGCCCTTCACAAAATAATGCTGATATCGCTATAACTGATTTGATAAGAATCACTAGTCTGTTTGTCACAAGTTTTCGAAAGAGTTTAGGCATTACGGATAGACTGGCAATGCCTTTATAATGCTGAATGAATTGCGTACTGCCGGACATACGTAACAGTAGAATATAACTATACTTCCAAACCTAGTAAGCTAGAAACAAATTAAAGATTTCCGTAATTGGTTTAACTACAAACTCCATGCGCTTAACGAAAATACTCGCGGGGATACCATCCAGACTAAAAGTGCTGGAAGTTTTTAGGCCAAAAAGGTTTGAGCCTTCAAAAACTTCCGCACTTGAGAATCTGATACCAAGGATTATGTCAAAATTTCCAATATCATAGGCATAGCCAATAACATGGGTAACAGTTTGGCTGGCGCATGATTGTACAAAGAACTGGGCAAACAAATTAAAAACAAAAGAGAGAACAATTTAGGGAAATATGAACTTTTAGATAAGTGCGAGGACTTCATGAACCGATTTAACTAATGAAAGTGACAGAAATTATTTGATGCCAAACTTACGACTCTAATTTAATTATTAATTATATTAAAAGGCAAAACTTGACATTATGAAGCGAATGAACAAGAAGTAGATACGGAGACTTAGCTAAATCGCTTTTGCCCATCACTCAAGTCAAGAATATATATATAATATATGTAGAGTGATGTGTTTTTCTAAGCTTGACAAACATTCAGGGGATCTCATGTAATTCTCTTTGCGGTGAGCACAAAAAAATATTTCGACATTTGTACTAATCTTCTTTTTTAATTTGCCTGATTCACAGAATAAAGGATAAAAGAGCTATTCCTGACCAAGCACATTAATTAAATGCTGCATTAGCATTTCTTACATACAGTCACTCGGACAGTAGCTTTATGGTTTGCTTAGTAGTTAGTAATAAAGAAAATTCTCATGCGGCTTGTGTTCGCAAATACCACATAAGCGTATGCATGTAGACTATCTTTCTTTTTTGCTAAATACTATTTGTATCTGTGGTAGGCCTCAGAAAAATGATGTTCGCTTTAGACCGAATATCTTAACACTCAGCCTTTTCCTTAACTTTATATATTTATTTATTTATTTCCTTTTTTTTTAAGAATTTACTCTTTTCACTTAATGAATGTATTTTGAAAACATTCATAGGATTAATCGTACGATCTTTTGGAATGAGGCCATATCTTGGCAGCCACAAAGTATTTAGTTTCTTGTAAAATTTTGCTTAGTATTGCAAATCGATGTTGTAAACTGCTATGACCAAAGCAAACTCTTGCGAGTGTTATTACGGTCACTTGTATACAGTAGTGGGAGAGAACTACGTTTCGTGGGTGGTAGCATTTCTCGAGTCGATTTTCTTTTGAATTTTTCTTAAATGTATTTCTCAAAATGCGTTTTCTTTATCGTCCACAACTATTAGCGAGAAAACCTCTAGGTTAGTTTGCTTATTTCCCAAGCGACGTGATACTCAAGGTATTTGAATATTATACTTCCTTACTTTGTTATTGACACTCCTACAAAGAAGCCTTGCTGTTTTACATGGCTAAAGGATATCTTCAGTACAATGTTTTTGGGTTGAAAAATATCTTTCTATTTTACCTAACTTCTGTGTAGAGTGTGTCTTATACGGATGTGTCATGCGAAATCTAACATGGCATCGGCAGGATACCGTTGCACTCATTGCAACCCCTTGCTGCATACAAAAGATACCAACAATTATTTTCTTAAATCTGAGTTTCTTCTGTAATTAGCTTTATAAAAACATATTTGCTTTGGCCGACACTCCTTTTTGGCGTGCAGAGAGTGAAATTGTGGCAAGAGTTGACAAAAATGTTATTATTAGGTTTTTTTTTTTTTTTTTTCTCCTTTAAGAATGGATCCAAATCATTGTAAAAAAAAATCACTCAAATAAGGAAAAAATTAAATGTAAATTTTTGCTCCTACATCGTTTTATTCGTTATGGTTTCTACGTGAAAACCTACCATGAATTCAATTCAGCTAACGTTAAGGGTATATAATGAGTCTCCGCACTTCATGAATCCAGCCCTTTAACTCAACAACGGACAGAGAAGAAAAACTTTCAAACAGACAGATAGTATGAAAAAAGGGAAAAAAACGGAAAAGTAAATTGAAAAACACAAATGGTGGCATGTTTTTTTGTTTTTTTTTTTTGCTTTTTATTTCTCCTTTTAACAATCTGACATGCAACAGGAATGAATCATACGCCAGAATGGAACAATATTCTTGATTGCTTTGGTTTTACATGGTACTACCGAAAGAATAGGGTGAAGTAATTACGTCGTTTTATTTGTTTCTCACTCACAAGTAGACATTGCAGACCCCCTAATGTATACATATTTTCGATCAGCGTAATGATATGTACTAGGGAAACTTAGCTAAGTTCTTAGTCATATTCGGACAAAAAATAAAAAAAATTCTAATTTTACAAACAGAAAATAAGCTTCTTTTTCAGATTGTAGGATTTTAAGAAATTCGCCGAGTATATATGTATATATAAACAATTACTAGCACCTCGCTCTGAATCGATCTGGCCAAGTCCGTCTTTCCGTCCGTTATATTTAAAACTCCCACTTTCACAGAAACTTGGAGAGAAAATTATAACTTGTATGTGTGTTCTTAGTCCACGACCATAGACCAAATTCTGGCAGTGGGCGCAATTTGTTTAAAAACATTCTAATCACTCACACAATGTCAATTTAATATCTTACGGGAATTATACAGAAAAATGCATTGCATCTCGTATATTGGCAGGAAACGCCATTAATTAACATAACCATTTCAACAGTTGATGTGATAGATATCCCAGGCGACTATAGGTCTCTTACCTCATGTGGCACAGAAAATAATATTTATTTTTAAATTTATGAAAAACGCTAGAGGGAAATTTTCTTTTGACTTTTTTTTTTATGGTAAAAAAAGCAGGATATAATTTAGCAAACACAACATCTGCTTAACCAGCAGTGCAATTTAAGAAGAACTATAACATTTTTGCGTAACCCAACACATTGCATTGCTGTGGATGACCTAGATCATGTTTTTTTTTTTCTCTCTGACTCTTGGCATATGCGAGTATGTACGCAGGAAAAGTATAATTTTCACATCTTTTCAGTCAATTTCTTTTTTCTATCTTTATAAAAGCGTTCTAGTTTTTGCAGCAATTGTTGCTTTTCAATGTGTTTTGTTTTCTTTTGAAGGAAATTAAAAAGAAAAAAAAAAAATTTAAATTTAAATTTGTTTTCAATTCACACTAAACAAATCATAAAAAATTCCTAAGAGAGAACTAAACAAAAATTCAAAGTAACATAAATCGTTTTTGTTTTCTTTCTTTCAGGCGGCCATCAAACTTATCTGTTGTTTGGACAAGGCGTTCGCGACGTGTCGCATCAGCGCCCTTACCTTGGGAACCAGACATGATGAATCCGCTAATTGGCCATATATCGTGGCCGGTTCCCGATAATCATTCAATCTCCGTGACGCTTTTCAAAGATGCGCGTACTCATGAGTTGGAGGACAAAGATTGGACTTTTGTCATTGAAGACGTAAGTGTATAACGTTTCTTAACAGTTCTTTGCTGTATTGTTTTCGAACACCAACACGAGTACTAAGTGCAGCAAATGTATGTCATAACCAATTAAAATTTCAATTTGAAGTTCGTTTGCTTGCTATGTCGGTTTTCATAGAATTTTTTTTAGTGACAACTCGGGTATCTTGCAAATATGCGCCCAGAAAAAGGCAATCGCTTCAACTATTGCTAACTGCGTTCTGAACATGAGGAGTTGAGAAGTCTTTAATGCTAAATAAGTACAAAGTTGGACACGGCTCACTCTTGTATACATCACTTCACTTAATACTACAGCGTGTTAAAAAGGGGATCCGATCCGAATCAATTTCAATAGCATTCGTCCTCGGCCAAAAACATGTCCGTGTACGAAATTTAATCAAAATCTCGCAAAAATTGCAACCCGTAGGTTGAATACGAGAAAACAACTGTTGGATGGGTAGACGGACAGATAGACTTAAGGAAGGTGGGTACATTTCAAGTCCTTATGGATGTTGCATACCGAATATACCCTTATACGACAAATTGTGTGACGTATAATCAGACGAATGATTCAGCAATTCATCGTTACGTGAGCTCAAGAAGACAAACATCCGCACTAACTGAATATATCCTTGCACGACAAATTGTGTGAGGTATAATCAAGCGAATGATGCAGCAATTCGTCGTTACGAGAGCTCAAGAAGACAAACATCCGTACTAACTGAATATCCCTTTGTACCACAAATGGTGTGAGGTATAATAAACGTTTGTATTGAAGAGGAACAAATCTCGTTGCCATGTTTCTTTGCTCCATTTTTTCATATCATGTATCTCGGAAAATAGTCTGCAAACAAATATCAGCATATTCCTCTGCAATTTTCCGCAATAGTTTTTAAAAACTTTTTTACGATCCTTTCGAAGCAAAGACGACGAGACAGACGACCTATTTCGAAGTACATTTGGTTCATCCGAGGGGATCTTTACCTGTGAATCGTGTTTGTTTGCAGGCTCTTGCATGTAAATCAATTATTAACCATTTGTCACGTTGCTATCAACACATTGATTAAATTTTTGGAGCACATTACTCAGTCAGTTTCGGTCGATCAATATTGATTGATGATCGATTTATGTGCAATTCGACGGTCACGTAGCTTTGTCGCAATTCAATTTTTACGTGGCCTTCATCCCGCTTATAGTAAAATTTATAAAATTCTTCCATCTCATCATAGACGATGATTTATTTTTGCGGTTTCTGCCGGTCGCTGATGTTTGCTGTCAGAACAAAAGATATTTGACATCCTTGGTCAAATTGATACGCTAGTGAGTCACTATCGCCCAAACATGAAATAAACAAACAATACATAATGAATATATTAGGGTGGCGCGAAAGTTCTGCCATATTTTAATACCTGCAGGTAATGTCAATTCTCAGGCCAAGGCAACGGGCAGAGAATGCCTGTATAATACAGACAAATACAGGAAATACAGGCAAAAGTCATCCGTTTCGTCCGATGACCACTGACGAATAGTCATTTAAGTTAATTGTGGGCATTGAAATTTTAATCTTTTAGCTGCTAGGTTCTTTATTGGGTAAATTGCACCCCTTTCTTTAGTATTCGAACTATTTATTGTAGTTAATGACATAAGTTAATAAAAGAAAATTTAATTATAACGTCAAGAGATAGTAAGATTTTTATTTAGGTGGTGGATATAAATATCGAAGGTAAGGACGACTGGAACAGCCACTGAGACTTACCCTGGCACCAAGAACTAAACTAATTTTTCCAATTAAGAAAAATTACACAATCCTCACAAACTTAAAATGTTTGATCGAATCTCCCAACTTTCAAAAAATCGTAGAATGACTTAATAAGAGCAAAATTTTCTATTAAGAGAAATTACGTCTTCTTCATATAGAGAATCTCCTCCAAAGCTCAGAAAAAATGTCAATTTATAAAGAAGGTTGGATTGACATGTTATCTGTATATTCTATGGGCGATGTTATAGTACCAATACAAAACTGGAAAAATTACCCAAGTCTACCCCATATTGTAGCCTATCAAATTTTAATTTTTTTGTCAAAGCCTGAAGCAAACTTCGAAAACTCCGTAAAGTATGTATGTTCTTGATCAGCAAAATGTCCGAAAGGACATGAGTATCTGTCCGTCTGCTTAAGAGTATAGTAATTGCGCTAAAATATCGCCCAAAAAATTTACAAAAAAATTTGCTAGCCCGTCAAAGAAAACGCCCACCCAATTTTTGAATTTCGAATATTTATTTAAATAGAGCAGATATTGATTTTTTCGCTAACCGTGAATATTTGCATAAGAACGAATGTGTTCCCTTTTTTCCAAGTCTGTTAAGTCGTGTTATAATACTGTGGCATAACGGGAGATGTGGCTGGGATCTACGCAAATGACCCGTAAACAGCCGATCAATTGAGCGGATCTCATGCAAAAAGTGGGCCAAGTCCAAAATCGCTGGAAAAATCAAGGAGATTTTAAAAGTTTTCTTCGATTACCTGCTATATTATATATATATATATAATATATTATATATATATAATTGTATATATTATATATATATATATATATAATATTTTTATATATATATATATATACATAATTCTCTTCTTAATTATTTGAAGTTGAGATTTACTTGGAAGAAGAAATTAAACTGATCTTATTTTTTGGACACAGCAGTAACATCTTAGCTTCATTGTTACTTATTTTTTTATTCGCTGGATCGTCTATGTTTGAGTTTCCAGTTCTCCTTTCTTAAGCTTACTTAGTCGCCATAAATGTACATCAATGATGCTTCAGACAATGAACCCATCGTTGAAGTGAACAAAACTTTTTACTCTGATATTAAAATTCGTTTATAAATAGTGTTAAGCGACTGATAATAATTCTATTCTGATTGCAGAACTACCACCTACAACAACTAAAAAGGCATTGCTTAAATTAATTTTAGCAGCGTTCTTCTTCTGCCCTTCTCCGATTTAAAACATACACGGATTCCTTAAGGCCAAGCTAGTGGCATTGCTTTGTAAAGCACTTTACTTTTAAGGTACTGCCACCTACTTGAGTTCAAGTAGAAAGGAAAAGCGTCCTCAACATTCAATAATGTGCCTAAACGTTTCTTGCTATACGTTGTTTCAAATGCATGCAAAAACCTTCAGTCGTATTATATCCTGTGTTAATATTACACTTATATGTATCGATTTTCCGCTTTAAGTTTTTTCTTTTTTTTTTTGCTTTTTAGCGGTTTCTCTCACCTTGATGTGTGAGAAAATGAGGATTCTTATCAAGAATATACTACAACTATGAAAAGAAAAAAAAAAGGACAAACATTTTAGAGCAAGGGCGGCCATTTAATACCCTACGTCACCAATACAATTCTCAACTTACTTTCGTGACAAAATAGCAAAAATTACACCTTGTTGCCACGTAACGGCACCAGCACCTTCATAAGGGATGGAGTTCAAAACATCGATAGATAGAATAGGTTCAAATTTGCCACATAGACTTTTTTGCCTTCTTTTCGTGGATGTGGATCTGGGAGACTGAGCTCAAAAGATTGACCAATCGGAGTCAAATTTTTCACTTTAAATTAGAGATGCGATTATCCTAAGACTAAGTGAGATTGCAGTGATAATAAGCAGTTTTTTTTTTTCTTAGGCCCGAAGAAGCCAGTTACAGCACCACCTTCGCCTCCTTTTGCTGTGGGAATGTCTGCACAAGCGATGGAAGGATGAGATACTGAGAACCGTTGCAAAATAAAAACAAATAAAATGAAAATTGCAAGAGCTCTTCGTCTAACTACCTTTGCTAAATAAGCTATAGTATGAGCAGTGGTATTACAAATTGTCGGACCCGATTCATTTCATCGATGTACCAAAGGTGAAGCATGATGACCACAGTTGGGCAGACATTAGGGAGATGTACGGACAGATAAGCCTAAATGCATTCAGAAAAAGATTCTGATTTAATCCGCATAATAAAAAGGGGATTTGTCTTCAAGTGCCTCCCATATGTTGCATACATCCGTACAGATTTAATATACCCTGCACTACAAATCGCGTAATCATTGCATGACTTATTGCGACTTGTAATAACCTTCTTCTTGAAAACATAGGCATCCATTATTCTTAATAATGAAATAATTGTCCTTTTCAGTGTCTATGAATGTGAATTTAATTCATTTAGAGCTGAACAGTTTAATTCGTATAATTTAATCAGAGTGCTGCAACTTGACTTGATGAAAACTTTTTCGCTATCAATCCATCCACATTTTCTCTCTTGAGTTGAATTTAAGCAAACACAAAAACGCCTTCGTATCTTTTATCGTTTTATGAACTCAACACAGCGGAAGGATTGAAGTGTCTGGCGCGATAAAAAAAAAAAAAAAAAACAAGTAAGAAAGTATTATTTTGTATTTGCCTTAGCGTGAATCTTGGATACTCACCGCTTCAAGGCAACATACATGTATGAAAGTAGCAAGTGTGAAGATATCAATTGCTCCATAAAAAACACTTTCAGATTTTAGATTTGCGTCAGATATTGGATTGAAGATTGTTACAAGCAACGACTTCACTATACAAAATTTTAAAAAATAATTCAAAATATCGCGCATTTCGCTCTAACTTTTTTATCGCAAGTGAATTTTCAAAGCTCGTATGTGGAGACAAAAGACATGGATCGAACTGCCTGTATAGGCTATTTATAAAGAGTTATGATCTATCGAGTCAGTAAATCGTGGCACTAGACTCGTGCCTTTCTGTCCCTTCTTTTGTTCAACTTATTACAGATCCTGTGCTTTATTCGCCAAAATTCACATAGAATGCCAAGGTTTCCTTCCATATTTCCAATCCTTACGTTCAAAAACACAAATGGCCACAACTTGCCCACAACGACGCCCGCTATAGCTTAAAAACTAATCATTTCAATGTATTATTATCTACAATCCAAGGCTTCTATGACTTTAGGCTAAAACATGGCTCATTTTAGAGCTTTCCAAAAGTTCAACTTGGAAGCCGTCGTAAACCCCAAAAAAATTTTGAAGTTTCATGGATCCAGTGTTCAAGTAAAGTTGAATTTGTCTTGCTTGATCAAAAATTGCTTCCATATTCCACACATTTATTTAGTACCACTTATCTGAGATATGTACTCATCGCCTGGACATCATTAAATTCCCCAACATAATTCAGGTAAACGGGCGCGCAAAAATCTTGAATATGCATAAGAAGAGTATATTGTAATAGGTGTATATATATATATATATATATATATATATATATATATTTGAGCAGTCATAGTTATGGTTTGTGGTTCTGGTGATACTTTTTCTTTCTTGTATTTTGCTAGATTTTTCATTAATTTGGCCTCGACCAAGACGGTCTTAAATTCTCGTTTCAAGAAATTTTTCCAAGTTTGCTTAGTCACACAAGCAATTCCAAAGTTAATATACTTGTCGCAACGTAGCGTATCGAACTTAGTGCTTTAATGAATGTATTTTTCTGCACGAGATTGAAAAGCACATTCACTTTTAAACTATATATATATATATACATATATATATATATATATATATATATATGTATGTCTACAAGATGTTACATGCTGTTGCTTACATTAACTGTAATGGCTGGCGTGGGCGTTTAAACATTGAAGATAAGTGATGAAGTTGCTCTTGCTATGGATATTAAAACGGTGTCCCCTTCACTACATCTGACTACTGCTTTATGTATTGATAAAGCAAAGATAGAGTGTAACAATGTAATCATTCCGTGTGTGTGCGTGTGTGTGTATCTAAAAAGGACTGAAAGTTTTTAAAAAGGATTTTTTTGTAATTCTTCGAAAATTTTAAGGAGTTTCTTTGTCCATTCAATTGTTTACCAAATGAAATTCCGAAAACTGAGTGAAGCTCTGTAAGAGACCGCATTAACTTACTTTAGTTACTTTCGCATGAATCTTGCAAGTCAAAATATATGGAAGAGAAAGCTGAGATTACGATTATAAATCAATCGTTCTATTGCAAACGTTGAAGACGTAAATAAATGTGTTGTGACAATGGAATGAAGCGGAAATTAGAAAACAAAACTAAATTAAATAAAATAAATGCCAATATTTTCTCATTAACGACCTGCGAACACTAGAACAAATATCAGTTCTGACAATGACAATTCTGAAGGAAAAATAACTAAAGCGTATGTCTGCTTGCAAGAGTGGGTATCTTTACAATTGTATTGAAAACGTGTTAAAGGCTTTACCTCTTATGCATAAATATATTATTTTTACATATTACTTTTACACATATTATCATTACATACTATGAATTCCAATTATGCATATATTGTTGAAAAACATATGTAAAAATATTATTTAATAGTTTTGGTCATGCACCAAAAACAACCAAGATATGAGAAACGGAAAAAAATTATTTTAATTGACTATAAATGTTATGAGTTACTAATGTAAAGCTTTTCCTTATAAGCAAATAACAAACTAGTTAATCTTTCTCTTTGCAGATTACCCCTCTGGGCAAGAAACGTGTATTGGCCAATGCCAGCATAAACATGCGTAAATATGCCAGTATCGAGTCAACTCAGCAAAGTTTTACTTTAAGTTTAAAGCCGGTATCACGTAAAATCACCGCCGCCGAGTTGGAACTAACCATCAGTTGTGTATTCCTAAGGGAGGGAAAAGCCACGTACGTATTACGCCAGGGACAATAAGCGAGTTAAAATTTCTAAATTTCGTTATGTAATATTCATACAGTTTGTTATACCTTACAACACTTGCACCACAACGGTATGTTACGTGTGTGCGTATGTATGCCTTTCACTTTTTGAATCGATCCAAGCTTGTCTGTCCGTCTGTTCGTCTTGTTTTCAATCTATAAGCAGAAATTTTTAAGATATTTTGATGAAATTCGGTACACTGGCGTGTCTTGGCCCAAGGACGAACGATATTGAAAATTGTTCGGATCGGACCACTTTTCCTATCACTTTCCATACAACTTATTACTCGGAAAACTCTTTATAAGAACAAGTAAGACGGTAAAGAGTATTTAACGGTGAGCCTTGCCCACTATAATGTTTTTACTTGCTTCTATATATCCTGAGGATAACGCCACTGTCGTTTTCTTCGCATAAATTTAAATAAACGGAAATTATTGCTGTACAGGATCTTTCGCACCGTGATAAGTAGATAAACCTGTTCACGTTTGCATTATTTCTTCAATAAGACAGTGATCAGTCGGAGGAGGTAACAGCTCGAATTATATCTGCTCAAAATCAAGCAAATAGCGGTACCTGGAACAGGCCATTTTTGCAAGCTAAATTTACTTTAATAAATGCTTACGTTCGAAATGAAAATATAGACCGATTTCTGTATATTCTCAATAAGCACAAATTTTTAAAGCATATTCCCCTGGCTATCTGTTGTTAGCACTCTTCTAATTCAAAAATGATAGGTTTCAAATCTGACAGAATAATGGGAAACTTCTCCACGTAAGTTGGCATTGAAAACGGGCGAAATCGCTCAAAGTCACGATCACAGTAGAGAGAGCACTTCTATATTCAAAAACCGAAAAACTGGGCTTTGTGTTCACTATTTATAAGTATGAAAATAAAATACAGTAGATACAGAAGTTTCCCGGTAGAAAGAATCCGCCACGCCTACTCTATATTATAGACTATTATATTATAGACTTTTTCAATTTTTTTTAAACTCATTTTAAAATAACGATTGGACCAGAGCTGAATACAATTTTCATTTTATCCCTCTCCCCTTATACGCTCGTGCTCATCCTTCGTATTTTTCCAAGTCCTTTCTTCTCTTTTTTTTTTGTTTTGCTTGTTTCTTGTCGCCTCCTTTTCCCTTCTGCCTCCCCAAAATTTTTCGCTAACCATGTCTGTCATTTTCGTTTTTTTTATGTCCTTGTTTCGCTCCTCTTTCGCCTTTTTTTGCGATTCTTTCTGTAATCTTTGAATCTCTCTTCATGCCTCTTTAGATCACAAGATTTATAGGAAAAATTTTAAATCACTTTTCTGTAGATACTTAATTTTAATTTCCTTTAACAGCGATGAAGATATGCAAAGCGTTGTTTCCCTAATGTCGGTCAACAATAACTGTGATGTTGCTCCCCTGGATGATCTTGAAGATATACCAGACTTGGAAAATTCTGCCGATATCTCAGATCATTTATTCGATTTTACGCAACAATTGGAACAAATGACTACCAGCTTAAATGGCTGCATGGATTTACCGACGCCATTGAGTGGTAAGTAATAATTATATCCATTTGATCTCGTTCTAACTGTAGTTGTCTTATTAGAATTTAGTTTTTCATGCAGACGTAGTATAAGTAATTAGTTATATTTTTTAAAATGCATTTGTTTAGAAATTATTAGTTCGTAATTCTCCTCAGAGTTTAAGTGGAAATTAGCTTAGATTACTTTTGTACTGTATTTCATTTAGAGACACTAGTGTATCAAATATCCTCTGTAAGCGTCATTCACTAAAACATTTATTTTGTATATGAGTACTTATTAGGGTTCTTCGTTGTTTAAAAAATCAAATCAAAAATATTTTTCATGCTGTCAGTCCATAAAAGTTTTTCAAAATACCTCAAATACTCAATGAAAAGATCATTGATTTGAAAAAAAAAATTTTTTTCTTTTTGGAAAGCAAATTTAAATAAATATACGTGCCGAATTACCAGTCACCGACGGTTCCAAAGATTGTAAAATTTTCGATAATAATTCGAACAATGTCTTCTTTTTTTTTTACCTATTAATTCCGTTTGAATAGTTGGGAATTTTCAGACGTTCCATAACCTTCAGTTGCACAAGATTTTTAATCGCTTTCTCCACGTTCGTCCGTCCCTATGTCGTTTGCCTATTATCAACAGTCGTCTTCTAGCATTTTGAGAGGCTGCTAATCTTAACAGAAGATAACAGGTTTTCTTATCTTAGCTTCTGTAATTTGGAATTAAATTTGTTATTCCGGAGCAATGGTCACAATAAAGTTTTCCAATATCAAATTGGATACAAAACAAGGTTCTTAAGTATTGAAAACCGCATCTAAAAAACATCCTTGTGACTTATAACGTCTTGGAATACGACTGTATCGTAATTAAGCGGTCTGTAACATGCCTTTGGAAAATAGGTTCGACACGTTCGCATACTCGGAACACTACATAAAACTCGATAACCAGTCTCACTATACTTTCAATAAATATCAATTTGAAATTTTTGATTCGAATTTTTCATCATATATATAATGATCCCAATACCGGCACTTACAATGGTTGGATTGGCGGGTACTCAATGTTTCCTTAATAAAACAACAGCCTTTTATCTGAATATTACTTGCGGGTCTTTTTCGTAAAGACAGAATTATACAAAGTTTAATTGCCTTTATCTTTTCTGTATTCGTTCTTCTGTCTCATTTCGTATTTACAATACTTTTGACTAAGTATTAAATTCCGATATTTTATTATAACGCGTTACAGCGATATTTTCTTTAGATAAAATTATGAATTAATTAATTAATTTATAGTTTAATTTTTGTTATGTTCTTTTTCTCTCTCTTTCTTCTGTTTCTTAAAAAATAATGAAAATAAAAATCCCTATAAACTACACAACAACAATAATAACAACGTATTTATATAACAAAACTTTATAATGATTTCTTTATCAATGTATTTAAAAAAAAAAACAAAACAAACAAAAAAAAAAATGAAAAAATAATAATTTCGCACATCCTTCGCTTCATTCGTTTCTTTTTTTTTTTTGTTTATGCATCATCGTGTTTTGTGTATTTTGTGTTCGTCTCCATCTTTTCCCCTTCAATGTGTGTATACGTATTCATTTTTGTGTGTACATATGTATATAAAGTACCTTCTTTATCAGAAGACCCCACCCCATTGGCTGAGTTTAATAACTTAAATTTCGAACTTGAATCAGATAAACAAATGAACACTGATTATGTGGCCGAAATGCCGGAAGATACTCTTAAGACACCAAGTGCGGTAACACTGCCCGCAACGCATCAACAACAACCACAACAACAACAACAACAACAAATTCCACAACAATCAGTTCCTATGGAAATAAATAAACAAGATACCTGTGAGTTGACGGAATTTGCCTCTAAGCCAGATATAAAGTTCAATAAAATATTTACCTCGACGCCTATAAGTAAAGTAGGTGAGAAACCAAAGCTGGAAAAGGAAATGTTCGAAAGTAATAGTAGTGCTAGAAAGGTATTGAACTTTTCGAGCAATAAGGAATCAACTAAAGAGATGACAAATAGTAATAAGTTTATAGAATCTCTTAATACAAATTCAACAGAGAAAAAAAATGACGAAAATTTTTTAAAAGATTTGAAAAGTAAAATAAACGAATCATTCGATGATTCGAATATAATAACAACATCAATTAGTTCCGTGAATAATGCTGAGGAAACCAAAGAAGAGCAAGAAATAAAAGAAGATAAGAATCCTTCTCCCGCTAATAAATCATCTGATGATGTCAGGAAGTTGGCTAACTGTACAATTATTAATAAAACAGAAACGACAAAACGTCCCGAATTGCAACCCTTAAATCTGAAAAAATCCTATGAATCGATAGATAATAATGTTAACGCTTCTACTACAACGCAATGTACTTCAATTAACACCAACACCAATACCACTACCACTACCAATGCCAATGCCAATGCCAATGCGAATGGCCATTTGCTTACAAGTAATTCCAATAAACCATTGGAAAGAATTATACTCAAGGAGAATACTCCGGGGCAGGATTTACTAGAGTGGTGCAAAGATGTTACCAAAGACTATCCTAACGTTAAGGTTACTAATTTAACTACCAGTTGGCGTAATGGTATGGCCTTCTGTGCTATTATCCATAACTTTGAACCGAATCTAATGTAAGTGCATATGGTAAACGTTGTATTCCTTTTGTATGCTTTGCTCTTTTAAAAATAAAATCCTTTTATCTTTAGTGATATGTCTAAACTGACACCACACGATGTGGTGGGTAATTGCCGCATTGCTTTCGATGCAGCCGAATCTTTGGGCATACCGCGCGTTATAGAGCCACGCGATATGAGCTTATTGGCAGTACCAGATAAGTTAGCTGTCATGACGTACTTGCATCAATTGCGTGCCCATTTTACTGGCAAACAATTACACATTGAACAAATCGGTAATATTGCGATCACCTATCCACTAACATTAGAATGCTTGCAGGAAAGTTTGTAGATTACCGGTCGAAACGCATAGGAATTCTTATATAAATAGGCAACAACAAATAAACATCGTGTTAAGAGAATACGTAGAAGAACTCATTAAAGCTAAGATAGAATTAGACTCTTTTTTAAACGCTCTGTTGGGGAAGAAAACATATACCATTAGAGAAACACTAGAAGCGGATTATTACAGTTATCTTCGTAGATATAAAAATGTTATAGCTTCATAGTCGGGCAAGGTCGACAGTTGCCTAATATGGTTCCTTTATAAAATGTCAAAAGTATGTCTTTTGCCTTTGTAAAGGCCTACTTTTCGTGAGAACCCTTTAACGAGGAGGGACGCGAGAAGTATATCTAGTCAAAGCAAAGTGGGCGCATTTAGTTTATATGTGAAATAACTAAAAAGTGGACCTTGCTGCCTTATGACGACTTTTCTTTATAAGAATGAAGTATGTACGTAGGAAGGAGTTCAAAGAATGCTTCCGTCATATCCAAATTTTCCACGTCCATTTGGTATTATATCACTATAATACTATTTTTCATTATCATTTGTTGATAATTATTAAAAATCGTAAGTTACTTGTATATAACGACTAATTATTAAAAATCGTAAGTTACTTGTATATAACGACTAATCAAAAATTCCACTGTTCGAGAGTGGTCCCACAAATGATTTTATTTACTATACTGTCGATAACTCTTATCCTTGGGCCAAATTTGTTATCAAAATATCTTGAATATTGCCACCTATAAGTTGAACAGAATTTTTCTATTCCTGGACACACATAAGACGGACTGACATGTGTAACACCTATACAAAATTGGTTTGCATCGATTGACATAATTAACAAATGGGTTTATCTCAAGTCCTGGGTATTGCATCCCGCACAAGTGGTGTGGTGTGTATAAATACAGAATAGAGAAGAGAAGTCGAAAATGCACTCAGCAATCTTTTTAAATAGGGCCAAACACCATAGACGCATATCTTTTGAAAATGCCACTCTTGATAGAAGTGCTATTAAGAGCTGTCTTTAAAAGCGGAAATCATTGCGCACTTGAAATTTTTACAGCTCTTACATGATAATGTGAATGTTTCTTGTCATGCAATTTCTTCCAATCATTGGCTCTAATAATCTATCGTCATTCCACGGGAAGAACGCTATGCGCTATGCCCTATGGAGCCTGTGACATAGCACATCAAAACGTCAACTTCTGCGTTGCCCCTAAAAGTTCAGAGGGCTAAACTTTTGGTTGTTAGCAAACCTATTGAGCCAAAAGTGCATCCCTTACTTGGCGTGATTTACTGTTCGTACCTTCCTCGTAATGGTTGTTCGATTTAACCCTTGAATGAACCCAATGCATGTGAAGTGTGAAATATTCTTCTTTTAAAATAGCACATAACCAATAATTTCGGATCGTATCCAGCAATCCGGCATTATTTTCTTCGTTCTTTACATCTCGCTGCCGCACAGCATAATGTGACTACATAAAAATATAGCTGAGCGATGCCAGTGTTTATGGCACCATCCCGCTTTATTCTGCCTCTATCCGTCTTTTATTTTTTAATAGATATAATAGAATGCGTAAACAAATTTAAAAAATAAAAAACTTTGTTATAAAATATTTACCGTTTTCCCAGATAGGCTGCATTTAACAACTTAGTGTTTAAGCTAAGTCAACGTTTTCACCAGACTTTCAAATGATTAGGTAGCGGAATGCTTACAATGATCGTAAATTGACACCGGGACATATACAATTGTAGTGATTGAACATTCTGATATCACTTGACTTAAGGAAGTTTGAACGAGGGAAGAAATTGAAGATAGAAATGTCACGTGACATCACCTCAAAAAGACTAAGACAGGATATAGGAGACTTTTACGAAAAACTAAAAAACTTTCTATCAAAACTAATATTTTTTCTATTTCTTCTGATATATATATTTAGGTCCAACTTCAGATGAGTCGAGTTATGTAATTGGGAATTATAAAACGGATAACCTTTCAACGCAAAATCTCTTACATTTGTCACACTTGAAAGCGCATCTATTGCATCAGAATTCCTTAGATGATGATATCATCATTGGAAGCGTTAATAGCGGCGTAGATAGTAATAAGTCCCAGATATCACCAACAGCTAAGAAAGATGTAAAAAATCTCATATTATCCGGCTCGAAAAGCATATTAGGGAAAATGTTATCTCCAACTAAAGACAAAAATACCATTAATGCATCACAGCATTCGTATTTAAATAATACTGTACCGATTAACACTTCACCGCTTATCGAGGATAATGAGAACATAAATAACATGAATATGGGAGATAAGGCAGAAAATGGAATCATCAGTGCGAAAACTAAGGAAGATGAGCATATAAATCACAATGCACAACAACCAATAACGCAACAACAACAACAACAACAACAACAACAGCAAAACAATACCGCAACAACAGTGGCACCGTCATCACCCACAAGTCTAGACGTTCATACTGCTAATGTAAGTTTTCATAAATAAAAAATCAAATGAAAAAAAATAGAGAGAAGCTAATATACAAGGGAGTATAAACGTGTTCATATCCTTACATTGACTGCATTCATTTATTTAAAAAATTTCATATTATTTTTTATATTATTTATTATTATTTTTTTTTTTTTAAGCTTTATTTTCTCTATTGGCTGCTTTTACTGTAGTATGGCTTAAGCTTCGTTTTGAGTTCTTTCTTATGATTTTTTTATAGAAAATTTTATCGCGTCACAGAGAACAAAGTGAAAAAGCACGTTTGATGATGGAGAAATTAAGAATTTCTCAAAACGATAAAAACATACATGACGTAAGTACGAATAAATTGGAAGAAAAGTTCATTCAAAAATCATTTAGGTTACTTTTAAAAGTTTTTAAATGCTTTTTCCAAATTTTAATGCAAAAAGAATATTAATTTTCAAATTCTTTGCGCCGTTTAAAACTAACTTGGACCTCATTTCCTAATTTTCATTTTTGTTCTTCTCTTATATAGGAAGAACGACAACAACGCTTACGTGAACAAGCTCGCCGTTTAATACTCGAGACACGCCATAAATCCTCATTGGGATCCAGTCTGGAAAGCCCATCGTCTCCAACTAAATCGAAACGCTACAATTTCTCATCGGAACGCACTATATCTCCTATTAATAATGGACCTGATGATTATGAGATTAACACATCAACGACATCAACCAATTCAACTGAACAAAATAATGGTTCTCCTAACGCGTCTTTAAGTCCTACAAAGAAAATAATTCCACTTCGTGAAGTCGAACATAGTAATAGTAAATCATGCCCTAGTCATAGATTAAGTAATGAGCAGCGCTTTACAAACGGCGACAATAGTCCACTGCAGTCATTCAATGCAGTAATAGAACGTATATCACCAAAGAATGAGAAGAAGGTCGGTTGATATAAAATTTATTACGTCTCTATGATCATAAAATTTTTTACAACTATAACAAGCTAGGAAAAAACAGAGCATTTGATATGCACCACCGAGGAATAACAATCTATCTATATATCTATTGTATCAGAATTAAGCGCAGAAGACTTTATTAAACACACGCACTGTTAGTCCGTTAAGGATGTTTGAATCTAAGGCGGGAAAACTCCTATCCATTTTCCGTATATATGGCCACTCGAAAATTGAGATAGAACTTGTTACGTGAGCTATGTGCTTCTCTCAAAAAATTCACTTCAAAATAGGTTTCATCCGATAACAAGCATTCCAGGCCAAATGTCTTCTAGATTATAAAGCAGTGATGAGACAATTTTCTTCGTACTGCCTTAAGCACTGCAGATGATTTTCCTTTATCTTATCTATTACACACTTTCATCAGTGCTAAGACGTCCAAATCTCGTGTCATATTCTTCGGGTGGTACCATCTTGACGATCCTAACTGCATTACACAAACCCGCGATTGTGATATGGTGTCTTCATCAAAAGCCTTTTTTAACATTTGGACGCTTTGTAGGATTTATCTTCTTTATTACTAGTCCACTACTCAAGTATAAAATAACGACTCGGAAGAGCCGGAAAATGGTTAGCTAACGCAGAAAGAAACATTCTCTTGAAAATTGGCAATGATCCCTTTCCAATTTCAAGAAGATGGAAGTTTTAGAAGGTTGTCCCTTACATATACCTGTACAATGGTACAGAAGTCATTGAAAACAGTTCCAATTCTCGACAATGTACAAGAATGTGCATCAATATCCCGAATTGTGGGGAAGTTTCCAAGAAGCTTTATATTACCAGTGGAGTTTGAGATTCTGCAACAAATATTAACTTAAAATTTAACTTAAGGAATATTACTGAACGAAGTTGAACATCGGTCTAATTTGGATCTGATGATCTATATTCTGAAATCTGGGGAATTTTTCAGGAAGTATTGGGGTTTGAGATTCTGCAGCAAATAATAACTTAAAATTTAGAAAGACTATTACTGAAGGTAGTTTAGCCTGATTTGGATCTGATGAACCAGCTATGAAGCTTTGCGAAATTTATAAATTTGATAGCGGATGATGAATATTGAACGCAAACGAAATATAATTACGATTTTTCTGTCTATCTCTCTTTTAGTCCGACAAACTCTCGTATATTGAATCGGAATTGGAGGCTTTGGAACGTGAACAAGAGGCCATTGATCAAAAGGCTAGCAGTCTGGAGAAAAAATTACGGGCTGTTATGGGCGGTAAACCAAGTAATAATCGTTCAAGTCAAAATCCTTTCCTTAGATTAATACGCAATAGTATTGGTGGTGGTGAAACGATACGCATTAAATTGCTAGATTTTGAGAATGGTGAATTCTCTTTAACGCCCTCGGGTGATTCATCCGATTCATCAACGTCATCGCTATCGCTGTCTACATCCTCACTAAGCAGTAGAGATGATAATCAGCATCATAATATCCATCAAACTAAACAAACGAAAACGAAACGTTCGCGTCATCCTTTATCGCATAGTATACGACGTCAACGCTCTAAATCCTGCGTTGTTGACACTAATTACCAAAGAAATAATAACAAACATAATAATAGTACAAATCAAATGCCTTTAACCTCCTCCTATAATACAACTCAGCCTTATAGTTTGTTATCCTCAACCTCATCAAATCATTCCTCTTGTGATAATTTTAAAATTTGTAGTGACGAAGAAGAAAATGTACCGCGTAGAGTTAGAAGACGCCGTCGTAAACGCAATTCAAGACATCACCCAGAGTCGTCAAGACATTACAATAAATGTGGTGGCGGTAAATTTCTTTGCTTTAAACATCTCTTGAACTCGCAAACTTCACTTATGTTTCTGTTACACAATTTATTAAGAACTGTGCTGTGTTGTTACTGCTGTTACTGTACTGCTGTCGCTACTGTTGCTGCTGCTGCTGATGCTAACGCTGCTACTTAACGCTGTTTTTTTTTTTTTTTGGCAAAACAGTCTTTTAGTAGACTGCACTCAGTTACTTGTTAATAACACAAGGTTTACGCAACCAAAACGCAAACGCCAGGCAAAGCGCATTTAAATCAAGCTTATGTTATTGTTACTTGTTCTTAAAAATATGAAAACAAACAAATGCAAAATCTTTCATCAACAACATTAAACCTCATAACTTTGGATACTCTTCCGTCAAAGTCTTTGTATATTTGTGTAACATTTTGTATTCTGTACATACTTACTTACATCTAGCATATTTAATCATAATAACAACAATAATCGCTAATCACTAGAATTTTGAAAAGCTAATGTTTGAAAGTATTTTGAAAGTTTTTCTTTTTATATCAATCACTTATACCTTTTTTTTTTTTATTTTTAAAATGAAAAATTAATTTCTTCTTCTTCCTTTTAGAAACAGAAGAAACCGAGGAACAATTACTTTCACAATGGTTTACTTTGGTTAATAAGAAAAATGCTTTACTACGGCGTCAAATGCAGTTAAATATTTTGTAAGTTTCCATAAAATATTTTAAAAAATATTTAACCATTTTTTTTTTGTTTACTACTTACCGGCATAAGGGGTTTTTAATGAGAGTGAAACCGATTAATTTTTTTTCTTTTTTTTTAACGCCAATCGAGTTGAAGGAAAGCAATTCATTTTTTTCTCTTTTCTTTTTTTTTGAAGTATTCTAATATATTCCGTACCGCCTGGGTCGCCCCGCTGGCCAGTTCGTGCCGGATCCAGCAAACGAACAATTTATTTGTACAGAAACCATTTGGTATTCTGGAAGATGAACGGCTACGATCACTAAATAGTCTTTCATGATTAGCCCTTGATTCAAACACATACTTGCGGCTTCGATTTTGTCCCTTAGTGCATAATCTCCGACTTTTATTTGACATTCACTTGAAATCCACTTTTAAAATCTTGGAGCTTGACTTTGCAACTTAGTTTTTATAATCTTTGCCCTCGGCTTGAACTTGAAGTTTTTGTTTTCATTTCGCTATGTTTTATATTAACTTGGGTTTCGATAAGTTCATAATATGATTTTTATTTTGACGTACACTTTGATAACTTTGAGATTTAGTTTTAGACTTTGTTCGTTTTTTTAAAAATGGCTTGACTTTGATATGACGAATTGACTTAGTCATCCTTCGATGACAAAGTTTGACTATGATGGATCACACCGATAACTTGAATAAGGCACCCTCTTGACTCCGACTCCCCAGCTTATTTACTTCAATTATTTTCTAGACAAAAACTGACAATTTCTCATTCTCGTTCTTTCTTTAAAGTAAGTGTCGCCAGCACTGCCAGATTTCAGCCGAACAAACAATTATTCGGTTTCGATGCACTAATCTCCGCCATAAGCGTCTAAATCTGATTTGACTAAGTATTTACCAATGGCAGACGCTTTTTCCTCCTTATAGATTTTTCGACACAATTAAGTTCTAAAAGCAACATCTTTCCAATGGCAACTATGATTACGCTTAGAGGAACAACTTTGAGGAACTCAACTTTTGGTTACTTTCTCTACTACATCGGCCCTAATTTCATCAATAGCGCGTTCATATTCATTGCGTTTTATAGCTATGCACTAACGACATCAAACAAAATAAAGCAAGAAGTAATCGAAAGGTATTCAAAGCAATGGCCTTGCAATACGCTTGTGGCGTAATAGATCGATTGTATGACGTTCTGTATAGCGCGGTCCATCATGTTGTCAAAACTAGACTTTATTTATACCAACATGTTTTTATTTAGGCCATTAAAAATTCGTTATTAATTACTTATCAGTTGACAATGAAGAAAATGGACAGGATTTTTGTTTATATTCGCTTAAAAACACCAGGTTAAGTGAAGGTCTTAAAGGTTTTTCTCCACCTGAACTAATAGAGTTATATATATCACCCACAGCTTTTTTTAACTTGGACTATTGTCAACAGAGGCAGGATCACTAAAACTCACATTAATAAGACGCCACGCTTTCTCCAATTCACCGCGTATCTCTTCCAATGTGTCAAACGCTTGTCCCCGGAGTGATCTTTTGAGTTTAGGAAGTGGCCTGAAGTGAAATGAGTGCGGTTGTTGTGGAACGATATGGGTTACATGTTTAACTAAATGGTCTCGAAGAGCCCATTGCAGAAATTGAGTGTTTTTAGTACCAAGCGAGATTTGACGCGTTTCGGGCCTATAATATCTTTAAAATTGTTTTTGATTGACCCGTTTGAAATGCCTACAAAGGCAGCAAGATGCCAAATTTTTAATCGACGGGTTTTTAGCGTCGAATCTGTTATTTGTTTGACACGGAGAGCATCTGTAGAGATTGATGGTCGTTCGGAACCCCCTTGGTCTTGAAATTTTTCTTGGCCTTCTTCGAACTGTTCACATCACTTGCAAACATTTGTCACCGCTAAAGTCAAAGCCTCTCTGCAATATCTTAAATGTTTTTGCACAAGAAATTTCATTTCGTAAACAGCATTTAATGCAACTTCTCTTTGCTCAACAAAATCGCAGATTATAAGAATCGGGAAAAACCATTTTTGTACCGTAAACAACAAAGAGTTACAGAGAGCAACTAAGTGGTGAATGGTGTAAATCTTCTAGCCAGAATAGGTTCATGGGAGCATTGTCTCTTCTTTTCTCATTTTCAGTGTGAATTGATAGGTACAATCGTTCTAATCACCGTGCAAATTCGAATCTCTGAAGCTAACTTGCGTAAGCCGTATGTATGATTGATGAAGCTCTGTAAAGTCAACTGCTCAAACAATGGCTTTAGCTTCACAGAGAATTAGAGATTCCATGTAATCAATTTCTTTACTCATCGCCATGATCAGTTAGATTATTTGGTTTGTAAAAGAAGAATGGATAATTGAGAGGCCCTTACATCGCTAACATCAATTGTAGAAATTTTTCTGATGATCCCCTTTGTTAAGCGGCAAAGATGTACCAGTAGTCAGTACAGTACTCTCAAATTCCGGATAAATTTCCCAGAAGAATGAATTATAAGCCCAGGGTGCCTATTTATTCAATAAAGATAGTAGGAGAAAAAGGATTCAAAGGAAAAACCAGCAGTGGTTCAAAGGTCTGGAAAGGATAAGGTCTGAAAATTATAAAAGTGGCGCTCATTTTTTTCCTGAGCGATTTCATGATATTCATCCTTCCATTCTTGAATGATGTTTTTCCGAATTAGACGGAGAGCATCATTGCGATAATTGATGGAAAGGATTGTACCTGATGCGCGTGTATATCAGCCTTTTTATTTACCCAATAATCATTTTATATCTGTTTAAGTTTCATAATCAATAAAAGTATTGTGTGAAGTGTCTAATGCTAATCGTCTAGTATTTACGATTGTTGAACTTTGTCTAGAAAAACAAATTTGATTTCAGATTTTCTGTAATCATTCTCTTCTTGGGTTCAATTCGAAAATCATGCACGCAGAAAGTCCCTTCAATAAGGCAAATTTTCAGTCAATTAGGTTTCGATTTTATTGTGGTAACAAAATCGGCCAAAAACGTTTGGGTTCGTTCAGAATCAACCTCCAGGTTTAATAGTTTGCTATATGGCAATATAATGACCTTCGTCGACAATATAACATTACAATGATATGTTGTGAAAAAAGAGCTCAATTTTTCAAATCGATTTTCTAAAGGAGGAATTGTGGATAATGTTTTTTAAGAAGTAAAAGAAACATTTCGAATAAAATTCTTTTAAATCATTGCAGAGAACAAGAAAGTGATCTAGAACGTAAGTACACAATGTTAAATCAAGAACTGCGTGCCGCGCAGTCTGTGGAAGACTGGCGTAAAACTGAAGCTCAACGCGAAAAAGAACGTTTACTACTAGCGGAACTGGTAGCAATAGTTGATAAACGTAACGAACTGGTGCAACGTTTACATAATGAAGAAATTGCGTAAATAAAAACAACACATTATATAATGACTCCTGTTTTGTTAATAAAACTACTTCCCGTTCTGTTTTAGCATTGAAGATGATCATGAGATAGCTCGTGAACTGGAACAGGTGGATATTAGCGGTGGCAAAGAGAAATGTGTTATCCAGTAAACTATTCTGGATTAAATGATATACAACGGAATTTAAGAGACTTCCATGACTGCTTTAAAAATTAATAACAACAAAATAAAATTAAAAAAAAAAAAAACTTGGAACAGCAAAGTTTGAAATTATATGTATCCAATAAATTTACCATTTTTCAAAAAAGAAAAAAAAATTATGAGATATTGAGAAAAGAAGAAACTAACGTTTTTTTTTTTTGCTAAAATCCGTAAAATTTTGTAAAAACGGAAAAAAGAAAAAAAAATGCCTGTGAATGTCTAGCTTTAAATGGTAAATGGTTAAAAGAAAAATTAAAAACAAAGACAAACATTTAAAAAATCTTAAGATTTCACAAAGTAATTTATTCCAAATTAAAGAAACAATGAATTCAGAAAACTTCATTCATTTGAAAAATACAAAAAAAAAAAAAAATTCCCCAGCACGAAAATATATTTGAAAAAAAATAAAAAAAAAAAGTATTTTGAAAGTATTTTCTAAAAATAAAAAGTGAAATTTATTTTTCGGAAAAAAGTTATTTGGAAAATGAAGAAAAAATTTAATAAAATATAATCAACAAATAAAACGAAAGATGTCGTATATTCGGCTTGACTCGAATATAGTGACACCTACCATCTATGTTGGGAAATATTCTTTGCTGATGAGGCTTGTTTGCCCTCGAACAAGACCGAGTTTCGAAATAAACGCAAATATAAATAAAGTCTGAATATAACTAACTATAAAAGATAACCAGAAAATTTATCGGATTACTCTACAACTGATAAAATTCATTGATTATCTACTTTTTTTTTATACTAAATCATTTTTATCTATTTTGGAGATTCCTAAGGATTTATTATTGGTTCTATCACATTAAAAATGTTAGCAATTTTCAATAGTTTATGCGAGGTATCTGTAAACTCTAATGCCTATATCGCATTCCATCACTCTACTAGAATATACTCGTAGCGGATGTCTATTTAATCGCGGAACATTTTCGGCTTCCATAATCGATAAAAATAAACTTTTTAAGGAAAGATTTACTTCGGATTTCGAAGTTTATGGGGACGTCCAAAATTTTATAAAAAGTGTTTGAGTCTTTACAGCCAAAAAGCATTACCAAAATCTCTTTGGTTCTCTACCAAGTCTTTAACCAATTAACTACATCAACCTTTTTAGTGGTATGGTCGTATATTCTTTGGAATGAAGCGACTTGCCAAAAATATTTCCTAAAGTACATTTTTTATGTACAATTTTATGAGGAAATCCGACAAGGACAGACAGTTAAATAGTTAAAGATGCCTTCTCCTTTTGAACGTCCTCAGCCTCTTATTAAAATTCCGACGATGTGAAAAGTACTGCCCTGGGAAAGTTAAAATTTGCTAATAATATTAAGCACTTTTATTGATCATTTCCACACATTTTGATTTCAAGCAAGAAACCTTTCGCTGTCACAAAATCTAGTTATTACACAAACAGAGCTTCCCAAAAACTGGGAGACTTCATATTCCTAGTTTATTGACAGCACATTGAGAAGCTTGAATCACAAGTCATAGTTAAAACTGGGGGACAAATTCAAATAATTTTCGATTAATATATTCTTCTCCCATCCTATCCTTCCAATAAATGATTCTTACGTATCCTTATATACATTTGAAGTCCTGCGATTATAAACCCGTGGCTGCACAAAACCTATTTGTGTTAATAAAATGGGACACAGGCTGAAATAAATTACGAAAAAAACCAGTTATCCATTTCGGTTCTATAAAATGTTTAGTTGTTTATTTCCTTCCCTTAGCACTGTTTCATGAAACTGTAGTTTGCAGATGTTAAACGAAATTAATATATCCCTCAGGTGGTTGGTGTAAATAATTCCAAGAATGAAAATAGAAAATCTTCAAATAAAAATGAAACGAAACGTCCGTTAGATTTTTAAGATATAGCAGAAAAAAAAAACAGAAAAAAAACCAAATATTTTCAATAAAATGAAGAAAAAACAAAAATGCAATAAAAAGAAGAACTAGACAGTGCTTCACTCACGTCTCATTTTCGATAAATTGCACTTTTTACTTTCGGACATGTATGTATAAGTCTTAAAAGCCGTTTGGTTATTTCTTCTTCTTTCTTCATTTTTTAACACTTTTTTTTTGTGCTCAGATATTTGTTTTCGAAATCAAGACTTCTCGTTCAAGTCTCTAATAAACGCTTTCTCTACTCGTTATTGTATAATTTTTTTTAAATGTTTCTCTTATTTAACTGAAATTTTGAATGTATGTGATTTTAATTTTAGTTGTATATTTATAATTTGTTTTTATTTTATTGTATTAAAGTATATTAAATAGTATTACAAATTAATTTTACAAATTAAATACTTTATAGTCCGCGAAAGGTACTCTTTAGTTAATTTTAGATTTAAATTTTTTTTTTTTTTTGGTTTCTTTATAATTTAATTGCAATAAAAAATCAACAAAAATTGATATAATTAATTAATTGCAAAAATTATTTATATATAATACTTGAACATATTATGGTAAATATCATGCGAGACCGAAAAATTATATAACTGAAATGAAAAAAAACTGAAATTAAATAAAATTAAATATTCATTGTAGCGTTTTTCATTTGGAGAATGTTAAGAATTGCAGAGTATTCAGGCTGAGGCTCTCAATGGTCTATCGTTTCGTATGTAGAATCCGAAATAATCGTTTTAATAGTTATGTTGATCTATATGTACAAGAAATTCGGCCCGTGCTGAGTGGAACTTTTCCCGCATTTTCAATTTACGCAATCATTATTATAGTGTTGCTATCTTTAAACACATGAAATCAAATATCATATATTAGTCAGCTTTTCTTTTATGTAGTGTTAATTTTGCCTCAAAATCAGAAAACACGTTAATATCAATGTTCATGTAAATGTTATTTCCCTAAAAACCATCAAAACGAATGAACATCAAGTAAGAAACTTATATTCAGCGGGGGTCGCATCTCGCATACGTTTCTTATTTCTATTATTATTCTAAACGACTTTTATACGTTGTTGATAGAGAAAAAATTACTGTTTAATTGACGAAAGCGGGTATGACCGATGAACTTCGGTCTTAATCTTTCTTTTTTAAGATTTATTTTTTTTTTTTTTTGTAATTTTTTTATAAAATTTATCTAAAATGTGTTATTTCTTTTTTCTCTCTTGCTTTTATCAAAGCTAGATAATTTCAGTTTGCATAAACTGACTACGGCTAAAGAAATAGTATTAAAACGAAGAATGTCGCGAAGAGTAAAACATCCATTTCTCTTTTTTTTTACATATATCTTTGCGTAAATAGCCGTTCTATTATATTAAGAGAAAATACGTATTTTAAATAGTTTTCTCTTTTTCACTGTGAACTATTTTCTTTTTTGCACCACATATGGCTCTCTTCTATTTCCTTTAGATGCAGTAGCGTTATTGTTGTCGTTTAAAATTGACTTTTTTTCTTTTTCTGTGACTTGCAGTACAGGTTTGTTAACAATCTTCTTTAAAAAGCCAAAACGTATTGATGTTAAATTTGTAAGAATTTGCACTCGTTGGCCTGCATTTCTTAATTGAAAATAACTTGCTTCGGATTTTATTAGGTCGAGTCGTAAGTAACCTCCGTTTTCTTATCAGGCATTTATTTTGCTCCAATATTGCCTTTAAAAGGTTCTCGTGAAGGTCGGAAGAAGGTCCCGCCATCGGTTGATCTTTTAATGTCGTACCTTCAGGACGGAATTTTACAAAGCAATTTCTAACTGCCCGATCATTCCTTCACCGTATACACTGCATATTTTTTCAAGTGTCAACAGACTGAATCCTCATCTATGTAGTGAAAACAAAAACTCATTTGTTTCGGTGACTTATAGTGAATAAATACGCATAGATTCTACTTACCTTCATGGAAAGTTACTTATTATTCTACTTTATAACGAACTGCACCTGTATGAATGCTAAGCGGCCGCTCAATCTTCATACGAAGACAGTATATTTTTGAAGTCACGAAAATACTTTGCTTTTCTTTCATTTTTGATTGTAAACAGAAAAGCATTATTTAAAGGAGATTTATTTTTAATATTTTTTGTTTGACTTAATCCAATTTTCACTTGGTTTTCTTTTCGTAAAATATATACCATTTTTTTTCTCTATCCGCCCGAGTCGCCGAGTAGGCAAGAATCTCGACTAGCAATTCACTGGTCGTGGGTTCAAATCTCAAGTGCGGTAGAGTTTTTATAATAATAATAATAATAACAATAATAATAATAATATTAATAAAAATAAAAAAAGCCGAAAGCCTTAGATGCTAGTGCTTTAAGACATTAGTCTTAGATTTTATTCTCTGGCTAAATTTATAATAATAATAATAATAATAATAATAATTTTTTTTCTTTTTTTGTACACTTTGTTTACTTCTCTATAAAATAGAAGAATACAGAGAATGAACAACAATAGAGAATTTGTTCGACATATTGACTTGCTATAGGGAAAAAAATAAGTAAAAAAAATAATCCCTTAAACAGAGAGGGCAAAAGCAACCAAATTATTGTAACAAATTTCTATTAATAGTAATATTAAAATTAAACTTCTTACGTTTTTGTTATTGTATTGCTTAGATGCACTAAGAAAAGAACATGCTCATCGTTTCAAAATTGTACATACGTAACATAAATTCAATAGAAACGTTACATGCATAAAAGCATATGTGAATATTGTTAGTTTTCGTTAATCATTGATCTTTGATTTTACATTCAATTAAAATGAATTCAGTTCGTTTTCGTTGCTGGCAGTGCTCCAACGATTTGCGTGAGAAAAGGAACTCCTTCGAAAATAAGAACTATTGCAGTCTTATTTGAGCTCAACAAAATCATGGATGAACGCGGTTTAAGTCATGCAGAATTTGCACGGGATAAGATACATTGTTATTATATAAGGAATATGTTGCTCGCGTTTTATAGGCACATGTACGTAGCTCAAGCTTTTCATGGATGTTGAGTCGCATTAAGATTAAAAATTTTCTATCAAAAAATTTCAAAAGCAATTTTAATTAGGCGTTCGCTTTTTCTTGGTGATTTTGGGTTCATGCATGTGTGTAAGTTTATTTCATACGAATTCGCGGACAATAATTAAAATATTGTGTACGCAAACCAAATACTTTCCCAATATATACAGATATTATAATGGTGAGTACAATAATATATAATTATTTTTAATTTGATTTCTTAGAAAATTTAGGAAAAGTGATATTAGGTTTGGCATTAGTTTCTTTACATTTCACAGTAAAATCAATGTTATCACATTATAATTCCCATCACGTATAGCTGAATAAAGTGGACGCGATTACAAGATAAAGCAACGATCATGAATTATATAAAAGAAAAATAAAAGTATCGTTAATATAAAATCATTTTATAAATTCCTTGAAACGTAGGTGATATCTACAAATAGATGGTCGCAAAGATTAGAAACCACGTACATATTCTCTCCCTTATTTGTGGAAAGCACTATAAGCAATCCAGATAGAAATAATTTTAACTTTCAAAGGCAAATTTAAGATCATAATAAAAGTAGAAGAAAAATGAACGGTTTTTGTATGAGTGCAAATGTGCCCTGACATCTTTGAGAGTTTCAGGTTAAGTTTCAATTTAGTTTAATAATTAATTTTTCAACATGCTGATAGTCAGGTTCTTTTTTTTTTCTTTCTTTTTTAAATAAAGGGACATTCCGCTGGCTTACATTTGCACATCTTTAATGAGGATGAAAATTTCTATTGAAATATACACAATCACACACCCCCAACATTTCCACTTTGAACCTAATATTTATTAAATTAAATTTAGGTTGCAAACATAACTTAAATTAAATTAAAGTACACTTTGTCAACTTTTAAAAACCACCTAACGCTTACCCTGGATCTTGAAAATCTTTACAGTAGCAATACAACAATAGAAATACTCTATCTTGCCCGTTTCGGTTAAGGTATCTGGTTTGATTCTAAGAATGCTCTTCATTTGCATTGCATGGAAACGGATATAGGAAGAGAATTAAACGAGAGTTGACATTTTCATGCTGTCATGCTTTAGTCGCTGCTCACAAATTTTATTTTGTTGTACTTTTCGCCTGTGAAAAACGATGTTTGTTTTCTGCATAAAATCAGTTAAGAGAGAATGACGCGCTAAAGAGCGCGTTATGAGTGTGTGCATCGTATTAAAAAGAATGAACAACAATAGAGTTTTCACTCGCTACTTTTACTAAGTAGAGAGAGAATTATTAAACGAGGGGAAATTGATACTGAGCGAATTTTCTCTCTATTATTACTATTGTTTCGCTACAACTCGTCCACTTGTTTTTTATTTTATTGAAAAAATGGTGGCCGCATACACATATAGAAATAATTTACTTTTGAACCCGACGGGTAATTGGGCTTTCGTTTTATGTACATTTTTTGTACAATTCCGATTTTATGACAAGTCTTGAGCCTTATAACAGACCAAAAAGCCTTTTTTCACAACCTTTTTGAGAATAGAAGAAAAGGTAATAGAATAACAATATTTCAGGAGGTTATTAAGCATACTCTAATGTACTGCAAAAAAATGATTTCCGAAAAATATTATAAATTGGCAGCGTCACAGCCATCCTCATGCGCCATTTGCAATTAAAGGATTTCGGCGGCGTACGTCTATTTTGGTGCAAATTTGGATTTAAAAAAAGAAGAGAAAAAATCCTTTAATCTACATGTCTATAGCAAAAGGAGTATGTAGGAGTATGGAAAATCTTGATTTTTGTGTCATTGGCAAGTTTTTGAATGATAAAATTCAATTTTCGATTAAAACAAAATAGGTTTATATTAAATTATCAAAAATGTGCTATGAATGTCTCTAGACAATGTGTAGAATTCGGATCTGAAGAATGAAAACTGTGGGAGTTCTTGCGCAAATCATATCCAATAGCAAAAGCCACCTTGACGGAACCGCAATAACATATTTTTGCTTGGAAAATACTTTCAAATGAACATAAAAATGTTTTAAAGACATCTGCCTGTGGATTAGAGAACAGTTAAAATGTTAGACTGTAACTTTCCAGTAGGTAGTTATTGTACGCAGGTGGTCTCTTGTAGACGAAGCACGAAATTTCAAGGGGAAAATTTGTTGCGAGCAATGAGTTTTTTCCAACATATCTAAGAAGGTGTCTTTTAAGCAAAAACAAGCAGGAAATTTTACAATGGTGTTATACCTTAAACGTTCTACTTGTAGTGTGAATACATAATCTGTTCACTCTCTTCCTGTTAGAGCTTCGCTGAGATCCTTACTGCCCAGCCTAGAAGTTTTTCAGCGAGCTTAATTCTTTTTTAATCACAGTCTAAGGAAGGAACTACTTTCTTGGATAGCCTAGCTGTAAACAGCCAATCTTCCCAGCAAGCGTAATTCGCTACCCACTTACCTGCGCGTAAAAGAACGCTGTATGTCCCTGCATTTGCAAGCGGTTTGAGCAAATATAAGCCAGTACATCATACTCTTTCATTATAAAGTTGTCACCTTCGAATAAACTTTTTCTTTATCTTTTATATAAACTTCTTTATGTTTTATATAAACTGCTGTAATATAAGTGACCGGAATAAATTTTGATGGCAATCAGTGTACGAGGTTCGGCTACAACCGAATATAATCTTTTTACTTGATTTTCTTTATTTTCGTATTAAAAACATGTTTTTATTGAATTTGTTTTTAATAATTTTTAAAAAATTTAATAGCTTATCTAAAGTTATTTATGTACATAAACAACTAACTACTTACATATATGGTACATATATTGTACATAAAAAATTTTCAAAATAGAGGAGATGATCATAAGTAAAATACTTAAAGACTAATAACAAATATTCTGAATGGAAATAATATAAGGCCGTTTAATAGAGATTGTATAAAGGGATCTAATGTAGAGTAAAGCATATTAGTTATGTTTAAAATGTAAAAGATTTAAAAAAAAATTTTTTTTTTTTATTCACTTATCAACATATTTATGTAAGTCTACTTCCATCGTTATTCCATATTTCTTCGCATAGGTTTTAATAGGAATACTTTTGATTTTCAGCTTAAAGCTTAAGTGCACCTTAATTGCATTAATGATAATTATAGATTTAAATATAAATATTTAACATAAGGACATTAGCTATAAAAACTATATCCTCTTTAATATAACAAAAAAATGTATTTTAATAATTTTTATGGTCAGAGTTTAAAGCCCTTTACTTTGCTAAGGAAGTAATCGGATATATTTTAAAATTGGAAAACTGACATTTAGAATGATTTATTTGATTGTATAAATATACAAATATACATATATATATATATATATATATGTATGTGCGTGTGCACATTCTGACGGAAGGCTTTTCTTGGTTCGGAAGTGGATTTTAGCATTTAAGCCTTACCCGCTTCTGTTTCTGCGGGGTTAGCAGCTTTCGTTGCAGCTGCTGTTGCTGCGGCTGCTGCTGCTGCTTCAGCTTGACGTTTTTCTTCTTCCATTTCCATGCGTTCAACTTTACGTATCTTATAAAGTTTTTCTAACAACAACACAAAATAATTATATATACATATACATATATTTTAAAACTCTTGAAATAGCTGCACGTACTTGCAACTTTTAACATAATCGAAGCCCACCATATGGACCAGCCCCAGCCCACAAAACAAAAGAGAACACAAAACAATTGCGCTGTCGCTACAATAATATTGATAATCAGTGATCCCACACGAGCCTTGGCGCTATCGAATTGCGAAAATCGCGGTATACCCACACAAATGCAAAAGAAGCCACTCAGCAGAGTACCTTTAAAAATTCCACAAATTTCTTTAATATTGACCCTTTTCTTCAACATTTGAAAATTTTTAAAAAATTTTGAAATATCAAAGTTTTCGATAGCTATAAGCTTCTTACCCAATCCCGGTATTAAAACATTGCATATAGCACAAAACCAAGCTAAATATAAAGGTAAAATCGGTATAGCGCCTTTCATTTTGGAATTATATTCTACCAAATCCACATGTAAACGATTACGTGTATCCTAAAAAATAACATCACGGTTGAAAAAGCCCTATTCGGCACCATTTGCTTTTCAAATATTTTACCTCTACTGGTGGTTGTTTAATACTGGCCCTGCGTCCTTCTCCAGCCGCCACTTTGCTTTTCCGACAACATAACAGAAAATTGCAAAACCGTTTACAGCAGCCCCTAGAATGAAACAAGAAAAAGCCAAGTTTTATAGGAATCTGGAATTTTGTTTTTTTCGACTCACTCCTTTTGTTCCAATCCTTCTTGTGCATCTAATCCGGCTGGTTGTGTAGATGCTGCACCTATTTCGGGATCCTGCCACGCTACTCCGCCTAGCGAACTGCCGCGCAAATTACTCGTTTCACGTTTCTTACGACATGGTATACAAAAACAACATTTTTTTACTACAGTTTCATCACCGGTTGTCGGATCGATTTTATTCACCGAACGACAACAGAATATTTTGCTTAAACACAAACCGCATTTACTTTGCTTGGGTGGGACCATTGTAGGTGCGGGCCTTTGGCTATTATCGAACATATCTGGCGTTTTCTTCTGACAACTTCTGCAACAATTCAATTTTTGCCAACAGCTTGTTTTTTTGGTCGTGTCTATGGATTTCTCATTAATTACTTCCAAATTCGTAGTAGTAGCACTACTAGTGGCCGATAAAACCGGTTGCTGGTCGCCCTCATCTGCAGTAGGTGTTGAAGATGCCTTTTGGTCCCGTCGGCAACAGCGAGAGCAGTGTGATCGACGACATGGCATGCAAATTCGCGAACAGCAACGACAACAACCTTTTTGCGATTCGATGTCATCAACGATGGGATCGGATGCGCTTTTATTTTCTAAATATTCTTGACTATAAAATGCAAATAAAGAGAAAAACGAAATAAGAATGTCATTGTCCGCTTAAGTGTAGTGTACGATCATTTTCACGTAACCTAGAGTTGGCTTAGATTTTTGAAAATTTACTGCAAACCCTCTAGACACTCTATGATGAGGGAGATCGAACTCTGTATGCGCCTTCTCTTAAGGAGGCCACATTTTATTTCGACGTTGTTCCTCGTTTGGTTTTTTTGGCAGACACAGATCAACGGATACATAGAAATTTAAATGAAACGTCGGGGAAAAGGTCTTCTACTAGTGTTAAGTAAATATTATAAGAAGTTCCGGTTTATTCCTTAAGATTTGAAGTTTGAACTATGGTGGGAAAACTTTATTCATTTTCGTATTTGACATATGTGCGGACCTAATTAGGGAATATATGCCAAAAATCAATTTTCCGCGCTAACATATGGTCGAACGGGAAAACGCACCCATATCTTCACTGTATACTCCCGTTTATTATCAAAAGAATGAAAAAAAAGCGTAAACTATTCTCTGAAGAATGTAAGATAGTTAAGCTCGAACTATGGATACCAATCCCCCAATGGTCTAAAGCAAATGTAGGCTGCTTTCCACGTTTTTTGTTTAAGAAAAATAGAATAAAGGCAATTATTTTTCTAATAATGTTTGTTTTTGCATTTGAAATGAACCTTCAAAGGTCTTATTGGGAATTTATGCATTGCTTTTGAATTGAATCACTTATGACAATAAACGTTAACAAATGTCAATAAGCCAGAGGTCATTTGCATACTAAAAACCTTGTAAAAAGGGACGTACCTATAGTATAATTTAATAAGAAGTGAGAAAGAGAGAGCGAGAGAGGGAGAGAGAGAGAGAGAGAGAGATAGAAATCACAGACTAATCAGTATATAAAACGGAAGTCAGTCATATAAGCTATTTAAACCGTTATAATATTGAAGGAATTCTATAGTATGTAACTTTCTTACTTATAAACACAGGAAGGACGATTTTGTTTACTTTAAGGCGACTCTTATGCACCCAATACAGAAAACTTGCAACATAAATCCTTAGCCGATCGGGAATCTTTTTTTACACTCATGTGCTAAAGATTATACGTTATAACATTTTACTTAAGTCCGGTATGTTTATAGGTCGAGGACGTCCATTCTCGTAATCAATCCATGATTAGCAAAAAAAAAAAAATATTTTATATAAAAATTTCTGTTCTCTATCTTGACTTTCGCTGCCCTGAAAGTTTCAACAGAGCAGGAATATTTTTAAATTGATCTGGAGATTCAAGCTGAGCAAAATACAAGCCTTAGGATATCTACGTCTTGCAAGTCGGCAGACAAAATATTAATATATGGCTTTCCTTCGTTGGCGAGAACAAAATGTTCTGGATATTTTTTCAATTATGGACGTGTGACTTGGTTGATCAGTATATCAAGTTTTACGTCAACAATTATATTGAGAGATTGAGTTCACTTCCAAAGTTGCTCTACTTCCATCAACTGGGACTTTTGGCTCTTTATATAAGATATGCGATCACCTATATTCTAATAGCAAACCGCAGATGGACAAAGCGAGCAGACGTAGTTAAGTCGGTTCAAAATGTAACTCTCCCCGCTAAGTATATCCTGGCGTTGTAACTAGACCGACAAATCTCATCTGTTGCTTATAACAAGTAGGACAACCATATGCCCTTCTGAAGCAATTCCTACGTACAAGCCCTTTTCTTTCAATTGTATATGAAATCTCTTATCTCCGTTAAATATTTCTATGACATTTGATAATCACGTTTGCTATAACTTGTAAGTTATTGAGATCAACTTTAGTATTTTCCTTTCTTTTTTATTTAAGTTTATTGGAAAATTACAGCCAACAGTATGGAAAGATTTATGTATACAAACTTACTGCTCCCTATTTCAATTTCTTTACGGTAAAAGTTCTAATAAAGGACGGACGGACAAACAGAACGCTACATTAATCAATCATTTCAGGCAACCGATTGAATCAATCGGTTACAAACAATTTGTTGAATTTAGCTTACCCTCTCAATACAACGGGAGACATAGTAAGAACCAAATAACAAAAGAGAAAATAAGTAAATACTTATTTACAAACGTATATGTGCTGACTTGTAAAAGTGTACATGCCTTTATGCAAGTGTAATTGAAAAGACCTCAACCTCTATCACTACTTTTATATAAATTATTTGAAACAATAACACTAATGGACAATTAAAAAGGAAATCTAGTTTGCCAACGGTTCAAACAAGGTGTCACGATAATAATCGTTAGATTGATTGTATATACAACATACATGCATACATAAACATCAAATGTATAACGTGCTGGTGGGTGTGGTCAAAAATCAAATTAAGTGAAGTAACGTGTATGCTAAGCTCCCGCTTATTACTGCAATAAAAGATGTTTGCTTTCATGTCTTCCAGGTAAGTTATGAACATTTTCTTTCTTTCTATCAATGCTCTGTTTGTGAATGAAAGAAAATCATGAGTTATAAACATTTCGAAATATTTCACCTTAGAAATTATGTGCGTAATACTTGAGCTAAATAATGAACGATCAAACCAATTTTCAGTATAATATTGAAAATAACGCTACTTAATCCCAAACATTAACGTATACGAGCTTGAACTGAATAGACAAAATATGGACGATGTTCATCTCTTGAAAGTCGAACATCAGACACGTAATTATATTATTTTAAGAGGATCGTAAAAAAATTTTTAGAAATTCTTGTGGAAAATTGCGGTTGTTTGTTTGCCAACAACTTTGCGAGGTATGTGAAATGAATACAAGTATGGAAAAAGCTTGACAATGAGAGCCTGAGTGATTGTTTGACTGTTTGAATACTAATAACGACGAATTGCTGAATCATTTTGTCTGTATTGTTTTCTTTTGTTCAACCTACAGGTCACAGTTTTCGAGATGTGCTGACAAAATATGGTAGATTGATGTGTGCTGGCCCAAGGTGGAACACTATTGGAAATGGTTCGAATCACTTCACTTTTTCGATCACTTCACAGATCTCATATTGAAAAGTCGTCACACGAATAACTACAGTAAGGGTATTCATTGGGAGGCCGTGACGTAATATAATGCTTTTACTTGTTTCTTATTTAGAAAGAAAGCCAAAGGAACGGTAATCTTATTGCTTCCACTTGCCTAACAAATGTCTTATGATAGATACTAATATTGTCTCTTTAGCACAACCTTAAGTTTTTAATGTTTTCTTAACATATGTATAACCAAGTATTGCCAAGCTGAAAAAGTAGTGGATATAAGATATTCATGAAAACGGTTACTAGGGTTTGTTTATGAAAAATTGTACATTCAGTTCTAGTACCGTATTGGAAATACAAATTAGGTCGCTCCGTTTTCTAAAAGAGAGTGTAAGCAGTGCTGTAATACAGGCTTTAAGCTATACACAACTGTATAAAATAATCACACTAAAGCCAGGAAAAAAGAGGTTGCTTCTTTGAATAGCTGTAATAGGTTCTGGCATGTATTTTCGCCAGGGACATCTATTGGTGAAAAGGATAAAGTATAGCGGACTATCAATGTGCACAACGATTAAATTCATTTAGTGGTACTGAGTTATACAGTGTATACAGACGCTAATCATAGAACGGTTAAAATTCCATTTTCGATATTCATCACTTTTGTTGTTTGATTTGAAGAAATTTGCTGGCTAAGGCCATCAAACACTTTTAAGCTTAGAAGCTTACGGCGACGCTACTTCGTCATATGCCAACGGCTCAATGTTCAAGGCCATGAAGTTTCGCTGTCAATATGATGGGAGCAACAAGGTATAGGGTATCACGAGCTACTAAAACCGAGCGAAAGTGTTGCTGCAGATATCCAACGATGTCAACTGAGCTAATTGAATGATGTATTGTTGCAAAAATGATTGGCAATAGCGGTTAACAGGCGCAAAGTCATCCTCTTGCACGGCAACGCTCGGCTGCCCGTTGCAAGAGGTGTCAATGAGAAGCTCTGCCGCACCTAATGTACTTACTAGACATAGCGCCTTCTGCTTACCACTTGTTCAGATCGATGCAGCATGGCTTGGCTGGCATGCAGTTTGGAAATGCTGACGAAGTGTGAAAATAAGTAGCTGATTGGATCGCTATAAAACCAATAACGTTCTTGCGATACGACATCGCGATGTTGCCAGAAAAATAGGGAAAAGTTGTAGGAAATGATGGAAAATATATTGATTAAACTATACGGTAACAATTTTTCTCAATAAATCCTTTTTTCAAATGAAGAAATATTCAAAATACATGTAAGCCCCTAATAGTTCTGCGCCAAGAATTTGTTTGTTCCAACCAAATGAAGTTATCCCTAAGGAGGGCCTTTAATTACAATTAATACTATTGCGATCACATACGGTCGGAGTATGCCAGAAGTCATAATATCGTGAGTGTTTAGTTCGGCTTCATATAGCGAAACTCGCTCAAGAAAGAGTTGCAGTTCTAAAGCGGAATGTCGTATTCCCCGCTGTGATCAGCAGCTGCTACTCCTTCCGATTAAGACAGGTTTCAATAGATGACTTATTGTTCGCTCGAATGATGCTTCGGTTCTTACCCAATATGCGTTCCTTTGGCGATAGTCTCAAAAGACAAGAACTTTTTTTCAAGATTGAAAGTGAAAATAGTTTGAGAGGGAGGAAAGCGTAGTAGACAGCAGTAGACAATACTTGATTAATCTGTTCACTCGTTTTATTCTGAAATAAATATATTTTTGAAATAATCTATACTGCCTTCGCGATTTTTTTAATGAGCTGATCTTTTCCCTTCAAATGAAGCAAGCCGTTGCTCATAATGGAAGAATCGCACGGAAACGATTTATTTAAATTATTGCAAGCCTCACGTAAGTTTCTTCAACACATGCATTTACGACAATGTACGAAAATATATAATTAGCGCTGCATGTGAATTATGTATAAATATTGCGTGCACACGCACTTAAACTTAAAAACAGGAATGGCCAACCTTTGTAAGTATGCGATTAACGGCACCTATTAGTTATCTTTACAGACTCACGTCGAAAAAAACTCAAAGCTTCTCTATGCATCACTTTGATTTTACTTGATTTCTGAAATTTTATATACTGCGACACAAATAGGTGGTCGAAACATGTATCTCCTTTTCGAACGATATTATTTTGCTCCTGAAGTAAAGTTTAACAAATTTAAAGAACAAATTGGCTAAGATTACTTAGGCTTGCTACCTACAGGTTGACTTAGTCTGCGGCTGAGTTTTTTCTGTATTATGTTTGCAGTAAAAGCAGAGCTAAATAGGTCAAAAAATTATATTCCACTTAAAAAAAAGCGAGTTAAGCATGACCATAAAACGGTAATGGACATCGCCCCTATTGATCTGATAATAATGAATTTAAGTTTCATTTACAGAAACCTTCTGAAAACTTGTCTTTATACCAACCGAAGACAATTTATTGGCTTTTGTCAAACGTTGTTAGACCAGAGAAGTTTCCATCAGAAACTTTATTAAACGCATATATATATTCTTGACTTGAAAATACTTAGTATCTTATGCATATTTGTGCATATTTCGACATCTTTTATAGTTAAGTCATTCGGTAGAAGTATAGGTTTAGTTGAATATTTTACTTATAAGCCTATAAGTTCTTTGCCGTGCCATAGTGAAAAGAGTAAAAAAAAGAAGTAAATAGCAAGTTTCCTTGTTATGATCGTTAAACAACAGTCAAAAATCGAATGAATCGTTTGAGCGACTTGGGGACAAAAGCTATTGTATATTTTTCAGATAATGCATTTGTTTTGTTGGCTTAATAGGTGCTTTTAATCTTTCAGCGTATAATGGAAAAACTGCATTAACTGAAAGAAATTTTTTCCTTGAAATTTCGGGCTTTTATGTCAAATGAACCTCTTACTTCTTACCTCTTGATACATTACAGGCTAATGTGCATATTTATTTCTGACTTTTCTAGGGCATTAACTGATGTATTCAGAAACTATTTGTGTTCACTTAAATATGTTTATTTAGGAATAATACCAACAACAAATAGCTCTTTGCTATTCTTCGCTTACTCGTGACTCAGGTTAAGAGTGATTCGGAAAGTGATTCAGTGCTTCTGCTACAAAGTTGTAAGTTTGGCATATCAATGTAATTATCGATTCGGCTATAGAATTGCACTTTTTATCGGAGCGCGATTCTTCAAAACGGCCGACAGCATAACTCTGAGATTGTTCATTCGTTTCATTCGATCTTTTTGCAGTAATTTTGTTATTATTATTATTATTGTAGCTAATTTAAACAGAAATATAAATGCAAAGACTGAAGTGTTAACGCACTGGCTTTATTAAAAACTCTGACGCAGTTAATCGATATCCTTAACCTGCTCGGTCACTCAGGCAGCTCTGGTGAAACATGGAATGGTTAACTTAAGCCATATTCATTATCAAAAGGTTGGCCTTTTTTGATGAAAGTTCGAGCTTTCTTATTCAAATAGTCGTCAATCAAATAAAAACCAATACTCGTAAGACTCCGTTCGTGTATCATTAGACGTAGGTATGTAGATAGAAGCTCTTTTCCTTTTGTTAATTTTGAAATTCAATCGGATGCACAGCATGCCACAGACACTCCCAAAGAAATTCGTTAAGCAATATTATCGCATGTTAATCTAACATATTTTAGACAGATATTCTTTGTTGTATTAGTAATAGTTTATATGCAACAGCACATTACCATCACCATACATCGGGCCTCGGCAGCCTACTCTCCAGTTACCAAGCGAGCTATTTCACAATGTGAAAATACCTAAACTTTTGTGAAATCAGAGGATCATGTTGTTTTGTTGAACGAGTCAGTCGTGACAGTCATAATACTTAAATATGAATTAGTAGGGGTTTGAGTAAGTTCCTATCGATATTTTAGTAAAATTGAAATGATTTATGAAGAAAAAGGGCGTTTGAGATTTTTTGGCACAAGCTAGACCTATTCCTGTCCCTAGAAAATTATGTTATTTACGCTTCAATGGTATAACGTATACTATTTCATATAAACCTTAAAATGGTGAAGAGGAAAAAAATAAGTCCATTTTCACTCCGCTTTTTTTTCAAAAACAAACAAGCCTTTATTTAACTTCTAAAAATGTATCCTTAGTACACGTTGTAAAAAATTGTGATCCACTGTTAAAAAAGTTTGGCAATGCCTGCTTTGTTTGTTGCGATATAATTCATATGCCATGGTACACTTACAATGCCATGGCATATAAAAAGCAATAAAACGAAGAGAGTGGTGAGTATCAGCGATTCAGGAGGACTGCAACTTTTTTTTAATATTTTTTTTCGGAGCATCTACGCTTACGTTTAGCTGAGATAAGAAATGAATAAATGAACAATTTTTAATCAACATCAACTCAAGGAAAGATCAAGGGTCAACAAAGCATGTTTGATGAACATTACTTATGGGGAGCTACCAAATATCTTAAACGACTTAAACGACGGTAGCCAAATTATTCCTTTAAGAGACATGTCCGGAAATTGGTGCAAAATTGATGTGGAGAAAGCCGAAATATTTTAAAAGAAACTTTTCAGCCTAATAATCTTTGTGTAAGTTTCTGGACAGCTCATGTCCCATGGATTGGCCTACCATATGTCAATTAATTAAGTCAAAGGAAAAGTAAGCAAACTAAACGTTAAGAAATCCCCTGGCTATGATTGTATAAACGGCATAACTGGTAGACCTTTACCACAGCTCTCATCTTCTTAACATTACTTTTTATTAGTATGTTAAGATTGAATCACTTTCCAACTCGATGCAACTGCGCAGAAATAGTTATGAAACCTAATAAACAGGAAAGTGCTGTAAGCTCATATAGACCCATTGGTTTACTGGTTAATTTTCTAAAATATTTCAGAAAAATACCTACGAAGACTACTCTTAGTTCTAGAGCGAAAACTTATTCCTGACCATTAGTGGGATTTCAGGAATAATCAAGCAATTGAGCAATGTCATCTTGTTGCTTCGTACATCACAGAAGCCATTGAAAGTAAAAGCAATTGAGGCGGTGTATTCCTTGATGAGGAAAAAGCCTTCGATGAAGTCTGGCATGAAGGGCTGCCTTTCATACTTTGCTACTTAAGTCCTATTTACAGAACAGACATTTCTATGTTAAAATTGAAACTGACAGATCCCATATAATGGGTGATATAAAAGATCTGCGCGATATTTTGCTACTGGATGTTGTTGATCCCTATAAATCGGGCCGTTCCGGAAATTTCGATTCAAATATGCATCTCGCCCTGTTCGGCCACTCACTGAAAAAGTTGGTGAAACTTTGCAACCGGTGGAGCAAGACGGGCACGCAAGTTGTCGGGAAATAGCGAAGGTACTAAACATCAACCACATGATAGTTTGGGATCATTTCAAAAGAGTAGGCTACAAAAAGAAGCTTAAAAGACGACCAAAAAACCGCGGACACCATTTATATCACCCATTATATAAAATTGAAAGTGGATGTAGGAAGTGTCCTAAGTTCAATATTTTGTGCAATTTTCCCTTCAGACTTTCCGATCGCTGACAAATGAGTGTTTTCTACGGACTACAAATTCAAAATAAATTAAAAATAAATGCTAAATAAAAATATCCCTATCCATAACTCTGTAAAATATTTTGACTTACATATTGACAAAAGATCAACATGGAAAAATCCTATTGAAGTTAAACGCCAGCAACTTGGCTCAAAGACTAGAAGACTCCATTGGCTAATTAGTTCAGAATCTCAACTTAATCTAAAAAATAAATGTATTTTATACAAGAGGACTCTCCAACGTATTTTGATATAGGCATACCATTGTGGGAAACAGCTGGTAACTCTAGTATTGGAATACTCCAAAGCGATCAATCTGAAACCCACTATCTTCTGCGCAGTGAAACTATTCATAATGATCTGGTTTTTCCAGCCATCAGAAATCTAATTCCAAGCATTCCCCTAAAATATACTGTCAGACTGGGTAATTAAGTAAATCCGTTAGTTTCTTTTGGATGAATCGAATGAAATAAGAAGATCAAGAACCTTGCTTCGATGTTTTGCCTCCAATTTTAGCTTATTTTCCAAATCGAAGTATTTCACGCCAGGAATGTTAAGAAAAGATAGAAAGTAAAAGCTAATGAAAGCTGCAGGTCTAAGGTCTAAGGCAACTAATACTTGAGTACCACACATTTGACAATAAAATCGCTATACACTTTGCAGTTATCTCCGTAGTCTGTGCTTAAAATTCGTGATGAACTTCAAATTTTCTTCCCCATCAGCCCAATTATATATTTATCTAGGAAAAGTAGGCGGGTCCACGTTGAGACATTATCTAAAATCTATGGACATTAATTAAAATCGAAATTTTAGCAGTGAGTAGCGTAACTTGCATTTCTTTTTGCACTTAAAAAGCACATTTTCCACTCAACATTCAAAACGCAGTTAAACGTAAAAAGTAGTAACTGATTAACGTTAATATCCTATCTCACATTGACATAGGTTCGCCTAAGCTTTTCTTTTACCCGAAGCGAAAATTAACATTTGGAAAAGTCGTTTTGATTTATTGAAAGCATTAAAGTAAACAATCAATCATTCTACCAGGGCTTTATGAAGAAATCAATCAAGCACTCGAATACATATGTAGTAAGCAATAAGAAGGAACCTCCGTAGATCATAATTTTTCGTAAGCTACGAATTAAGTTAAAGGGCAACTAACGTACAAGCGTGGAACAATTGAATAGAAATTGAAATAACTCTCTATCTAGCAATGGTAGCGTCACATTAACCTGAACTACCACATGAGTCAATATGACCTTTTCATATTTTTGAGTTTTAAAAAAATAGTTCCAATAGTTTTTTATGAAGAGACCGTAGTCTACCTTTCGAGATATCGACGACATAAAACTATGCTACGAACGATGTTCTATTAACTCTACAAAAATGGAAAAAGTCGTCCACACCTAGTCGATTTTTTATATCAAAGTTCAAAAACCCTTTAAAATATATATACATTCTTGACCAATATCAAATTCAGAATGCATCTAATCATACCCGTCTGTTTGTCTGTCCACCTGTCCGTCTGCCCCACGTTATAGAGTCAATGGTAAACATTCTCTCGTTCAAAAGTGAATATATCGCCTACAAATTCGATAAAGCATCAAAGGACCGGCCCACAACGCGCACAAGCTTGTGTGACAAAAACCGGGAACACCTTTGCCTTCCGTCTTTACTCATAGACTTCAACAGACTCACGATTTAAATTTCTTCTTTTATTATATAAAAAAAAAAAAAAAAAAAATCAGCCACGCCCGCACAATGCTCTAGAGTACAAATATTTAGTTTTTCCTTTTTTTTTTAGTATTCTTTAGATTCGGTCACAAGCGAATACAATTTTCTTATTTGTTTAAGCTCAGGTTCTTAATTGATTAAGGAATGTTTGTGTGCAATATCAGCTTCGTATCTTCAGTTTTCCGATTTGTCACAAAGCGAGCGATGTCACAGAGATTATAGGGCGAAGTGACCCATGACGTTAGAAATGCGTATACGGGATAACACGGCGATCGTTCGATTGTCAAGAATCGTTTTCTGAAAATTGAACTAAATTTTTAGAATAAAACAACGCGGCAAGTGAAGTGATTGTTTTTTCTGCATTCTAAGCCTCTGTGCTAACATGACTGCAATGGGAATGTTGTTTAGTGCATGAATGCAATTAAAAATTGGAATTTTTTTTTTTTGGAATATTTACTTCAAGCACACGAATACATCGCGTATAAATTTTTCATGTTTTTTTTGTTAAGTAAACAATTTTTTTTGAATACATTTGAGAAGGTAACATACACAAGAATCTTTTATCTTTGGCTATCTTTATATTTTCGTCCTTTCATATTATTTTGTTTAAAGTAATATTTTTTTTTTTTTTGCTTTTTTTATTTCACCAACAGTTTTCTTTCATTCCTTTTATTCATGTGACCATAATGAGGTTTTCTTCACTTTATTGTTTTGAGATTTCGAATTAAATTTTGTTTTTATTTTAATTATTAATTATGTTAAATAAAAAAGAGGTAGTAATTATTTCAAAAAGATTTGAACGAGGAATGTTTTTTGATATTTTGCAACTTCACATGCCAACGGACAAACGCAATTTCATTGAAACCTGCGATTTTCTGACTTTGCCAACCTTTACCTAAAAAATTTATCGCATTTTCCTTTTAGAATTTATTTAATTTTTTTTTTTTTTTGATTTGCTTTAGCTAATTTTTTACATTAATGTGTGGCGAAAACGTGTAAATAGTAAACACATTATTACAAATATTTCGTTTAAAGAATACATTGCACACGACACTCTCACTCCATTGCTGAACAGTTTTAATAGCGTGAGTATGCGTTCGTAGAAAAAAAATTGTAAACTTTCTCCTCAAGGTCAAATTTAGTAAGTTTCAGGTAAACATTTCTTAAATAATTTTCAAATGAAAGCAAATTTTGGAAAGGTTCAAAAGAAATATTTCGAAAAATAGTTGATTGAGCTGTTAAAGCTTTTCTCTGCCTTTTGATACGAATCTCACTCAGTTTATGGAAACATTATCAGTACAAAGCTTTGCGAAAACATATTCTCAAGAATAAGCATTTTCATTATTTATCTAAAACAATATGAAGCAAGAGAAAATCGGAAGACAGCACATCCAGATAGGTAAACATGAGCCAAGAGCACTTTGGATTACTTTGAAAAATAGCAATTTAGGATGATGTGTCGTGTATATCTTTTGATTACCGCTAACCTTCTAAGACGATGCACATATCTTTGTCTATTCATCTTGAGACAAATCTAGTCACCATTTGACTATCGAATTCTTGGGATTGTAAAAATTGGAAAAAAACAAGTAACAATACCGATCGTCAGTAAAATCTATAGCGCCCCATTCTTTTATTTATGGTTACAAAGAAAAAGTGAATGGAATAAAATTTATCTTTCACATCTCAATTCATTGAAAGTTATTGTTAAGCAACAATGAATTCATCACGTTGCGAATTCCACCATAATTCATTTAGAATTAACATGCTTAACTTGTCGCATTCTACTTTTCAAAACTCTTCATTTGATGCCCATATTGACGGTATTATTACAAAGAAATTAATTCATCAAGTCGCGATATTCACTATATTTATTTTATAATTAATGCTTTAAGGCATTAATGCATTTTTAGGCGGATAATATATCAACCTTTGAGGAATGTACAAAATAAATGAAGAAAATTTCGTCGTTCTTTCTGTCATAATTTGCGCGTAATAAGCAAAAACTCACAAACTTTTGCTTAACGAAACACAGTTGCGTTCACTTTACGCTTTGCTGTGGACGTGTGCTCTAACCAAGTTGGCCCAATTTCAATGCCAGCGAGAAACTCCCAATGCTTCTACCAAATTTGCAGTGGATATCTTAATTTGTGCGGCCAGGGTAGTGTCAACAACACACTCCACACAGAAGCACAGACGGACAGACATGGCTAAATCAATTCAGAACTTAACATTGATCAAGAACATACATACTTTTAGAGTCTCCGAAGATCCATTCTGGGTGGTGCAAAGGTTATGAGAAAATGAGCATACCCGCATACTTCGGTGACGATTGCAAAAATTTTAAATTTTTTATGATAGTTACTTAAACTAACACATATCCATTAACATGTTTACACATAAATATATCCATATATTTGTATCAAGTTTTTCAAAATATTTCTAAAAGCAACATTAAAGTGAAATTTGACACAGATTTATAATATATTTCCTAGCTCATGTTCTGAGATACATTAATAGAGACTTAACAGGAGAATCTCAGATAGTTAATCAATTGTGACGAAATTGATTGCGCTATTTTCTTTAATCAATAATATAAGGCTTTGAATCGGTAGTTATATGCACTCCATAGGCATGGATATGAAACGAATTTCAAATTTTCAAAACTTTTCCCCTAATATACGCATGTATTGTACGTTTTCGTATTGCACTTGCCTAGTGAGGCGTCAGAGAACTCATTTACGTTTTTAATTATAGTAGGATTTTGAATCTATGTAACCACATTCGTTTCTCTCCCCCCACTGGGTGGTAGATTATTTGTCGTATTTTTTTGGAAAATTCACATTCACGGAGATCACTCTCTTTTTCCTTAATGCGCACAGGCCAAGTTTGAAAACAGATCTGGCGCGCTAAGGAACTGCAACTCAAAAATCATGGATGATATTGGGCGGAAACTCCAAGCGAGCATTCATGAGCGACAACGAAAAATAAACGCAGTCCGTCTATACAACGATCGACGAAATGTAACTATAAGCCCTTGTAAGAATTAAAATTGGCATCAATGTGCTCTTTGCTCAATTTAAAGGTATTTTTATTCATTTGTTTCTGCTTTTGCCCCCAGTCCAACACGAAGTAATGGCCATCACCAACATTCGTGTTAAAACAAACATTAATTTTTACTTTTCTGCTATATCATGTAACTGAAATGAGCAAAAGTCATCGATGACCTGTTTATACATATGCGTAAGGACCTACGGCAAAACTACTTGCTGTAGAATTGTTGCAACTGCTACCTATTAAAACCTGTCAACGATTTTGCATTAATCGTAATTTACGGTATTATAAGCTTATTGAATAATATTACGTCGAGTCATAAGCAATTTCCGTTTTTCCATCATACTTCTAACTTGGTGATTTACCCTAATTTCTCCACCTGGCGCGTAACAGCTGAGGTATTCAACTTTGTCGTTATACCTTGCCATTAAAAGATTATCGTCAAGGTCGAAGGAACGTGCCGCCTTCTGTTCGTCTTTTAAGGTCGAATCTCTAGAATGGACTTTTACAAACCAATTTCTCAATGCCCGATCAGTTATCAGTCCTTCACCGTATACGCTGCATATTTTTTCACTTATTCCCGTGGCGTTGTGGCCTTATTTAAAATCCCAAAGCATTACAGGTCGAATATGCACTTTTGACTCTCCATTTTAGAGGTTAAGAAAAACTCTTGAATGCAACATGCACGACATAAAACAGTTGTCAGAAGACGAACTGAATCGTCATCTATAGAGTGAAAACAAAAACTCCTTTGTTTCGATGGCTTACGGTGGGTATAGTCAAACAATAGATTCTACCTATCTGCATGGGAACTTACTTATGACTCTACAAGGTCAAGTTCACTTCATTTCTTGTCATAATCGATGAAAAAATAAATAATTATCGCGAAAAGAACAATTGCCGACCGTACTGGCGGTTGTAGCAATGTAGCCTAATGGAAGGTTGCAAAATCAAAAATGGAAAGAGAGTCTACACGTCATGGTTCACCTCGTGTTTTAATTCGCAGAGAAAAGCATCCTATACATATATATTATTGAAATTTTCAAAAATGACCTGTCCTTCCTAAATGCTGTTAACATAGGCTAATTAAAATATATTGGAGTATATTAGAATTCATTGCACAGAATGTATTTAGCGAAAAAGTATTAAGCCTTCAAGAGAACAAATTCAATATTTTTTTCGTTAAACTCATAACTATGCATATTTGTTCCTTGTGTAGGGGAGTAACAAATTTTTGCAGTTTACAAGCTCAATATATTTTAGACATATAATAAGCCACCACAATGTCTTTGAATAGCTTATATTAAACATTATCACCGAGCATTGCTGTTACCTATAATAGTACTTTTGAGCTGCTGCCAGCTCATACGGCAAATCAATGTGAAAAATCACTGAATTTTTACGTTTATCATTCCTTCGCACCATATTCTTAAATTATTCGTTTCTTTCTGAAAGGGAAGCAAGCTTTTCACACACAATGTCGTTTATTTATTAAACTAAATATTCAGTGTCGTGTATGTAAACTATTCCGAATTTTATGCAATTAATTTATTTTGAAATTCCACTTGCAAATATTTAAACAAACACACGCAGATATATATACACGTTATGACGGAAATAGTGGCACTCTCGCACCCGCCAAGATGGATTAAATTAAGTTTACTTTGAAAATTATTTTGCAAAATTTCCACAAATATTTATATGCGAATTATTCCTCCTTTCGCTTTCATTTACAATATTTTGGATTTTTCATTAGTCACTTCAGTATTACTGAATATTTAATTGTGTGGCGTTTCACGTGATGTCCAGTTTAAGACTGTTCAATGCGGTTGATATGATTCAACTCAATTTGTAGCTAAACACATGAAAAGTTTGTAAAAATTTCTGATTTATATAAAAAAAAAAATAAAAAAAAGAAAAGAAGAAAAACAGTAGGTTGGTAGGTTATACCCAACACATAACTTTCCATATTTACATATTTACATATTTAAATATTGCATATATATGAATGAATATACTGGCAAATGTATACAAGTGCGGTTTCCATTGTTTACTTTACGGTAGTTTTAAAAAAGAAAATTCTCATATAACCGCAAACTTCGTCAGTTGTGTTTTATAGAGCGATTGTTGTTCTTGCTGTATCAATAGTGTATATATATGTTTTCAAACGGCCCATCAAGTCGGAGTTGAAAAATATCTTTTTGGAAAAAGTTTACATTACCGTGAAGGACATCATATATGCCATAAAACGGATTTCCTTTGGAGGAGGACGCTTTGCTTACCTTTAAGCGCTGCCGTCGTACTATATATATATATATATATATATATATATACATATATACATATATACATATATACATATATACATATATACATATATACATATATACATATATACATACATATATACATATATACATATATACATATATATATATATATATATATATATATATATATATATGTTTTAGCCGAAATTTTAAGTAAATGCAAATATATTTGGCACTATTACCAAAACTTATGTACTCAAAAGCCAATAGGTCAACATATTGCACATGTCAGTAGTTACAAGGTAATAAAACATTAGTAACTTTAAAGAATGCATTCTTCTTAACATCTGATGTAAATTCTTAAAGTGACTAAAATGATTTTAAATTTCATCTCTTAATAGCATGTTAACAGGGACTTCTAGCGTACTAGATTTAAGCAAGTGATCTTAACTTACATCGCAAAAGTTTTTCTTAAAGCTTCGTTTTGAAAAAATTTTTGTTCAAGTGTCCGGCAAAAGAAAAGATAGTTTTTGTCTTAAGGCGAATGGACAGATCTGCCGGATCAATAACTCCATAACATTTATTAATTATATTGGTGTTGTTCAGAAGGCATTTTTAAGCATTTTAGATCGGAGAAAATCTGCTATGACCTGAAATGTTCGTTTTCTTTTTTTTTATAGTTCTTTTACAAGTTCTTCAAACTAACTAATTTTAGTCCCCAACTATTTGCATGTCCTCTAAGCGTGGACGATCAAAACGTGTGCACCAATTAGAAAAGAGTTTCAAAAACGCTGTAAAGTATATATACACTGAGGCGGTTTAACCATCTTCATCTGCCCGCCTGGTCATCTGTTCCCATGATCTGCGGCAAACGTTCCCATGATCACAAAAATAAATATATCGGTTTAAATTTGATTTGTATGAAAAAACGGCCAAATCGATCAAAAAACAAATCTACTAAGAAAGTAAGAAGGCCCTAGTTTTTCCTAGCAAACAAAAATATTTTACCTAACACACTGCACAGATACAATAAAAGAAAAGACCTCATGTAGAAAGCATGTAATTATGAAACCAGAATTTGCCAATAGACAAACCTAACATCGGACGTAGTCGACATACATTTTTGAAGTTGTGTGCTTTTATGGGTTGGACATCTAGCAACAAGAAGCACTCATGACACCAACACATATCGCAACACAAATATTTTTCTCGTAATGACGAAAATCTCGAGTTTTGTGCCAAATAAAAGGATGGAAGGTGTGTGCATATTAAAAATGTCATTCGTAGCAATTCATGAATAGATAAAGGCGTACCATCCACATCCATTACAAGTCAGAATCGTTTTTGACAGAAAGGCGATGTGTACATAATGGAACCAGGAGTGTTTAGTCTGCTATTAGCTGTTAAAATCTAGTGGAGCTACCAACAACAACTAGTCTATTTGAGCTGTTCGCTGTTCAAAAAAAGAGTGGAATATTGAGAAGGCAACTTCATGATATGCTGAAAGTACTTAACTGACAACTAGCTCTTGGCCTGTCAAACAGGTAGAAAAAATGTATAACTTGCAATACTTCGAATGCCATGCATTTCTGTACAAATATTTCGGTTTCATGTGTACATATCTGATTTGTTCTATGGATGATGCTATATGCCCTGTAGAGAAAAGTAAAAAATCGGCTCCGCCCACCCTATGTTATGCATTATCGAGATTTCATCTTTTCCAAATGTCTTTGTGAGAAAGGTACAGAAGTACAAAAGTTTCGGCTATAGCTGAAAGCAACTTTCTTACATGGTAAGAGCCCTTGGTCAATGGTACAGATACGTCTAGAGCAACTTCACTCTAAGATGAAATCATAACCGGAAGTATTTTCAGTTTAAATTGTACTATCGGCGTACCTTTCGACTGATTTGCCCTATTCTCATAACAACTTTCCGGCAAGAATTTCTAATGTTTCTCTCCAATTCTAAACCGATGTCTTAATGCTTGGGAATGGGAGAATCTTTATTACAAGAAACTTCAAAGACGGACAGATGGAAAAACGAACCTGCATAGATGGCCTGAGTATTCGAGACTGATCCAAAATGTGTGTGGCCGATCTCTTCCACTTGTGTACATACACTACAGAATCATCCACAGAACATGCATCCAAATATTTATAGTTTTGAGTGTCGAAGTTTGTGAGCAATAAGCAAAAACCTTTTTTTCTCACGTGCGTGTTAGTACCGGAATGTCCTTCGATCAATTTGTTGCCACACCTGACGATAGCTTCATTTTTGCGGTCAGAAGAATGCTTATCAGAAATATTGTAAAGACAAGTACACGGTAATGCTTAAATCGATTAGGTATATGTATATATCTTATGTGTTTCTGAAACTTCCTTGTGAGTATTGCAAGGGCTATGACAAAATAAATATACATCGATCCTTCGGTGAGGGTATAAAATTATATTGTTTAGCACGCACTTCTTATAGTGGCTTTTGTATGTGGGAATAAACCATATCACTCAATAAGTCTCCGTTCTCGAGTTCTTTCACATAAATGTGGCAAAGCTGTTGAAGGCACCATATGATTTCTGCATAGTACGAACCAAGGGTATTGCCATATATGTGTCAGATCGGAGACTTATTGAGCAAGATTATAAATAGAAATTGTAATGCCAGTTTTTACTTATCCAACACAATCTTTTGAAGTTTGTAATATTTTTTGGTTAAGCGATCGACCTAGAGAGCGATTGAAAAGTTCAAAGAAATTAAAATGAATTGCGTAAATTTAGCCTCGTAAGAAGAAATTTAAATAGTCTATCAATATTTTCTATATTTCTTGTTTTTTTTCTATTTGCTTTTCCTAGTAATGAGCATTTTAATGCTTCAGCTAGCAGGTCAACGCTTTTAAATGCATGCTGGAAAATTATCAAAAAAATATTTTTCAATTTCCGATGTTTTATGAATATTTCAGTACTTGTGTGATTATATATCCAACTCTTTTCAGCTTAACTAAGTTATGGCCTCTGATCTCTCCCTTTTTCTGCTTGTCCCCAGGTGCAGGCATTAAATCTTACATAGTTTTTACATAAACAACTGAGAAAATTATATTCGCGTTGGTTGTGAGCATATCGGAGTTTTTCTTCAACAATATTTAACACGGTCTGGGAAATACTTATAGCACGGTTGACATCAATACGTTTTATGACCAAAACTAATAATGCCTTAATGATTGCGACAGGTTTTGTAGATCAACCACGCCTACTTTCAAGCTTCAAAAGTACTCTTTGGCTATCGACTAGTGTTGCAGATGCAGAAGTTTCAGCTCTCAACTGCAATTATTGGCGATTGCCGCCACTAAAGAGACATGACGAACGGACGGACGAACACCGGCGATTGTGAAATAAACAAGGTATTTCACGTTACTTAAGAATCTATTTAAAATGTAGCATCTCCGTTACGAATTTCAGATTTTAGAAATAGAACCAAATTGGCCTATACTTTAATCGTGGAGATGAAAATATGCAAGAATAATAGAAAACGCAAGCAACCCGCCAACGTCTATTTTAATCTCTTTTGACCTTCTTGTTCGATAAGCTAACCTTCCTTGTCTCTCGAGTCCTTGTCACCCAATGGAAAAGTAAGTTGATGCAAGGGTTTAGGATAAACCGTATAAAATATAATAAAAAATTTCAATCGTACCGGTGGTTCTTTTACGATGGAGTTTTTTTAATTACTAATTTCGTCTCTTTAGTCCTAAATTTTATTTGACTTATTTAACTTATCTCTTCTAAACTTTGAAGGTTCATTCTTTTAAAAAAACATGCTTGTGTATCTTATTAAATGACTTACCTCGCTCCACTGCCTGCTTGTGAGCCTCCTTGACCGTCTGGTGATCTTCGCTTAACATCGTTTTCGAAATTCTTTGGACCCGTGCTAAATGATTTTTCCTCGATACCCATTTGTCCAACTTCTACAGTAGATGTAACACTATCACCTTTGGCTTCAACAAGGCCTTGATAAGTCTGAAAATTTTCGCTTTCAGATTCAACACCATATGTTAGTGATATAGCTCCTTCACTTACCCTATCATTAGCTGCTAATGCGGTCGTTGCCGCTGCAGCTCCCTGATCAACCAGAGATCCATTACTTAAAGCCGAGTGTGTAGCTTCTTTTGCATCACCGTTTAAAATGGATACAGCAGCCTCAATAGGTTGCGAAGGTGGAGTCGGCGAGGCCTGACTTGGTAGTGATAACATACCTTCAGCATCCAATTTTTCCGCTGTTCCTTGTCTGGACACAGACATTCCCCCTGTCCCGGCTTGAATCGGTTTGTTTTCCACGACCGTAGTGACGCTGGAAGTGGGCGAAATCATTCCATTAGACGTTATACCCATGTCTTGTTCTAAGCTCTTAAGATTTGTAAGATTTTCGTTAATTGTTTTATGTATTTCATCCGTAGCCGTAGTTACTGTTTTCTGCACGCTTTCTAGTGTTTTTTGGGATTTTTCTAAAATGGCAGCTGGTATAGTGGCCGTTCCTTCCAAACCAGCTAAATTCTGCTGATCTAAGAGTTGCTTTAAAGGTGAAATGGCTGAAAATACAATTTTCAGTGTTGTATTGGAATCCGCAAATTTTGCAAAGGCTTACCTCGGCCATCTTCTGTACTGGAATTATGATCTACTATCTCCGTACCATGGGAGTCTGTAACCACTTGTTTGCTTGGGATGCCGTCGGAACGCTTCTTATTAAGCATACTCAGTCTTGAACTTACGCGTATTAGCGAAGCTGCCGAAGGCTGACGTTTAAGGCTAGCTATGGCTGCCGCAGTTAAACCCACGGTTGAAGCCGCCGCTCTACTTTTTAGTTTTTCTCCATCACTTGCTGCGATTACGGTCGTCCCAGCCAAGGCAGAAATACTTTCCGTTTTACCTTTTGTCTCTGCCAATATTGCTTGCTTCGTCTTCGCGGAAGAATCCTTAACAATGGGTTTCTGGGCGTTTATAAGTTTTCGTCCACCATTTTTAAGCTGTACTTTTTTTCGTGAAGAAAATTTTTCCTTTTCAAGCCGATTTCCATTGATCGAAGACTTCTTCAAATTTGTAGATTCCTTCTTAGACAAATTTAAAAGTTTTTTTTTCCCCTCTACAGAAGTGACGCGTTTTACATCTGATGTTAACTTGCGCTGAGAATTGGGTGTCTTTTTATTAATAGCATGCGGCTTACTAGACTTAGTCGAATTTAATCTCAAAGAAGATATTCTTCTTAGCCCCGTATCTAAGGCAGCCTTGGTTTTCGGTGGTGATTTACTTCGGCTCAATTTTTTGCTAACCGGTATACGCGACTGCGAAGTCTTTCTCTCCTCTCGAGAGCGTGATTTACTTCTGCCACGTTTATAAGCCTTCGTTCGCTTAGTAGTGGGACTAATGGATGTCCTCCTAGCGGCTAATTGTCTACCTAGTTTCGGACTAAGAGAGACGGAAATCCTACGTTTCCGAACCATTTGCACAGGAGCTTTGCGACGAACATTAGGCGATACACTACCACCTCGTCGTATCGAAGCCAAGCTTAGACGAGAATTTGAACGTGAATTGGCAATCTCTTTAGCTTGCTCCATGCGCGATAAAGGTCTAGAGTCTGGTAAAGATAGAGGACGCGTGGAAGCCCGCGATGTTGAACGAGACGGAGTTCTTGAATTGGCACGAGACGTGGCTCTCGATCCAACTCGAGAGACTGTTTTCGATCCGATTTGAGATAACGTTCGCTCACTTGCTCGTGATAAGCGACCAGATAATGACAACGGAATGGAAATATCTTTCAAAGGTGAACTAGATCGCGAAACTACTCGTGAACTTGCTTGTGAACTCATTCGCGAATTTGATCTAGAAGTCACTTGATTACGTACGGGAATCTTTGATAATGAGTCTTTTCGGGAAGTAGAATCTGAACCAGCATCAATGCTATCTGCCCGTTGCGCTCTAGCTCGGCTGGGTGAAATGCTCCCACTGTCTTTATTTGGTGTACCTAATATAGGCGATAATGTTGTCGGTTTCGCTACACGTGCGGTTCTACCCTTTGCTATGCTTTTTGATGCAGCACCAGTTAAAGAACTTTTTCTTTTAAACGCGGGACTTGGTATTTGAAAAACTGATTTTCGCCTTTGTAGTTGAGAAGATTGCATTGTTTTATTGTTATTAACTAGAGAAGGTCGTCTAAAACTGAAATCCGATGTGGTAACCGTACTCAAATTGGAACTTCTGCGATCAGAAGTTGTCACGGTAGAACTTCTTCTAGATGGAGATGTTGAACTAGATCTGCGTCTAGCTTTACTAGGTAAGGGGGCAAGTGTAGGCTTTTGTCTACGTTCTATCCACATATCGTCTATACTTTCCCAATTTGAACGTAAAGGAATTTTGGAAATACTTTCTTGATTATTGAAAACTTTCAACAAACCCTTTTGCTTGCGTGTAGGATTAGGATTATGTTTTAAGGGGCGCGGTAAGGCTCCCGGAGGAATGACTGCTGTTTCAGGCCTTAAATATAAATCTGAACGACTAACGCGAGGAATAGATGATCGATAGGGATCCGTAATAAGTGGGAGAGTTTCAGAGCTTTTCATTTCCTCTCGATCCATTTTCGTTTCATCCACTATTGAAGGCAGTGATGAGTTACGTCGTTTCACCAGTTGAGGTGGCAGTGTATCTTGTGAAGAGGTAGTTAAGGATTCGCGATATTGGAGTATGCCTTTCTGCGTTGGCAATTTGCTTGCATTATACTTCCCGGTCATATTAAATTGTACCGAAGGCCGCGAGGAATCATCGATAAGAGTGAGTTGTGGAAACTTTATAGTATGAGATGACAACGACTTTTGTTGTAAATAACGTTTATTTAAAGATGTTGATTCAATGCGACCTTTTTGCAATTGTGGACTTTGGGCTCTAGAAGATTGCGGAGATTTTTCACTCAAAATTGTAAACGAAGGTTTCTTATGAAATCGACCTTGTTCAATCCTAAAAAAAAAAAAAACAAAAGTTATGAAATATTTAATACCCATCATCCTTTATATAACTTGTTTTACCTGAAGTCTCCCCCCGTTGTTATAGAGTCTTTTAAAATCACAGGTGAGTTTTCATGTTTAAAACTTTGGGTTTCATCTATTGTTTCGGGTATATCTAGAGGTTTTGGCAGTAAGGATGATGCTGATTCTCTTACAGGTGAAGAGACAATGGATCTTTCTGTCTCTTCTTGAGGTATTACACTTTTCCGTCTTTGCTTGATATATTCTCTAGGCGATAAGACTATAGCTTCATTCAAGGAGGAAGATAGACTTCTGGTTTTATCTTTAATCTGTAGGTCCTCTAAATAAGCAGACGGTGTCTCCAACACCTGAGTACCTTGCATGATACGTTCTTCACGCTCGCTACTAGAACCATTCGAATCATTAATCATGGCCGCTACTGGAGAATCCGTAGGCATTTCATCGCATTTAATGGACATAACGTTTTTCGAACTTGGCCGCAATTTAGGCATTTTGCAAAATTCCGGATAATCCAAAGGGGAAGAACGAAACCACTCACCACTTGAGAAAGAATCCTGAGAAAACTGTCTCGGCATAGGAATTTTGGAAGGCTTCTGGCAGCTACCGATAAATACTGTAAATGAGCTTACATTCTCTTAGAAAGACTTTAAAGACTAACCTTAAACCCCCCACGTGGGCTTGAAAATCTGCAGATATATTAGAAACTCGACGACTACCTTCAGTATGTCCTTTTGATGCTTTCATATTTTCACTTACATCAAAGGAAGAGGGTTTTAAGGTTTTATCGTAAAATGTCGATAAGGTAAGATTCGGAGACTGCTGTTTTTCGGAACTAGAGCCACCACCGGAGCTAGTGTTAGGTAAAATATGTATTTCCGGTGGTTTTAAACGCGGTATAGCGGTTTGTTGTAAAGATGATGAAAATTTGCGATCTAAAGGTGAGGTATAAGGAACTTGTGAAAATAAACGTGACGGTGGATGGTCCTTCATAACAGGTTGATTAAGTAAATGATCCTCTTCTGAACTAAAATCTAAAGAAGTACAACGTAAGAACGGAGGAGTCTGAAGAGCAGCACCAAAATAATCATCAGGCGGCGGCGGTGGTATGGGATCGCCGAATAAACTACTATACGGATGATCTATATCTATGTCAACATCCACTTCAGGCTCATGTGGAGGATGGAGGCCGGCTGAGCGAGCATTATAAGTGAACTGATGAGAAGAAGGAGCCATAATATGATAATTATAATCCAAAGGTATAATTGCGGGTGTTTCACGTTCACTATTTGAACAGCAAATCAATCGCCTCTGGGAGGTACTTGCAGTAACGGATGTTGGCGTGGACAATGATGAAGAAGATGATGGTTTCATATTACAATTGTAACAGCTCTGCAAAAGGAACTTTAACGGAAATAATCTGTAAGAGCGCAAAACGTAAATACATAAAGGTTGGATATTCAAATCGTAATGAAGGGAAAGCCTTACCTCCCTTTATCCTACATGCCTATTGTTTTGTACGCTGGCTTTATACATGCCCCGAAAAGTGTTTTAGTTGCTTAGGCTGTTGACTGCCGGCTTTTCAAACTTCTGCACATTTAGATGTTTATTGATTTATTAGGGCTGTGAGGTTGAGGTTAACACAGTTCAGTATATACTATCGCACTTAGACATACCTTGGGCTTGGGTAAAAGTCCTTCAGTAAGGTTGCCGCATTAGCATATCGGGGGTTACACCAATAGGGTTGGTCAAGTATTCGGTTTTTCCGTTATACTCAAGGCTTACGTGACACCAACAACAACAACAGCAACAAAAACAACAACAGCTTAGATGGCATACATTTCTTCGTTGAAGTTGCGTGTCGTGACGTATCACGTCTTGTAAGGTTTTTCGCGTTTTGTTTTGTTTCCTTTTTCTCTTCGTTCGTAATATTTGTTTGGGTCTTTAATATTAATGCTTGTTGGTCAGTTCATTGGCTTTTGCTTTTCTAGTTCAAAAATGCACTTGAAAAGATTTGTTTGCAATTAAAGGAAGAAATATTATTCATATTTAATAAAACAAAAATATGACAAATTGCTTAAACAATTCAAAGATAATAAATATAACGCGATTTAAAATAATATCTATATAAAAATGATAAAAACTTTCATACTCATAGACCTTCGCGAAATGTATTTTTATTTTAAAATTTTTATACTTCACACACATTTACATTGTCGCACACCTTTGCAGAGTCACACACATCCTTAAACGTTGCATTAGGCCAGACATCCATCCAACACTTTAAACTTTCGATTTGTAACTGAATCTTTTCCAAAACTCTAGAAATGCCAAATCGAACAAGCACTAAATGCATTCATTGCCAATGTTCAGGCAAAGTGCTTACTCTTTTTTTTTTTTTTGTTCAAGTGCCACTGTCATATAAATCCATCCAATAATATTTAGTTATTTTTAGTTGGTTAGTATTGTTTTTGTTATTGCTTTTTTAAATGCAGTTCGCTGTTTTTCTCTTCTTTCTTTGTTTTTTTTTTTTTTGTTTTTGGTCTAGTCACACGCATACATGCACCGGCACTTTTTTAAACCGTTTTTCTTGATGTCGATTCATAAAGCATAAAATACATGTTTGTTTAACATATTCAGCAATCATTTCAGATATGCTTGTAACCGAAAGATTCGGTATTTGATTTTAATGTCTGCTGCTTGTGGTTAATGTGCAAACCGTACTAATTATAAATTTTCTTTCGATCATTATTAATTATTACTTTCGGAAACATTAACACTCCTCCAATTTGTACAGAGCTATTTTATCAATTACAAGAAGTTAAACAACCGGCATTACTCTTTCAAATGATTTGTGAAAAAGAAAAAAAAAATACTCAACTAACTTAAGTGAAAGCCTTTTAATAGCTTTTTAAGGAATTTGGAATTAATAAACCGAACTAAACTTTTTCGAATATAATAACTAGACCTTGTAATTATTGGCTATATTTGCCAATAACTTGTTCCCCACATCAGTGCGAAAAATTTCCAAATTTATTTTACTATTAGCAAAGGAATCAATCTTAGGGCTAAAAAGAAGCAGACTATCAGCTATTTTCTCTTTTAGAAAGGACTGAGTTCTGTACGCACATAGCTACACTAAAAGAAGAATATTAAGATACAGTTTAAGTTTAAACTCAAGAACATAAATAAATCGAAATTAAATTTAATTCAAAAATTTAGATCATAAGTGCATGCTTGCATGCTTTAACATATCAAAAGAGTTAGCACACGCTACTCGTCTTGCAACAAAATTAAAAAAAATTAACAAAATTAAAAAAGAAAAAAATTCTCTAAAAAACTAATTTTCATTTCGTTCGCACTTAAGTTTAATAGCTTTGCTAGTAATTTTAATTCATTATTTTGATTAAAGTCTTCATACACTAGCGAAACCGTTTTCGAACCTTTTAATGATACCTTTTCGCTGTATGTAGAGCATTCTTTGTTGTTAATGGGATCAAAGTGTGTTTCTTGCTCATAGCTTCATCTTAAGTTAAAGAAAAAATCTTGAAGTGTTATTTAGTATAAATGTTTGTGTCTTAAGAAATAAATTTTTTGGCCCTCAACCCTTAAATTGATTTTCAATAAGAGAAACCTGATTTTTCGATACAGTATGTAGACTTCATTGGGCTACTGTATGTATTTTATGATAGCAAAAATAAACATTTTCAATACAATTATCCGAATGTTTAAGAAAACACAGGAAAGTAGATGAACATAAAGACATTTGTTAATTATTGATTTTATTCCTAAGATTCACCGAACTAAAGTCAATACATTAACTGAATACCAACGTAGAGACCATTTAATTAAGATGAAAGTGATGTTGGAAGTGAATATGTAAAAGAAAATAAACTTCAAAGTGGTAGCAATTTAAATTAAAAAGTTTAATCCTGTTGTTATAATTATGCGTCTGTCAATTTAAGTTTTACACCTTACACCGCTTGTGGTACATGGTATATTAAGTTAATGCGGACGTATGAAACACGCAGAAAGGCTTAATACCCAACTTTTATTATATCGTCGATTCAGACTCATCATCTGAATTGATCTAAGCCTGTCTATCCATCGGTCCGTCTGATGTCTGTTCATGTATATTTGTGTTCAAACTACAGCCAGCAATTTCGAGATATTTTGATGAAATTTAGTGTGGTGATGTGTCTCGATCCGAGGGCGAACGCTATTGCAAATGGTTCGGGTTCGTCCAATTTATATACAATTACCCCATAACTGTACGAGGGCATAAAAATTAACCGTAGGTCTATTTTGGGCACCATCCCATATACGGGTTCTCATGAAAAGCAAGTAAGTAAAACTAGTAAAACCGCACTATAGTGAACTGCGGCCCACCATTAAATACCTTATACCATCCTTCACGCTTTTTTTTCAAATAACGAATTTTCAAAATAACACCTTATGCGCAAAGTGGACGAAAAAGTAGTCCGACCAGAATCATTTTCAACAGCGATCGTCGCTGAGCCAAAACACGTCAGTTTACCAAATTTCATCAGAATATTTCAAAAATTTCGACCTGTAGGTTGAACACAAGAAAACAAGACGGACACACTGATAGACGCATGGACTGACGGACAAGGTTAAATCGATCTGTTCTCTATATCCAGTCTTACATCCGCACAAACCTAATATTACCCTTGTACCACAAATTCTTGTTATATTATAATTATGGTGTAAAATCGGACATTAATGCTTTAGGAATATAAATGAAAAAAACTATCGGCAAAGGAGTGAACAAACAGTTGAATAAAATTGGAAAGAATTTCAACAGAATGTTGCCCTGATCAAGGATATATAAATTAGAAGTGGTTTTCTCTGGATGTTTTAAACGCAAATTGACCAGAAGCAATGCTAGGTGGAGAGTATCAAGGAATTAAAAATTTATGCACACTTGACCATTTAGCATAAGTCTTTCAGATTCTTTGCTTGCATCTCCTAGCTGTATACTATTTTTAGTATTTAGTCCGATAAAGAATTGATGGAAAGGGTTTACAAGACGCATACTCTCATACTCTCATACTTCAGGGAAAGTCACATAGGAATCATAATACGATATTTTATATTAGTTTTTCACGTACATGTCGACTATACGAACAATTGACATAGATGTGGACAGAAATTTGTTTTTTAAGTAACGTTAATTAAGAAAATGCTTATTTCGCTCTTCTAAAGAAAAGACAACTAATTCACCTACAATGCGAATAAAGGCATTTAACTGAATAATAACCTACATAAGCATGAGCAGCAACAACAAGTATAACATAGTTGCGCTTGTATATGTGTTTTATATATTAACCAACACCATCACCGCTAAAAATAAAACTTTAACCGGAAGTAGTTTTTCTTGTTCTTCCGCATTGTTTACTGTTGTTGATGTACGCTCGTACACATATCAACTTAAAAAACGAAAACAAATATTCACAGACAATATAAAAACAAAAAGCGATTTTTATTAAAGTGTAGGAAAAAGTTTTTTTAAGATTTCTTTTAAGAAAATTTAAAATTGAAAAAAATAAATTTAATAAGAAATTCGTTTTCATAGTTTTTTTTTGTTTTTAATCATAACAAGTCTTTGAGTTTATCTTAACCCAGTTTATTATGAAAACTTAACGAAAACTTTTTAATGCTATTTAAATATTCAACATATTCAACACGTCATAGTTCGCATTTGCATATAAATATTGCAACATTTTCTTCTTTTTTTTTTTTTATTATTATTTTTAATATTTCGTTTTTTAAACAGCTTTAATTTATGTATTTTTTATGACTTATGGCGTTGTGTTATTCTTAAGAAGAAATACTTTTATTTTGGTTTAATTTAAAAAGAATAAGAATTCACACTTGAAAGCCCACAAATTGCCATAAAACTTTGCTTACTTGCATGCAATTTTTTTACATTAGCTACAACCACTTCACTTTATAACAGCATTTTAACAAAGTCGAACATCAACTGAATACTTTACCAAGCAGAAATTACCCGAAAGAAAACAACTTTTAAAAAGAAGTTATATGCCTACACATATATATGTATATATATATATATATATATATATATAGGTATATATGCAAAGAAAAAGAAAGAAAAGCCTCTTTTCACGTTAACACTTACAGTGCACACTGTTTTATATTATAATTCGCCGTCTTTAGTTTTCTTACTTAAGCTAACATATACATGTGCAAAAAGTTAATTCGCTTCAAAGTTTTGTTTTGTTTTCTAGCACCTGTTGTTAGAATTGTTAGAAAACTTTTTTTTTTCTTTTATATCCCGTTTTACTTTGTTTTCTTATCTAGCAGCTTCGTCGTCGGCTACAGTTAATTGATGACAACAACAAGTTTGTGTAAAAACAGCCTACAGTCATAGGAAATCTCTTCTAATCCTTTTCATTCTTAATTGTTTGCAGGATGTTTTTTTTTTTTTATTGCATTGACTAAAAAGGAAAACGCATTTCGTAATGATTATAGAAAAACGAATATTAGTGAGAAAGCATTAGTAATAGCGTAAAAAACCCATTCTAATTGTAGGCAAATTAATAAAGACGTGAGTCGAACGACTTGAAGGGGATGATCTAAAACAATGATAATTTATTTGATCTGATCATTGATTTCCAAGAAACTAAACTTCTATAAAAATAATAGTTTCACAAGAAGGAAATTTGGGAAATTGTCAGTCCGCTGTCCTTCTGTTTTGTCCAATGAATAAAATCAATAGATCTCATTACAAATTGTAGCGGGAAGGAGAGTGGAAAAAAGCGAAAGATTCAGTTAGCGAGGCACGCATAGAGGAACACAGCGAGAGAGCGAGAGCGAAAAAGAGAGAAAGACCGACGAAATGTCTGTTTTGTTATAATAGTAATTATTGTGAAATATATTCCACAAGCAAAATATTTTTTCAATATCTTCAAAACTGAGGAAACCACCTTTTTCCGCTTCGGAAGATCTTACCCGGGGACTGCGATCGACACGAAAAGACAGCATTTCATGCGAAATGAAGACGACACAGCCAAAAGGCTCCAAATTTCTTTTTCCTGTCTTTTTGAAGAACTCGTGGAATCAGGATAGAAAATAATCCAGAAGTTTGAAAACTTTTTACTACCAATTCCACTGCGAGATTTTGCATTTCTCTAAGACTTACCACCATTCACCTAAAAGACTTGACATTCTCATCATTCTAATCATCAATACCACCTACGGTTACAACAGCAATTTCGTCGGCCCTATTTTTGGGTTTCTCTACTAAGTGAATCGCGGCTCCATCGCTTTTAAGTGCTCGCAAGAATTCGATAGAAGCGGCTTGCTCATTCTTGGTGTCTTCAGAATCGGGCTAAAAGAACAAATCCAATATAGCAAGCCATTCTACGGCACTTGGAATAGTACCCCACAAACGTAGTACTCCACGAGAAACCAGTGGAATGAGCCGATTTGTTATTACACGGTGCAGCTGTATCTACATGGCGCAAAAGAGAATGCGTATTGAAAAAGGCGATAATCGGTTTATTAATATAACTGACTTCCATTATTGGTTGACGATCTGTAATGGGCTCGGTTATTACCAAGATGATTGAAATTGGTTGATGAAAGCGGACGGTGTACAATGACCGGCCTTTGGGATTATCTAGCAAACTTCAGCACAGTATCTTGCGCGATACAGCGCAAAGAATTCACATAAACTCCCGGAATAGGTTGAACGGCTACAACGGCATGAGCAGCCAATATTAGTTTCTCCCACGTTTCGCCCAAAACGAGGATGTGTATGCCATTGAGACGATGCTAGTAGACGCACCGTTCCATTTAAATTTGACGGCTTCAGTGCCTAAATAAGTGATCGCCAAATGAATTTTAGTAACGTCATCTCTCTCTTTAAGGGAGATACAATTATTGTATACCAAGAGGAATTAATTATTCTATAATCATTTAAAGTCACAGTTACGCCGTTTAAGTACGACTTGATCCGTTTTAAAAAACGCAGTCAATTAACTGTTGTTTCTTCTTTGGTTTCAACACATAATCAAAAATTCTTGTATTTGTTGTCAGGCATTCATATGACAAACCATTATATCACTAAAACCGCCAAAGTTTAAGCTTGAAAGGTTATGTACATAGAGCACTCCCCGTGTTTATCTTATGGTATAGTGTTCTATTTATTTGGAATGTAAATCAAGAACAAACCATGTAGCCTTAGAAGGTCTTAATCAGATCAAATAATGACCGCCTCTACCACCGTTTGAATACGAAAAATTTAATGCAATTAAAACTTAAAAAAATCAAGTTTTTTTCTATAACCGTGATGGGACCTATTGTAAAGTCCATCCGCCAGTCCACACTTATAACCAAAAAGAATATTAATTGGCCATTACGAGCCGTCCAGGTGAGTTCATTTGCCGTAATTGTAACCAAACGACTCGTAATGTATGCCTCACGATTATGAATCTTCTCACGCCGCATAAGTTCTTCCAGATTATTCATGAGAAATTCAACTTATAACATTCCCTTTGGCCTTCTTGCCATTCACATGAGTTAGCATCGTCTGACATTGTTTTATTCTCGAAGTTAATCACCACGCAAACATTATTTTAGCGGGACTGAAGCGGTGAAATTGACCTGAGAAGTGTATTTTTTAGATGAACATCAGCGCATTTTGGCATGAAATTCGACACCGATGTCAGTTATGGCGTAAGCAAAAAAGTCCAACCGGTTTAAATCGTACTAACCTTCGATCGAAGTACCATGTGATAAAGTTTTTGTTATAAATTTTTGTGAGAATACTGATAACAAACGGCCCAAATAAAAATATGCATATACCTTAAAAGATCTGTAGCACGTATTTAGTATGAACGGAAAAAAAATATAGTCATACTCCTATTCTGCGTGTTTGTGTATGAAAATTAAAAAAAAAAAAAGGAAAAGTAGGATCTCTTTGACTTATTCCACTCGGTGTTCACCAAAAGGACAATATATAAATTTGGAACCGCTTGGTCAGTTTGACAAAGTCATCGATCATAAAGGAAAACAATGTGGTTTTTGTCACAGTTTTTGTGAATTTGCAAAAGATTTGATATTCCGAAGTAATAGTCACAATAAAAGTCACTAACATTCATTTTTCTGTGCAACCATGTTGTAAAGTCACAAAAACTGCAGAAAAATAAAGTACTTGTAGCTTACGGCTCGGCAGTGCCTCTCTACTGTTACTCGGAAATTATTTAAATATATCTTCAAATTTTAATAACATGATGGCCCTTTTCATCATATAAATAAATTAAAGCATACTTTTAAGAGCCAGAACAAACTGTTTTCTTCTTTTTCTTTTTTTTTTTTTAACGTAGCAAACATGCTTTTGTCATTTGTATACAAAAATAATTTCGTTTATTTTAACGCAATACACCATAACATAATACATAAGCAAACAAAGTTGAAGGAAAGTATTGTCTTCACAAGGTATTTCGAGGTGATTGCAATTCCTTGGCTTTGCTCGAGTAAACATTGCATACACTTTAACTACACTACAGTAGAAAAAAAGGTCAACAAAATGTATAGACAGGTATGTACGTCGCGTTGAGTTAAAGAAGCAACAAAGCTTACGTTGGTCATAAATTCTCAGCCATCACAATAGTCCACCTTTTACATAATATAGGAGTGTAAATATCAACAACGTAACCTCTTTACTAATGTATGCGTGTGTACGGCTTGTTTCAAATATACCGAAAATATTTTAAATGTCTGCTTAGAGAGGAGAAAAGCAGAAAGTATGTGTGTGCGATTGTTTTTGGGAAAATCCTTGGCTAATGTCGCGTCTTTTGCTTTTTGTTTTATATTTTTTCCATGTATGTGTGTGACAAACAATTGGATAAATATACACAGGTATATGCATGGATGTGTTTGTCGTTTCCATTATTAAAAATTACACAATTTATTATCCTTTAACTTGTATGTAACGCTACAACGCATAAAAAGTCCTTTTCAAAAAGATTTATTACAAGGCAACAGCTTGTAGAAAGATGTTTGCGGTTGAGATTTAAATTCTCAAACGCTTTCAACTACGCGTAGTAAAAATTTACTGCATTTTAAAGTAGTTGTATTCCCATACATCCAAACGTAGCCCGGTAGTATGCGAAGGAATCAAAAACATGACCTAAAAGATGATCCATAATTCATTCTTCAATTTCAGACAATTTAATGTTCAGAAAACTTCTGGATGCCGAGTAACTTCTCTTGTAAGCAGTGTCCAATTATCTAAACATTTCGCACAAAAGAGAAGAAAACAACTTGCAGAAAATTGGTTAAAATGCCACTAAAGCTGACCGAAGAAAAAGTTTTTGGTTCAAATTTTCATTCGCGAATCGCCACGGAATCGTAACGACCTAAAATCTGAGATTAAGCGTCACAGCCTATGGTAAAGCTCATCCTGACATGCAGAAAGGTTACATACTATGTTTGATATAATTGGAAGGAAATAAATTGCTTTTGTCCAGCAAGCATAATAGATTGTATGATTGATAGTACGTATATATATCCATATATATGCATATTCTATATATATATGCCATATATATGTATATTTATATCGGAAGGGATTAAGGCGCACCGTAGGTATTTTCAAAACATGAAAAATGTTGATAATTCCTGGTTAAAATATTTTAATAAATCCACCAAATGACCTGGCTTCGATGTCTATCGAATCTACTAAACGATGAAAGAAAGATAAAAGGACTAATAAAAAGGACTAACTAAATAATTGCAATCAGGAATCCAGGAATCCAAGAAGAAATAAAGACCAAAGGGTAATAAAAAATGCAAGAAACTTATAGTGAAGGAAACGGTTTGCCTAATAGGATTTTCCCTTCCAACATTATAATTACAAAACACAATCTCTGTATCTATATTCCTTAGCTATTATCCCACAAAAATTAAGGTGCAAAGCAGGGAGCTTTAAAGAATAGTTTTGCTATCATCACAGGTCGTAATAGTCGTCCACAAAAGCTACCCGAAACCCCCAAAATTCCAACTGGAACACCATCAACAAAGTATCTTTTACCGAGTCATATTCGGTTTCTTTAAAAATAATCGAGCAGACCTAGCAAGCAAATTCGCAATTCCGGCGCCTTTAATTACGGACGGCAGAATGGAATAGATTGACTCTCAAAAATACATCAGAAAAAGAGGTTAAAGAGAAAATTGGCGAAAAAAAATTGTCAATGGTGCGGCTCACTGACCGCATGTTTATCTCGTGCCACTTGTATCTCCAATCAATGTTGACAAAATCAAGATCGACTTTGTCATAGATCTACTCCTCCGATTTTCAATTGTGAATAATATATTACGATTAGACATGTAAACCGTTCGTTTTCAGAACATCCCTAGCTCTATGCACATCTAGAAAGTACCTGGAGATCTTAATATAAGTAAAGTATTTAATTCTATTCAAGGGGCCAGACTAGACCTACATTTAAAAAAAGAACAGAAAGAGCCGAAAGTCTTAGTTGTTAATAATAACAATATTAACGATAACCCATCATGAGATGAAATTAATATGAACTCAAGATATGCTTAATACCCTTTCGTTGTACTTTCAATATGTAATTTATTGTCATATTTATTAGAACTACAAGCGCGGATGAAAACTCTAACTACTGTTGAGAATTCAAACGAATTAATATTTTTTTTTTTTTTTTTTTAGTTTAAACGCTTGTATACACAATTTCTCTTAGTGTAAGCATTTCGATGTTTCCATATATATACACACACACATATATACATATATATATATATATATATATATATGTATATATATGTGTGTGTACATTTAAAAGAATCCAGTAGGTGTATTGACCGATTTAATGCAGCTCTTCCACATTTGAAAAAGGAAAAAAAAATACAACAAAAAAGGAAATGCACATGCACTTGCACATGCACATGCATTTTTTTGCACCGCACTAATAGTTGAATAAATAACATTTGAAAATTTTCATAACCGTTATTAAATATTTTGTTTTAATTATTTATAATTTTTTTTTTTTATTTAATTCATTTTAATCTATTTAAAAAAAAAGGCAATTTTTATATTAATTGAATTTAAAAACTTTTTGAAAAATACTTGAATTTTAATCATTTATTATTTTTATAAGGTAGACGTTCATTTTTATATATTATTTTTCTGATTTTAATCACTTTGATTTAATTTTTTTCGTTTTGGTTACTCCATCGAATCGATCCATTGCATTTGCCGTTCGCTATGAAACTAAAAATATTATTTCAGTCATTATTCTGGTCAAAGGGCTGTATCATCAATTCACTACAACTAGCAAATGTCTGGCGTTCTACATCAACCAATTGAATTTTTACCATACTAGAGCGAGTTAAAAAGTTTTTCTTCCATATTCCTTCTGCTTCTGCTTCTTCTTTTATTTCTATTATGGTTAATATTGTTTTTGTTTTTTTATTTCATTTTATTTCATTTATTTGTGACCGCTTGCATACGTTGGTAAGTTAAGCAAGCAACTTGAGACTTTATACGAAAAACGTGGGTCAGTAAACCTACTTCCGGTTGACATAAATTCGCCTTGGACATGAAAACTTTGCGGCTTTATTTTCCTTATTCTTCCTTCTTTTTGGTTTTTTTTTTTTTCTTTCTCTTTTTACTTATTTCTATATTCTGATTCTTTTCTTTTTGCCTCATATTTATTTGTAATTTTGTTTTGTTTCTACTTTTGAAAACCTGTGGTTTAAAAAAAGTTATGTGAATGCGCTTTGGGATACGAGCGCACAACTACAAATACAACAAAGGAAAAATATAAATATGGTTTGTTGATGTTGTGTTAGTGTAGGCATTAGAATTCTCTGTCTTTTCTTATTGGACGCATGGTGTTAATTGTTAAAGAATTTTTAAGGAAAAATTTATACAAAATTACTTTTTTATGTAAAATAGCTGATAAGATATATTTATATACATGCTTGTATAAAGGTATATAGGTTCAGTTGTTATCGCAAATTCCTGTATGAAATCTACAATGGTCAAAAATTTAATTAATTACATAACGAACTTTTCAACACTATAAAAAATTTGACAGAGAAAAACGAATCTTAAGCTTGGATCGAATTTTTTTGTATCTATAACGCATCTACAGCTTGAACAGAAAAATATACATTTCGTATAAAAAGGAACGAATGAAAACATTACAGTGGGCCACGGTCCATCATCAAATACCCCTACATCACCCTACAGTTATTCACATAACGACTCTGCAAATATATATAAGAAGTTGCATGGAAAGTGGTCGAGAAAGTGATTCGATCCGAATAATTTTCAATGGCGTTCGTTCTTAGGCCCACACATGGCGGAGCATTAACTTTCATCAACATATTTCAAAAATTGCGGAAACAAGAAAAAGGGGGACAGACAGACGGACGGACAAACAAGCTTAATTCGTTTTCAGAAATTTGAATATAAAAAAAATTATTAAAAATTTTATTTGTGTACTTCAAAACACCCATCCAATCCATTGCAATAAAATACTTCGCGATTCGGTCACAAATTGAAAAATTCCACAGTTGAATGAATGGAAAAGCTTTTAAGTGAATTTAAAATGCATTGAAATTGAATTGTAATAAATTGAAACCAAGTCGAAAAAGTTTTCAATTGAATTCAAAACGAATTGATACGAAACCAAATTGAAAAAGTTTTAACTGAATTGAATTGATATTGAATTGAAATTACATGAAAATAATATCGACGCTGGTTCTTCTTCCGCTTCTTTTGTCAAATTTCGGGTGGATAAAATTAAACTTCTTCGGAGTTAAATAGACTACAAGAAATCTTACATGTATAAAGATTTAAGAGAAATGGTGGAAAAAAGGTGACTTTATTTTTCTCGAAAATATTTATTTGTTCAACACTTTTTCCAATCCTCGAAGCACTCCTGATCTGCACTGATTTAATGTGGCCTTGAGCTCTTATCCGCATGGATAGCCGAGTAGGTAAGAATCGCCACTACCAAGTCACTGTTCGCTAGTTCAAATCTCAATTCGGTAGAGATTACGTTAGTCGTAGCTATAGTCAGTGCTCAATTAGTAAAGACATAACATTTATCGATTGGGCAAACATCCATTTGGGTGCGGCCACGGACTCCCTATTTCTCACTTCTTTCTAACCGTGACGTCAATAGCGGCCACTCTCTGAGTGATTGATTATATAAAAAAAAATTGATTTTGAGCTCTTCCAGCGATGCGGTCTTCAATCATGGCGATATTCCGCTCTTTCATGGGTCTTCTCAAGAAAAAGTCGGAGGGGGTCAAGCCGGTGAATATGGTAGCTTAGGCATGATTACTCTATTGTTTTTGATCAAAAAATTACGAAAAAGCAATTTCAGAACAAGCTTGAATGCCACAGATTTCATTGCCCATCTAAAACCAATCGATATGCCGATATCCTCAGCAACTTCTCTAATAGTAATTCGACGATTCTCCATAACCATTTTCTTCAATGTTTCAATGGTTCTTGACGTGTTGGGGCGTCCACGGCGGGCATCGTCATTAACATCTTCTCTCCGTCTTTTATGAAGAGCTCATAACAAATTTGGCTGATATCACAAGAACAAATTAAAAATGTGAAATGGCTGATAATGTCAACATATGCTGGAGACATGTGTAGCAACATAACCAAAGAGAAAATTTTGAAAAACGATTGTACATAGCCCACGAAATTTCAAAAACCGCCCTTTTTTTAACGTACCGCGTATGTTATCGCGGATGTGGCGGTAAGTAGAATACATTATTGAACTTATTATAGGCTGCTTGCCCTTCTCCATTGCTCCTCATTGCCTTACAGTTGAAGTCGCTTTTATGGTTAAAAAAGCGAGTAAGACGCATGTACTGACAATCAAGATTCCTCTTTTATTAAGTCCAATATTTTATATACGTCGCCCTATTACTTTATTACGATATCCATTTTCCAAGTTTTTTTTTAAGAACAACTTAAAAATAACTCAGTAAGACATTCAACGAGTAACGAGACATTTTCACTGCATGCATACATCAAATCTTGGACGTGTAAATCAAAGAAAAGTTCAAAGAATTTCTGTAATGAAGAAAAAACCAACCAACGACCGGCAACTTTAAGCAAATATGGTTGAAAACAGGTCAAGGATTTTAATAATGAAGAACTCCAAAAAAAAAAAAAGAAAAGAAAAAACTTTCCTGACCAGCCAGCAATTTGTCAAGAGTTTTAGATGTGTGTACAGTAGTAACGTTAAGATTTTTTGTTTTTCATTTTAATACCACAAAAATATTTATATAATGTGCAAATAAGTTAATCACGTCATCCATTAGTTTTGATTCGTTCTTCCACAAAAGCTCTTTAAAACCTAACAACGTTAATCTTTTTCAGAATAATGAAGAAAATATTTTGGATGGATTTGCTAGTGTGCTACTTAAAGAAGTTTTCAATAGCATATAGAAGTACTTTTTTCATACCCATCACCGAAGGATAAGGAACACATTCATTTTGTGAACATATTCTTGATCAGCATCAAACTCCGAATCTATTTAAATACGTCCTGTCTGCCTGTCCGTCTGTCTGTCCGTATGCACAATGTGTTTTCTAAAAATTCTCCTGGCCGCAAAAATTAAGCCATCGACTTCAAATTTAGCGGAAATAGTAGAAAATTCCTGCATGTGAGTTGATATTGAAAATGGGCTAAATCGGTCGAACGACGTGCCTACAGCGCCACGTAAACTAAGAGTACATCTGTTTTTCAAAAGAAATAAAAAATTGAATATTTGCCCATCACTCATAAATCATAGAAAAATTCGAACACATCTTCTACGGCCGATGCTGTAGTACCTACACAAATATGGGTAAAGTGGACCGCGTCTACCCAATATTATAGTGTATCAAAATTTAATTTTTTCTTCGAACACCTTTATAACGCGCAAAAGCAAGCTTCAATAAGTAAGAAAATTATATTCGGTCGTAGCCTAATCTTTTCTACCTACCATCTTTATCCTAAAAAAGACAAAAAAAAGGAAAGAAGTAAAGATTCATAGTCTATAATATTAGATAGGCGTGGCGAATGTTGTATACCCACCGCCGACGAATGAAGGGTGGACGTTTGCAACTCCCAGAAGGAAGCACCGGAGACCCCGCAAAGTATATATATCCTTGATCAGCATGAAATTCTCAATCGATTTAAGCATTTCTGTCTGTTCGTCTACCCAAGTGTGTAGCATTTGGTAACCATTCTCCCCTTCACAGAAATGGGAAATCGTTCCCAAATTTGCAAAAGAATTTGGAAGAGACCTAAACTTTTCGAAGAACACGTCTGCAACGCCTACGTAACGAAGACAGTGGGACATTCTCCCTTGTTCGTTGTTCATAAAAAACAACAGATGATACACGATATAAATTTCCATAAAAATTATTCTATAAAAAATAGGATAACAGAGATGGATATAAAAAATTCACAACCGAATATAATTTTCTTACTTGTCCTGTTTTCAAAATAAAAGTTTTTGTCGCATAGGTGTGTGAGCGTTGTGCCCTTTGAACAGTTTGGGTCACATCCAAGATTCTTCTACAAATTTGTAGACGATATCTTATTGTCGCTAACGGGAGAATGCTTACCACAGATAGTACACTCTTGAGTGGACGAACAGACGGATACGTTCAGGTGCATTTCGAATTTCAAACTGGCCAAGAATTTACATATTTTAAGGGGTTTTTTGAAACTGGTTGTCCGTCATAAAGTTATTCAAAAAAAAAATTGAAATTTTGATACGTAATTGTGTTGAGTAGGCGTGGTCAATTTTTGCCGTTTTATCTGCTGTAATGTATAAGTAATGGGTAAAGGTCCAATTTTTTTATTTCTTTTGAAAAACAGAGGCAGTAGACGCGTCCTTCGACCGAGTTGGGACATTTTCAATGTCAACTTGTATGCAAGAATTTCCAATGTTTCTTCCAGATTTGAAATCAACATCCACATTCTTGCTCAGAATATTTATAATAGACATTACATGCACGAACGGACGGACATGCCTAAATCGATTTAAAATTTGATGCTGATCAAGAATATGTTTAGTTTGTGGGATCTTCTTCGGGGCGTTGCAAATGTTTTGACAAAATGAACATATCTCTCATCCTTCGCTACAGAGTGTGAAAATTTGGCTTTTCTCCTTTTTTTTAGTCCTTTTTAAGACAAACGTGATGGGTATGAAAGATTCGGTCACGACCGAATATAATTTTCGTACTTGTTATAAATAACATGACGCTTGACAAGAACTAACGCCGTTTAAAATAGTTTTCATCATTTGACGAATATATATGTCACTTTGAATTTTATTTTATTCACTCCAGTTTGTTCGTTAGATTTTTTAACACGTTACATAAATTGTAATGCAAGTGAAATGCGAGTGAAACTCAATGAATTATAATATCCTGTTTAAAATTCACTCCGTCCATCTGTACATCTAATCGTTGCGAATTTTTAAGGCAAAAAACGGGAAGTCACAATGGCTAAGGAACTGAAACAATCTCGAAACGTTACTAGAAACTTCAATCTATTTTAGTTGATACCAGAAGGCGTGCAAACGTATACCAAACGACATTACAAAGACATCGCAAATCGCAAGCCTTACACTTAGCTTGCTTCACTTGCTTATAAGAAAATTAACACTGCAGAATGTCATTGTTTCTGTTAGCTCGAAGTACCGTATTTCAATACCGTAATCCAAAGTTACAAAACCTATAAAAGGAAAAACTCTTTTCTTCCCCGCATGGCTACGGAGCGACTGCTAGGCCACTGTATGACCTATATAGTGTAAAAATTGATCTGAAATTTGCCATAGGTGCATGAGGGAGATTCTCGGCGAGAGAAGCGAGCACAATTGATTCATAGAGTAAAAGTGTATCTGAAATTTGCCATAGGTGCATGGGGGAGAGTCTTAAGGGAACACAAATGATCCATAGAGTAAAAGTCTATTTGAAATTTGCCTTAGGCACATGGGAGAGAGTCTCAAGCCAGCACAAATGATCCATAGAGTAAAAATCGATCTGAAATTTGTCATAGGTACGTGGGGGCGAGTCTTAAGGGAGCACAAAGGATTCTAATAAAGCCGTTGACATGATCTTCTCGAGGATAGATCCTAGGAAAACGTACCTTTATTTTCTTGATTTCATACTTTTATGTATATTTACTCTTTATACTAATTTTTTGTACCTCAAAAAAGGGATTATAATTTTTTTCATTCTTTTTCCTATTCCTCGATTCAGGCCCAACAAGGATGTATATATCCCTTCAAAAAATATACTAGAAATTGTTCATTGAAATATTTCAATATTATTACGTTTAAAGGAAAATTGCTTGCTACAGTTATAAGCTAAGAGCTTCCCATGAATAAATTCCACTATAAATGTGAGACCAGATGTTACAAAGCATTGAAGATTGTATGGCGAAAGCATGTGTAACGACTTGGAAGATCTTTTCGACTGAGAAGGAAATTAGTTTTTAAGATTGTAAGATAATTCTTTTAACATACACACATATACACACATACACACCAACATTAAAATCAATTTCCAGCATACTTATACAAAGTCTTATACAAAGCTTGCGGTGAAAGAAAAGACAATTTTCTCTAAAATGGAAAATAAGTTTCGCGTCAGAATCCTATCAATATTATCCATATAGCTTGGTGTGAATTTTTCCTTGCAAACAATTTGAATCAAATGACGTCACAACGGAAATAAAATATTGAAGAACAACACAATGTAAGGCGATAATTAAAAGTATTTATAGAAAACACTTTATTTTTGTTACGTGTATACCTTAGCCTGAACAATAGTAAAGTGAAGTAGCGAGGAAAAGCCTATTTTAAACACAATATGACATTTCTCTTTATAGTTAAGAATGTCCACACAAATTTTTAGCAATTTAATCATTTTTAAATTCTGAATAAATTTAATCAAATTTGAGACCTTCTTTTTTCTTAGTTTGCATAACCGGTGAAGTAAAGTAATTTAATCTAAATTGATTTGTAGCATAACTAAAATCCGCTCTATTCGTTTTGTTAGACTTATTGTTTTCAACATTTAATGCTCCAGTTCCTTTTCAATCTGTCACTTTATTATATTTTAATTACACATTTCATGCATCGCTTAAGAAACGCAATACAAAATTTTCGTGATCAGTAAGTGAAAAAGTTTCTTCAAACTTATAAACAGTTTAATGAGAACAAGAAACTAAAACGGTATTCCGCCATCATCTTAAGAGAGAGAGACAATGAATTATCCCCCACTACATAATGGTTATCAAGCGAGACCTCCTTATCAGGGATGGCCACCCGCCAACCATCCTTTTATGGGTACCGGAACCCATATAAACAATGGAGCTTGGCCGGTATCAGATAGCCATACATCATATTACGGGTAAGAACCGATTAATTAAAATCGACAAAAAAAAATGTCCTTTAAAAGTTTGTTGTGTATGTATGTTGTAGACCAGCCCCGCTGGATTACGATTACCACACGGAAACGGATATGCACGCACCCTCTCTGAATGCCGATGATCTTTCCTATCAACAGACAAGCGATGCTGGCCGGGCAAAGGGATCCAAGAAAGGATCTGGTATTTTTAAGGGCAGCAAGAAAAATAACTCATCCATAATAAATGCTTTGACTTTATTGTCATTTTTCTTTTTCCTTAACATACTAAACAATTGCATACGAGATCACATGGATTCTGTAAATCCAACGGTTATGGTAATGACCGCTAATCTAAAACGCAAAAGCAATAAAATGGATATAACGAATCCCCGGCAACAACCGTCAGCGGAAAACTTAGCAGCGGCCGTTTCGTCCGTGAAACATACTAAGCACGTCAGTGCAGAACGTTATGGAGATTCGTTGGATTCGATATCTTCATCACCTTTTAGTCATTTACCCGTAAATCCTTACGCAACAACAACGCAGCAAGAATTTCAATCACCTCATCTGGAGCAACATCCAGACTCTTACGATTCGGGGGAACGATACACAAACTCCACGCTAGGATATGAAAATTACTTTCACTCTAAGCTGCCCCTGCAAGTTGCCAACAAACCTCTAACGCCGCTTATAACGCAAAGACCTCATCATCGGCCAGTTCAAGTGTCTCCTTATGAAGAAAATGAATATCCTTACCATGAATCGGAATCGTCATCATCATCACACGCACAATCGTACATAAATTCTGATTTCCCTTGGGCTCTTAAACGATCTTCGGCTTCGTCATTCAATCTAGGACCTTATAGAAGGGCATCAATTGTCTCTGTAACTCCCAGCACGAAATGGACCTTAATTACTAAAAGTAATAATAATAAATAATTATAAGCAATGTTTTACTTTAAAGTTTTTTAAAAGCGCAAAATGCCCATTTACGTAATCGTACGTAAAATTCATAATTTTAATTACGAATATTCGTTCAATTATACTTTCGCTTTTAAAAAGTGCACTAACTAACTGCGCCCTTTTTACAATCTGTACGAATTAATTTGTTTGTCTTCATATTATGCAAAGCAAATCTAAACCATTGCAACACCTTAAGCAAATCATATTACTATCATTAAACGGTGCATGTTTAAGGTAATTGCTCGTTGACCAAAGCGCACCGATTCTAGAGAAAGAAAGAGAGAGAGTGAGAGAGAGAGAGAGACAGAGTTTACATTTTAAGACATTAGGCGGCGCGTGATTGCATGTCATCTTTGTAATAGTTATGCATATAGAATTAAAACAGATCTCGATTTTGTTGGGAAAATCAAACATTTATGTATATGCACGGATGTACGTACATATTGTTCATATATAATTGAAAGGGTGTATATTTGGCTGCCATTAAATTAATTATGACAAGTGATGCAAAAAATGGGTTTGTTTTCCATTTCATTCAAGGCTATCGATAAATTGAAATAAATTTCCAAGACAATAAATTCAATTGCGTCTATTTCGTTGCACTTTATATGCATTTCTTGTAAGACGAAAAGCTCAATTTTAATATTTTCAAGAGATCTTAGCCTTAGCACTAAGAAACTCAGATGTATTCTAAAATTTTCACATAAATCTATCTAATTATATTTTAGGATTTCAGAACACTTTTGTTAAATTCTCTATACCCTACACCACTTGTGTAGCATATATACCACAGGGCATATTAAATTAGTACGGACGTATGTGACACGGAGAAGGAAGGTCTTAATACCCACGTTTTGCTATACCGTTCGTTTCAGAATCATAATCTGAATTGATCTAAGCCTGTCTGTCCGTCTGTCCGTTTGGAGTCTGTCCATGTAAATTTGTGTTCAATCTACAGGTCGCAATTTTAGACATATTTTGATAAAATTTGATACACAGATGTGCTTTAGCCCCACAATAAACGCTTTTGAAAATGGTTCGAATCGATCCACTTTTTCGACCACTCCTCATATAATGCGATAACCTGAAAAGTTTCAAATTTACCTGGAAAAAGTGATTAAGTAGCAGTATTACGGGTTCTAAATTAAAAATTTGGATCGACTAAGACAATTTTTGAAACCTCACTCAAATAACAAAAACTGAAGATATTACTTTCAATGCTTTATGATGAAAATTGTATCTTAATAGCAAGTTAACGTAAAAAAATGAATAGTACCAAATTTGGATCATCTTTGCTTACGTTTTTGACCCTACGCTAATATGAATTATCACGAAAATTGATCCTTTGTAGAGCAGAAAAGTTCAAGTTTTAATATGTGGTGATGAAAACTGACCCATAAGACTTATTTCATACAAACATGAACTCTAGAAAATTTGAACCCTCTACGTCTATTTTTGGATTCTGTCCTATGTAAGGATTTCACGAAAGCTATTGGTTTTTAAGACAGAAACAAGATATAATTTCTGTGTTCTATAATAAAAATAAGAATTGTGTTAGACAATGTGATGTGGTATATTTACTGGTCGGACTTGCCCGACTATAGTGGTCTCATTTGTTTTTTTTTTTTATTTTAGATGAGAATTTATAATCATATATATAAAATTCAACTAAAATAAAAATTCGAGTGAATTGAGCAAACTCAAAATTATAGGCTTCACTCTAACGTGTCTAGAGGTTAAATGAAAAGAAAATAATTTTAAAACTAAGAAAATCTATATACAAATAAATAAATACTAAATAAAAAATAAAGAAAAATGAAGAGAAAAAGGAAAAAAACATGCATATGTTTATATAGGTCAGAAATACACTCACTGGCGGTATATGTCATATTGGGAGTGTACTACAAAAACCAGCGCAAACACGCAAAAGCTTGGCGTCTGATCACGGCAACACTATTTAATATATTTAATACAATAAATATAATAAATAATTTACTTTTAATTTCATAAAATTTAATAAAATAATTAAATATAATATCAAGTAAGAAAATTATACTGTAAAAGTAAATTTTAATCCGCTATAAGAGGTAGTGGGCAGAGTTGATTTTTCTTATTTTCAAAAAAAAAATATTTTTGGCGCATGGGCCGTGGGCGTTTTAGGCGTGTCCTTTAAAAAGTTTAAGCGACTTCCAAACTATTTTGCAAAATTTGTAGGCGATGTCTTCATTTTTGCGAACGACAGAATGTTTAGCATATATGCTACACAGTTGGGCAGAAGAACCTATGAACAGACGAACAGACGGATATGCTTAGGTGCATTTCAAAATCGAAATTGCCCAAGAACTCATATACTTTATCGCGTTTTCGAAGCTTGTTTCATCGCGTTGTGAAGATGTCGAAAAAAAATTACATTTTGATGCACTATAATATTGACTAGGCATGGCCAACTTTTCCCATTTTCATACAGGTATTGCAGCATCGCTCGTTGAACTTCACGAGCGCGATAGGTTGATTGAGAGTGGCTTGCGGTGTGAGTGCCTAGTCCGGACACGTATGCAACCTCGCCGCGAAATTCGTTTACACGAGCAGCGGCTGCGTGCCAAAGTACTTGCCGTTCCAAAAAGTAGTAAGAAGTTTTAGTTTTTCGTGAACAGAATTGGAAACCACATCTACCTTATCGATTCCGATTTCTCTCCAATTCAACCACATTCAACCGGCATTCAACCACTGCCATCGCTTGAAAGTGTGGCACATTCCATGCCTGCATTATTTCGAACTAGGGCCGTTAAAAAGGTTCTTTCCAATCTCAACACTCGCAAAACTGGAGGGCCAGATAGCATTTACACATCCTTTTCAGCAAGTGCTACCGTGCTACTTTTTTCCAACTTGCTGGAAAGTTGCCAAAGTCTAGCCAATACGCAAGAAAGTTGACTCCACAAATCCTGCAAACTATCGCCCAATTGCCGTTTGTTAGCTCATAGCTAAAACCATGGATACAATGGCCACTTGCCACTTATCGAGATATCTAGAATTCAACGAGCTAATTAGCGACAGGCAAAGTCGGTCCACCTGTGACCTAATGTCCTACTCCACTGAAAAGTGGGACCGACCTATACCCTTACGACTTAAGGTCATTACCCTAGCTATCTTCGAGGCATTCCAGAGAGTATGGCATGATTGTCTTCGAACTGATTACTTGTGGTGTCGATAGTAATCGACAGGTATTCTTCAAATGAATTCTGTTTAAATGAAGATATACCACAGGGTTCTATTCTTTCCCATTCCTCTTTCCTACTGTTGATTAACGGCCTCCAGTGCATAACGGAGAATCCTCTCTATTCGTTCTTATGTCCTTCGTTCATGCAGGGACGAATTACGGGATAAACGTTATACGATGAATGACAGGCTAACTCAGAACCTCATAAGAATATCTTGTTCTATCTTGTGTTCTATCGGAATCTTATTCGCGCTGTAGCGAAACCGCGTTGTAAGATACCTTGACGTAAAGCAAAACAAAACTTTAAATTTGTGAAGTTCTTTTATTTATTTCATTTCTTTTAATTCCCTTTCAAGGAAGAAGTACAGTTTTTCGTAAAAACAAACTATGGACTACAAAAAAATGAAAATATGCTAAATAAAAAAATAATAATTACGATTACAAAATTAATTATTATCAAAAAATACAGCTAAACTATTTTTTCTTTTTCTCAAAATTGGTTGAAGCTTTTCTTATTAATAATGAAATAGAAGTAAAAGCAAAAATCGTTTGAAAAAAGTCTATATTTGATTTTTTGAAATCATATTCTATTGAAACCGTGTTATAATTGTCATAAATTTTATGCCATGTTGTATCGAAACCCCGACAGACAACCGTATTGAAAATTCAAAATTTTTTTTTTGGAGGTTGTATTGTACTACTTTAGCTACTGCAGGCGTGTTCTAATGTCCATGATAATAATGATAAATCAAAAAACTGAAAACAATCACTTTACCAAGGGAAAGCAAAAAACGTAATTCTTTTTTTTATTGGTTTTCATAACTAAAATAAAGATTTTATTCTTTTCAAAGGAACGCGCTAAAAAAACAATCGTAATTTAAAAAAGAAATTTCAAACTTAAGCCATCATGATATCGCTAATTAATAAAAGGAAAAAACAATTACGTATGACTAGACCTTCTTTTTATAACTTAACAAACTTACAACTATAAAATGGATATTTATTTAACACATTTTGTACGTATAAAATTTAAGCCATAAAAATGCAATTTAATTATTAGCAATAACCTATAAAAAATGCCTAAAAAGATTATGGAAACTTGATTAACGAAAGATCAAATTTATGTTATATATTTGTTTTTCAAGAATTTTGCTACAATTAAGAAAACAAATGTTGTTGTTAGAAATATGCTCCCCGGTAAGGAGCGACGTATAGATAAATTAGGATCAAGTTCACGTTGTGCAAATAAAGCTAAATCGGTCTCATAAGTTTCATAGTTATTCCAATTAAGACATTTACGTACAGCATATTCCCAACGCTTGTACAGTAAATTACGTCCTGAAATAGAAAAGAATTAAATAACAATAATTCTTTATATATGTGTTTAAGCTATTACTGTTTTGCGTGGTTGTGGGACTAAAAGCATCTGAAGGCGGCATGTAAGCTAATTCTGCGTACTTTAGATCCACGACCTTCATAGTTATGCCAGCGGCAATCATTGCTCCTAAGCCAGCTGGGGAAGTAGTCTGTGGTCTTTCCAGTATGAAACCTACAATATCAGCAATGAATTGTATAAAGCTGTTGTTTTCCGCGTATTCGCCGCCGAAAAGTAAACGTTCTTTAATATTTTTCCAATCCCAAGTAACAGCGTCACGTTTAAAAGCCTGCAGTATTTCGTGTATTTGAAAACCAGTAGCCTCGAAAGCCGCTTGAGTGA
>KK499787.1:1800000-2108708 GCA_000688715.1 Glossina pallidipes | reverse complement strand
TTCTTCCGAATGCAACGTAAAGATTTAAAGGAGTCTTTGAAAGTATAATTATTTGAAAAAAAAGAAAAAATATATTTTATTGGCTAAACGGTTGTTTTGAAGTATCTAGAGTATGTGGAAAAGAATTCATTATATGAAAGCAATTTTTGCATAACAATTTCGCTCCTTTTCTGGAAAAGATCACCTGCGCTCAGTGAGCACTTGCTGCGCAGTTTTCGCCTAACGTTTTACCTCTTGATTTGTAACTGCTCTTTTGTTCTGATAAGAGTCGATGGAAACTGTCTATGTGAGTGTATCTTCATCAAGAATCATCTTTGAGAAGATCTAATACTACGAGCAATTCGAAAGCTTTTACGGCTTCTGCTAAGAGTGTTAGGGGCACCGGCGAGTACAATATATTTTTAAGTCGCGACACGGTTTGCACACCCAATTAATAAAAATAACCTTCTTAAATATTATTCTGTTAGCTTCCCCAGGTGAACCCCAACTATTAATTTCAAAGATCTCTCATGAAACTCTATACAAAGCATATGAGAAAAAATGTTTTGAAAAGGTATCAATCCCGCTCAGTATATATTAAACGAATAAAAATCTTAACTTAAATATTATATTAGTTTAATTAATTAAAACGTAAGCCAATGAATGCTGTATGATATAAACAATGGATGAAATGAATATTTTTATGAATATTTTGCAAAGGCATAAAGAGGGTCAGTTACGTGAAATGATTGGAAAATTTCCCAGCAAAAAAAATTGTTACGTCTAATACTTGGGGAAAAGACCATAAGAAGCAAAGAAAAATTTGCAAAATTCACAAATATTAAATAATAACATGGCAATAATGATAGAACTCTATAATCATTCACTATAGCAAAAACAAAAAAGAAGAAATGAATCAGGATGACACCAGCAAACATAATAAATAATTGATGATCTTGTTAAAGATGGAAAACTATTATAATTATTGAAAGGTTACAGTTAATAAAGAACACAGTTAGTGAGAATACCGATAAGATGGAATTTCTTTTTTTTGTATAATTTCTTGCCTGAATTAATTTTTGGCAAAGTTGTTCTGGCCAATCGCTTTTTGGAGGATATTCGGGTACAAAAACACAAACCAGCTACAACAGCCAAATAACTGAAATATAGGTAAACATTTACAAATACAAAAGCGGCCCTTCACATAACTTCTCAGGGGACTCAGATAAGGATGTATATAAGGATATATATAAGGATATAGGGACAAACTGAAGCACAAGAACTGCATGATGAATATTTACTACGATCCCGAAGCGTATTATTTTATTTTTCAATTTGAAACACTTCATTAAATTGCGATTTCGTTAATCACTTTCTATAAGATTCTACCGAAAATAAGAAAAAGTCCCCTTACTTATAAGGGCATATTTACGAAACACATTTACACGGTTGGAATAAATATTTGTTAACTTTCGGTAATCATTAATCAAAATATTTTGAAGTTATCTTCTATTACCTTGGGGGTAATTTCAATTCCTTTGCCATCCTAGACTAGGGGAGAAGTGGTAAAAGTATATGCATATTCGACCAAATGAAGCTTTCCGTCTCCAGGTGTTTTTCTTCATAATAAGCAGTATATAAGAGGTTAATATACATTAATATAAGTCCGTGTATAGAGGTACTTGCGTATGTATGTAGTACATAGAATGTGAAAATACTTGCATCGTTTGCTATGGAAAGTTGTTACGCCGATTTCTTATTCAGAATGTACATGCTGATACACACAACTGCTTTTTAAGCGATTTTGAGACAACACGGTGCACCAATATATATTTTAACACGAATTTTGTGTTCTAACACGAATACCAAAACAGTTTCTTTTTCAATGCTGATTTTCACAGTTTTGTATAGAAACTTACGTATACAGAAACAGTCAAAGGTGAATTTCAACTAATCACTGCTGATTTAATCCGCCAGAGCTTGAAAATACACTTTATTCAGACAAATTTTAACTTGGTAACCAAAAAAAAGAAAGAAAAATACTACCAACAAGCTTTATAAAAACATACAAACTAACATAGGCCTTTAATAACGAAGGAAATTTTTCGTTTGAATCAAATCTGACAGTTGTGTTGGACATATCTGACATATCTACTGATGATAGCATTTTTGAACCTCATCGTAATAAACGTGCACGCTTGTTATCGTGTAGCGATGCATAGTTGGGAAATTCATTTTTATTCCTAATTTCAATTTCAATTTGCATATGTTGTATGTACTTATGGACTGATTTTTCGAAGTAGACTAATTTTAATTCGTTTCTTTTATATCCATCACCGAAGGATGAGAAGTATATTCATTTTGTCAAAACGTTTGCAACGCCCAGAGGGAAGTGTCAGGAACACCACAAAGCATATATATATTCTCGATTAGCATCAAATTCTAAATCAATTAAAGCGTCCGTCGTTTCGTTTGTGTAATCTCTGTTATAAATATACTCTTGTAGGCAAAAATGAAATGATCGACTTCAATTTTGACAGAAACATTGGAAATTCTTGCATGTAGGTTGGTATTGAAAATGATAAAAATCTGTCGAAGGACACGCCAATAGCACAGACAAAGACTTTTATTTTGACAAAAACTTTTATTTTGAAAACAGAAGAAGTCAATTGCGCTCGCCCCGTATCACACAGCACAAAAATTTTCTACTTTCACTTTTTTTGGAGTAGAAAGTTTGTTAATAAAAATGAATAATTTTTGTATTAAAAATACATAGTACGGATTTCATTATTACATTTTTTTGGCGGTTTTTCGGGAAAAATTCTGCGTTTTTCCATCTTTCACGATTTTTTAATGTTGTGGGACATATCTCTAAATTTGCCATATGTCGGGTGTATATTTTTACACGGTTTCCTTTTGCAGGGATTTTTAGGAAACGCACACACCATGTAAAAGAAGAATTGGCCCCTTATAAGAATGTACTTATGTATATTTAATATATATTATATAATTACTATATATATTCTATAATTATTATTATAATATAATAATATGCACAGTACATGTATGCACAAACATATATATTTATATTGAATCGCATATGAATGCTTTACTCGGCAATATAGATGAATTTCACTTCTTGATTTTTTTAAATTTTAATGCCAAATCGCTTGATTGAATCCTAAATGTATACATTCAAAAGAAATTCCTATATTAGTAGGTATTGACAGCAGAAAATGATAAAATCTTCTAAGCCATTGCATAAAAAATGATTTATTTCAGACGCCAGAGTACACATTTCAAAGTAAACCATAATGAAAATTTAGTTAAAATCTTTTCATTGAAGAGTGCGAGCTACAATGTAAACAGCAATAAAAATTTTAAATACCCTTTGTAACGAATTAATTAAAAATCAACTTCGTAGGAACATTGTTTTTCATCGCTATTAAACTCCCAGTTTAAAAAAATGCAAACAAACAATTAATTTGATTACTTTACTCTGTACTTGCGACGCACGGAGTTACAAATGGGTATTCCTATAAAAGTAAAGTGTAGAAATTGCCTACACCAAACGACCAATGAAAATATTCTTCTTTGCCGGTAAAGATGAGGTCTGCATTAAACAAAAGAAAAAAAATGAATAATAATAATAATAGGTTATTTTTCTCTTAAAAAAACTTTATAAGTTTTGGTCTCCACAAAAGAGTACCTCTACAAAAAGAGCGCTAATCTTTTCTTATGGAGCACGAAACTTCTACGCGGGTGCTTATCTTGACCAATGTTTCACTTCAGGCACTCTGCAAGTAATCAATACTCTGAAGAAACCCAGGGGCGGATTACCGTGGGCTTAAAATATCCTATCTTGTAATATGTATTCCATTTTACGTTTACAATAAACTATGGTCCTAAACATCAATTTTCTTAGCCAAAAGTTAACGTTTTGACATTCTGTTTTTATTATTGACAAATATCCCAAAACTATAATTTAACGTTATACGATCGTCGAAATCGACAGAGTTAAAACTGTCTGATGCATTTGCAACCAGCATTGCTTTCATTATTTTGTAGTGCTTATTTCCATTGTTTGACTTAGCAGAGAAGAACGTGTTTCAAAAATGGAGCTAACATGGGAAGGAAAGATGATATATCAATTTTCTAATACAAAACATATATAAAAATGCTTTAAAAAATATAATCCCCTTCTCCAGAAACGTTTTAAATTTTGGAGTATATTTTATTTTGTAAGTTTTTCGGAGTTATGAAATTATGTTTAAGATTGTTAGGCACATAGCCTAAAACCGAAACTAGTTTGAAGAGTGTGGTTTTTTAATTTGCTTACTGCGATTTTCGGGTTTTCCCTGAATATAAGAAAAAAGATTTCTTGCAGAAAACTTTTCTGCACAAAATTCAACAATTTTTGGTAACGAGTTGAATTTAAATTGAAGCAACGTTTAATAGGAAGTGTAATTTATAATTAAAAAAATTTTTTTTTTGAGAAATGTAATAATATTCTATGAAAACACCAAAAATAAAGTACACATACAAATTTTATTCAAAAAGCGTTACGTTAATTTTTAATACTTTTGACCAAGAAACGTATTTGCAAGCATCGTGCAATGCTCAGCCTTTTTGATCTCTGCACTTTTTAATCAAAATTTTGTCAATTGAGTAAACTCTTTGCCATGGATATATTTAAGAGTGATATTTCTCATCAAAAGCATCTCCGTAAGTTAAACTCACAAATGTAATCATTAAATGATATAATCCAGTTTTTGCAATCTCCAATCATTTCATAGTTTAAGGGTATGAAATATCAATTTATTGTCCTCATTATCCGTTAAATGCACATATTTATTACACAGTCTTCATATATACATATGTATATAAAAATAAATTTGAGCACATTTACGAGCATTTTATAATAATCAATTTTTTTAATTTTATATAATTCTTTTATGATTTCTTTTATACATCTTAGCATTCAAATGAATGCTTGCTTTTTTATTAGGATTGTTATTAAGGTAAGGCAAAATGAAATCGTTGGAGTGGTCTATTTAGAGGATACATATGATCAGAAAATAGAATGATATATGCATGGAATTTGAAAACATACATAACACGAATTATCTTGAGCAATTGAAAGGACCTTATCTATTAAATTAAACATTTATTTGTGATCCTAATAAAACTATGAATGTAACTTTCGTACTTTAAATGAAATTTCTTGCTTTTTTCGAAAAAGTACCTCTAGCAGTGCATAACGATGTGAAACAAAATGGAAAAGAACTGGGTTTTGAGAAAATTAATGCTTGCCTGTGGTAATTTTTCACATAGCTTATCTGGCCAATCTTGTGGCGGTGGCGATTCTGGTAAAAAGACGTAATCAGCCTCAGATACAATACCATTAACTACGGATAAATAACTATTGGAATATTACCATAAGTAATATATAATTTGAAGTATGACGCGTTTACTTATAGCTTATTCAAATCAATTTGAAGTTAAGAAAAAAAACTTACCCACAATGACGCCCCATTACTTCCATAATGAATGTACGTTGATGCGAGTAAGCAGTACTAACGATGGCATCAATTGCTTCTATAATGCGATGTAAAGCAGAATTGGTGCCAATAGTCATATCAGTACCACAGAAATCATTATCAATTGAGCCGTCTTAAAAAAAGTGAACATGCCGAACATGGTGATTATTAATCAATCTCAAGAAAAATCGGACATAATTTTTTACTTACCATGCCAACTATATGCAAACAGCTATTTTTTTCCTTCTGCTCGGGTGTAATGTTTCCCGTGGATTCCAGTTCGTTTAAAAGCGACGGCCAACCTTGACGGAATCGATTGGCACTAGTCAGCGAGCCATCACCCCCAATTATGACCAGATTTGTAATACCATTTTCTATCAGATTATTGGCAGCTTTTAGACGACCAGAACGTTCCCGAAGCTCAGAACACCTTGCCGAACCAATTACGGTTCGACCGCGATGAATTATAGATGAAACTGATGACCAATTAGCTTCCTCGATATTTTTTCCGCCATCAACCTTACTCTGATAACCTTCCCGTATAAAAAAGACATGGAAAAAAGAGAGATTTTTAAAATGATCAAATACATACTTAAAAAAATCAAATACATACTCCGAAAATGGAGTTACAACACCGGACCTGACAACGGCTGACCTAAGAACGACGTTACTTGATTTGAGTACATTGAGGTGTTTTTCGTGGGTAATGAGCACACGATTTTTGCTTGCTAAATGAAATCAAATCATCAACTTTGATTAAAAGGCCTCATTGCCCGTTGCAATTTCAAGACGACTTATCATCACAGGAAAGACATAGCTAAATAAAGGAAATAAAGGAAAAGAGTCGAATCTATATAATAAATATCCTGAGAAAATCCTATGCATAAATAGAGTAGAGAATACAAATATTACTCGTAACTAAAGCATGGCGCACAGTTTAATGGGGCACTAACTGAGGTATCTACTAACATTCTTCGTAATAGACTATTGTGTAAGTCACAGTACCACGTAAACTGAGTGTGCCTTGGTTTTCTGAAACGAAGAAATAAATTTGGTTTTTGCTTACTTCTCACAAGCTGTAATAGATAAACTTCTTGAACTTGAACATGTATTCTATGAGCGCTGTTATACTAGTCGTAAAAAAATTGAAAAAATTATCCACGCCTAGCCAATATTATAGCATTCCAAGATTTCACCTTTTTGTCTAAATCTTTTTAATGGCCAAAACAATGTTCAAAAACCTCATATAATATATATACGTGCGAAATGCAACCAAATGCACCATAACGTGAGAACACCTTTCCTTTCCGTTTTTTTGCTTATTACTCATAAACTGTAATGAACACACACCATATAAATTTTCGGTTTCTTTCGCAAGCCAAAGAAATTAGCCAAGCCCACCCAATATAGAAGTCAAGCCGAATATAATTTTCTCAACTATTTAAATTAATTTCAGGAGAAAATCCGAGATTGGTACTAATCGAATATTTTCGAATCTCAGTTTTTCGAACTAGATCAATGTAATGTACGTTTTTCTCTTAAGAAATTGAAAAAGTATAGTTTTTTCATCGTTTTTCTGTTAAGAAATTGAAAAAGCATACTTTTTTCATCATTTTTCTGTTAAGAAATTGAAAAAGTATAGTTTTCCCACCGCTTTTCTGTTAAGAAATTGAAAAAGCATAGTTTTTTCATCACTTTTCTGTTAAGAAATTGAAAAAGTATAGTTTTTTCATCGTTTTTCTTTTAAGAAATTGAAAAAGAATAGTTTTCCCACCGCTTTTTTCTGTTAANTGTTAAGAAATTGAAAAAGTATAGTTTTTCCACCGTTTTTCTGTTAAGAAATTGAAAAAGTATAGTTTTCCACAGTTTTTCTGTTAAGAAATTGAAAAAGTATAGTTTTTCCACCGTTTTTCTGTTAAGAAATTGAAAAAGCATAGTTTTTTCATCGTTTTTCTGTTAAGAAATTGAAAAAGTATACTTTTTCCACCGTTTTTCTGTTAAAAAATTGAAAAACTATAGTTTTTCCACCGTGCTCCTGTTAAGAAATTGAAAAAGTATAGTTTTTCTGTTAAGAAATGTAGTAAAGTTCCATTTACTGGTTAGTTTTAGAACAAAACTTTTTTGCTGTAGTTTTTCTTAAAATGTAGAATAATTGTAAATTTAATTTGCGATGAAAATATGATTTTCCATGAAGTTGATCGAGACCATAGGAAGGAGACTATGCACAAATTATTTCTTATCATTTGTAGATCTTATGAAACAGAAATCAAGAAAATGATTGTTAACCAATAAAAACATTAGAACAGAAAAATTAATAATTAAGAGTGTAAACAAATCAGCTTATAAACAAAGTCGAATTCCTAGTGCATATAAAGATTTACGTTTATTGAATTGAATACAAATATACCAACAAAACGTATGTATGTCAAGTGCAGAAGTGCTTGCACAGCAAAGGAAATAAAGCCGAATTATTCACAAACACAATAAAAGAGAATTATCTAAGAAACTATTTGAAGGAGCAAAAATTATATATAAAACAAATTAAAAGATTATTGAGGTCAAGTCTAATTTAACATAAATAAATCCGCATGAAGATTAATACACTTACTTTACAACCTAAATATATGGCCATTCTGACACGGGCTCTAACGGCAGCATTCATTCCTTGAAAGTCCCCACCGCTGGTGAAGATGGCTAAGCCTTTGTCCTTGTAAGAACCACGTTCAATAAAGCGTTGCTTAAATTTTACTCCCTCCATCCCAAATTAGAGTTTTGTTAAATGTTTAATTTGGCGACTCCTTATTACATTTATAAAGGATATCTCCCTATTCTTACGTACACTTTTATAAATGGTTTTTTTTCAAATTATTGAACTTAATAATAAATTTAATTTTTTTCGTTAAATACGCACAATTGACTGCTGCATTGATATCAAATATATCAAATGGGTGAATGCTGATGATGAAAAAAATGACTGTCGGTGCGTAACGACGAACTAGAAAGAGTTGACATTTCAAGGTGACCTTCACTGATTTTATCAGACGTTTCTGCAATTTCTAAACGGAACGGAGAGGCACAGCCTGTTCACCTTTAAAAAAATGCTCCATTTGCGCTTTAATTTAATTTTTCGTGTACTATTGCCTTTCCACAAACTGGTTTATTAGTGCACTATTCCTGATATTTTACTTGAAAGGAAATTATTTTACTATTATTGCTTTCGTTTTCTTTCTCTCATTTTCTTAACAACAACTGATTCGCTTAGCTCTAACTTTCCTTTGAAAGTTTATTACGGAAAATGTTTTAAAATTAAGAACTTCATTGCGTTTATTTATAATACCTTTAAATTAAAACACAATTATAAGCCGTTTTATTCACTTTTTATTACGTTGAAAAATATTTATTTATTGCTTGCCTTCATTTACAAGATAGAACAATAAATATTCCCTCGACTGCTAATAGAGTTGCCATGTACACATATCGTACATACACTTTAAGAGTATTGAAAAAGTATTAAAATACTGAAGTGCTGTAATTAGAAAATTTTCTAGTTTTGCACACGATGCTTGCCACAGTGTTTTTCCTTCCCATTCATTTAATTTTATATTGAAATTTTTGCTTGAGCACGAATGTCCAAACCTTTCTAATTGAAGGGAATATATTAAGAGAAATTTTTAAATTCAAATAATCTTGTAGCATGAAATAAGTCACATATATATTTACTGAGTTGTGTTAACTTCATATCTGGTACATATAATAAATACTACATTTAATATATTTTCGTTATGTTTATTGTAATTTTATTGTTATGGTCAAAAAATAAGTTATGATTGTGACATTGCAGCACATCAGCTGGTTTTTCATTTACATCAAATTATTTTCTACAGCTGATTTAATTTCCACATACTTTACAAATTTTGAACGAATTTTTATTGGGTTACTTTCTACAGCTGGGTTATTTTTCGCATTTTGCATGAATTTTGATTGGGTACGAAATTAAAGTAAAAGCCGCCACTTTTAAATCGCAAATAAGAATATAAATTGATGATGGGCATGGAAATGTCTTTTTTTATTGTATTGCTTAAAATATGTCTTTGAAGTTAGTTGGATTATACAAGTTTTTTGATTTTTTTTTCTTTTTTGGGTGTTTTATCGCATAATAATTTCTTATTTGCAACAATAATATAATAATAATTAATAATATTTATGTATATACATATAATAATTTATCAGAATGATACAGATGGCGACTCAACAAATGAAGCTGAGATTAAAGATATTTCCACAAGTGATGAAGATGGGTAGAAGATTACGATGATAAACTTTGCAAGCAAATTATTGCTACACATACTACAATCTTACAACACGTATCGTTTGAAGATTGATGCTATCTGGGATTCTTCGCTTGTGAAGTTTACTCTAATGAGTCAATTGTAGGCCGACCTCTTTTATTGCTATTTATATGAGATCCCACATTACGAAGAGCTGGCCAAGTTTTGGCAGTTATTTGTTTGGAATGCCCTTTGCAATGCAGTTTTTTTTCATAAGTATCCACGAATCTATTACAACAATTTCCAATAGATGCTAGCAAGCTAAGTAGCTTAAGGCTTACAGGCGGTCGAAATTTCCGACAGCCTTTCTGGAAGATTAGAAAAATTTGACGTTGATGATGTTTTGATGGGCTAACTTTGTAGACGTTTCGCTTTTTATTGTCGTCTGTTGTGATTTTGAAATGATTTCTTGTTGATTTTACATATCTGTTATTATCGTCGATATTATCATTGCTCAAATCCCAACTGTTACTTGGAGTTGAATACGATGACCGCCCCAAGAATAAAATATGGGCGCTGTGATCTTTGGTAAAAAAGTCTTATTCTCCTCCTTATCGCGATGGTGTTTTGATTTAAACAACTCTTGAAGTTTTCGTTTCATACGTTCGTGAACGTTAGATTGCATTGATTTTGTATTTTTTAAATTAAAACCTTCTTTTCCAAATATGACTTTCCTGCGTGTCTCGAATACTTTGTAGGTCCGCAAATTCATTTACATAAAATTTTAATTTTTAAAATTTGAAAAGCTGATTTTTTCAAATAACGTCCTCATATTAGGAACTAGAATTCGCAAAGCATGAAGTGTATGATGCATTTTATGGCGCCTGCGAGATATACAAATGGCTCGCTCATTTAATTCTTATTTTTATTCTCAAATGTGACCACATTCTGCATAAGAATTCAGACTCGCTCATTTAATTGTTATTTTTATTCTCAGATGCTTCCTCATTCAGAGTCGCTTTGCATACCTTAACCGACTTGGAAGCAAAGCTTTTTCACGGGCGTCCTTTATTAGAAACGGAGGACAGAGTATGAGTGCAGGGAAGATACAATCAATATCGTCATTTATCAACCTAAGTATGCAAGGAGTTATCTAAGGTAATCCGGCGGAATCTCATGTAAAGATTTATTATATAAAACCGTTCGCATGAAAACATATTGAGATATCGACACCGACATCGGGTGTAAAGATCGAAAAAGAAGTAAAGCTTCTTGAAATTACAAAAATAAAGATAGAAAATATTATTAGTATTATTAATATTATTATTATAAATTTAGCCAGAGAGTAAATTCTAAGACTAAACTTTTAAAGCACTAGCATCTAAGGCTTTCGGCTTTATTTCTATTAATATTATTATTATTATTATTAAAAACTCTACCGCACTTGAGATTTGAACCCACGACCATTGAATTGCTACATAGAAAATAAATTCAATTATTATTATTAAATAAATTAATTTAAAACATATTGACTTCAGTTATTTAATTAACTTTCTGTAATTTGTATACAGATATAATTTTGAAAGACTACAAGAGTTAGGTATTGACGAACTAATGACAAACTAATTAGGTTCACGAGCCCCCTGCGAAGGCATGCACTAAATGAATAAATGACTTGGATCAAATGAATTCGAAACGAAAATGTGGAAGCTAAATATACTGAATTAAACCCTAACGTGACCGTTTGTTGAGATGTATTCGAATAACCTGGATTAGTTGTGCCGTTATGGTTTCCGCCTGAGATAGAAGAAGATAAAGGTGACTTACTAGAAGACGAAGAGGACGGGAATCCGCAATTTCCAACTAAGTTGGTCTGCGGATTAGAAATCCCACTTAAAGCGTTGTGTTGTTGTGTTGTGTCTCTAAAATCTTCCATATAATTTGTTGAAGATGTTGAAGAGTCAGCAATGGCCGCTTGTTGTTGCATTTATGATTGTGAGATTTGTTGTAATTGTTGCGACGCGACAGCAGTAGCAAAATCTCGAAACACTTGATCAGCTTCTATTTTTACACGATTATCATTTTCCAAGGCCGAGGCCGCCACTGCTGCAGATAGCTACTCAAGTCATTTGTCATCCACGTGTTCCCGGAGTAGGGCTTGTTCCCTTTTTTAATACATATACCTCTTAATGGTCTTGAATTAATTTCCGTCATGCTTCTTCTTGGTCTGGAAAAGCAAATGAAGCAATTTTCAAATTTCAGATGAAAACTGATGTACTGAATTTTTTATTTTTATTAAGGAAATAACTGTAAAAATAATAATAATAATAAAATACCGAATAGAGCGTTTTGTTTATTTATTTTTTTTTTTTCAGTTTAATAAAAATTTAAATGAAATTTATAACAATTTGCAATATTTTCTTAATCTTTGCAAACAATAATAAGAATAAATTTACCCTTAAAGTCTTTCTTCTTAATTAAAGTTTATTTTAAATAAATTACAAAAAAAAAATATTAAATTCACATACAGAATGTTTCGTAACCGCAACAGTTGTTTCTTTGATGAACTGGATGAGAACGACGCATCATGGAGAGCAAATAACGGACAGGGATGGCTGGAGGATGGATGGAGCACGTTGAGTTTTTCACAGACCTAGGCGTCCACTTTGACCGTAGGTTACGTTTCAATTTGCACGTCGAGTTCTCGATAAGCAAAGCTAGGTCCGCTCTTGGTTTCATCAAGAGGTGGTCCAAAGAGGTAGATGATCCGTATATTACCAAAAGGCTGTATACGTGTTTGGTTAGGCCTATACTTGAGTATGCCTCTATTGTGTGGTCTCCTTCATATAGGTGCTTTGTAGACTCAATTGAATCTATTCAAAAGCAATTCCTGTTGTTTGCTCTTAGGAATTTGGATTGGGATCCGTCTGCTTCTCTTCCCTCCTATGAAAACAGGTTGCTTCTTTTGTCCATACCGTCGCTTGAAAAACGCAGATTTGTTCTTGGCGTTTGCTTCGCAATCAAAGTAATAAACGGCGCTATTGACTCGCCGTCGTTACTTGGAGAAATAAGTCTTAATGTTCCTAACCGCTTCTCTAGGCACTTTACCTTAGATTAGTCATTATAAATATAATTATGAGCTGTTCAACCCGCTCAGAGTTGTTTGCAAGAACCTAAATGATGTCTATCACCTTTTTTCATTATCGGACACTTTAAAGTCCATTAAAGCAACATTGCTTAATACACGAGATTTGCAAATGTCGTACTTAAACTACCTCTTAATCCTAAAAAGTCACTATGATTCGAACGATGGCTTCGGGGTTCATTTGCAACTAGGTTCTGTACCGGTTGTCGGTGCGGCTTTGCGCTAATTGTGTACATGCTTTTTTTCTTTTTTTCCTTTTATTTGTTTTATTATACTTATACCAAGTTTTTTAATAATAATTAATTTAAGATTTACTTTAAGAGTCATTTGAACTCGACTGTTGTTTGTTTTAGTTGAGTTTCTGTGTAAGTGGAATAAATAAATAAATAAAAGGTGCTCAAAAGAAATTGCTATTTTTATTCATTCTAATTCATAACCTAAACAAAACGCTTATTGAAATATTTAACGCTTAATGCCTCCGGTCACGGCGTTCACGTTCCCTTTCACGATCACTGCGCGAATCCCGAGTTTCGTGGCGTTTACTGTCGCGAATATAACGTTCATCACGTTCATAGCCTCCATGGCTTCTTAACACACGATCGCGTTCCTCGTAATGATGGCGACTGCTACTGCTATTGTTTGGAATGTCTCGTGCTCTATCTCGTTCTCTCTGATAGCGCTCCAATTCGGCGTTGTAATCACGGGATCGTACATTATATCCTGACCTCTCTGCAGATGCGGAACGGGATCGTTCTTTACGGGATCTTTTATGGGCTTTATTTTTTGATTCCTCTTCAATTTCGGCAGGATTTTCTTCATCACTAATTATCTCGTCATCCAGATCTTCATCTAAAACCGAGACTTTGGGATCTAATTCATTGTTTTCTTCAAGAATAGAGCGTTTTTGAATTCGCGGGAGAATAATGTCACAGACCCGGTCGCTGCGTAACAATTCATCGATAAATTCATCCATGTAAACAATTTCAAAATGGCCTACGCGATTTTGACGGCGTAGCTTACGATTATCAATATACAAAGGTTCCAAATATTTGTAACAATCCAAAGCACTACCTAAATTAAAAGAAATATAAATTAATAATTAGTTGAATGACCAATTATAGGTTGACGTGAACGTTATATTCTAAAACTTTTCTTGCGTATGGCATAAGTGATCCAAAAATATTTCAATGCAATACAATAACCGTACAATAAAATAAATAAAATAAAAGGTAAATTCTTGAGAAAAAGTCCAATACAATTGAATATAAATTTAATGACGGCACTACCGGTAAGACGAAGATAAAATGCACCCAAAGCTCTCACATATTTAAACTCCTCATTTTTTATGAACTCAACCACGATATCTTTCTCCGGCTGAATTTGGAGCATTTTCAGAGTTAGGCAAAGAAATTGCGTGGGTTTAATATTGCCGCCATAAACACCTCCTATAAAACGCAGCTCCATGGCTTTGTCCACTAACAATTCCGCGGTAAGAGCAAAGCACTGCTCTTTCCAATATTTTGAGTCGTAAATGCGAGAACGTATAATTTTCTCAACAAGATATTGAGGATTCGTGCCGTGTATGTTTTTGGCTTCTTTCACTGTGCGATTAGCCATATTTACAATTGAATTAATTAATATCTAATTTGCTTTCCAAATATCAAATCCAAAATGTTGTAATTTCTTCTTCTTCCACTATTTAGCAAATTAACTAATGGAAGTTCCTGGGATGTGTTCAATATGCCCAATGTAAACACAGCAATACTTAAACATATGTTTCAAGTGTCAAAGCAGAGGGAAACGGTGTTAGAAAGGGCGGCTATTTTACTAGCGTTGCCATATCTGAGGCGTTTACTTTAAAACGTAAACTGTCAAATTTTGGGATGACGCATTATCGTGAAAAAAGTCATTATTAATTTAGACGAGTTCGTCAGTGGAAAACATTACAGATTTTCATTAATTTATAGAAAGGATTTATCAAATTGATAATAATCGCTAAAATTCTAAGTATCTATAGCGCGTTAGTAGTTCCCATTAAGAAGCATCAGCAACGAGATGAGTTTTTTCGGTAAAATGTTTGGGGGCAAGAAGGAACAGGCCCCAAGTACGGGCGAAGCTATACAAAAACTCCGCGAAACAGAAAATATGCTAATTAAGAAGCAGGAATTTCTCGAATCTAAAATTGAGGAGGAATTGAACATAGCACGTAAAAATGCTTCGAAAAATAAAAGAGGTAAGCATGCCCTGCATGATCGAACGAAATTACGTCGTCGTTGTTATAATGTTGGCAAAGAGGAAAGTGTCTTTTTCTCAGTTAATATATAACAGTCGATAACGGCTGTGTAGCAAGATACATTAATTCCAAGAAAGCATATACTCATTATTATGTTTTTGTGAACATCTTTATCAAAATAAAATTTTGGAGACGAAGATGTGCATACTAAGATTTTTTACAGCTAGTTTTATCTTTTAATGTTGTTTAGTGGCTTTGCAAGCTTTGAAAAAAAAAAAGCGCTTAGAAAAGCAATTGCAACAAATCGATGGCACTCTATCAACAATTGAAATGCAACGAGAAGCATTGGAAAGTGCTAACACGAATACAGCTGTCTTGACAACTATGAAAAATGCTGCCGATGCTTTGAAGGCTGCCCATCAAAATATGTTAGTATTACTACTTATGCTCGGAAAAATTATTTTAAAATATTTTGTTGAAATAACTCGTTATCCAGGGACGTGGACAAAGTGCACGACATGATGGACGATATAGCCGAACAACAGGACGTAGCACGAGAAATTTCCGAAGCCATTTCAAATCCAGTAGCGTTTGGTGCTGACATAGATGACGAAGACTTGGAACGTGAATTAGACGAACTGGAGCAAGAGAACTTTGATAAAGAAATCATTGGAATACCCGAACCAGCCGCGACGTTGCCCGAGGTACCCGCTGATGAGTTACCCGAGAAAGCCAAAGAAAAGAAAAAAGTGACTAACCCTTCAAATGCAACGGCCGCTGCAGCTACAGGTGGAGGTAAGTGAAAACAAATTTTACTCATGTCTTATAAATTTTTAAGCTTTTTCGCTTTTGCAGATGATATGGATGATCCGGTTATGAAAGAGCTTCTATCTTGGGCCGAGTAAATAGCTTTAAGTGGATACCTATAATACAGTACGGTTTACGCCGCTGCAGGGCTTTTTATAAAAAGAAAATTCTTTGGCATTGCTCCGTTTTATTTTTCTATGAAATCTAATGGCAACGGCAACAAATAAGAAAAAAATATGTAATAAACTTAATAATAATAATATAAACCACCAAACGGTATCTTTGCGCAAAGCTTAAAAACGTGAATGTTGGAAAGAATTGTTTCACTTTCTTAACTGAAGCCATTCAAATCTCACTTCCGACTTTTTTCGCACTCTCATATGATTATGTATTTAATTAATTGGAGAAAAAAAACATTTTTTTACATTGCTTTTTTTTTGTTAACACACCACATATAACTCCAATTCAGCAATAAAGAGTTTTTAAAAAATTATAGAAACATTTTATACAAAAAGAGGAAATATATAAGAATGTCAACGAAAACTCGAAATCGACCCATTTCTTTGTTTTAAGAAAAAATGTATTTATTTGAAGATATTTTTTATAAACAAGTTGGTGGGAGATCTTGCATTATATGTATTATAAACAAATATAATAACGCATACCAGGTTTTCTACCATGGTCGTGTGTGCCATGTCTATGGTTTTAAGTTTTGCGATTTTATCCTCTAAGCTGGTTTTAATATTTATTATAGATCTAAACTCGACTTTTATATCTACCAAAAGTCAATTTGATACATTTAGCAGAGATTATGTGTGAATTTTTTATTTAACAGAGCTTTCACGTTAAATTGTATCGACCGCCTTTCAAACTCTGTACATTTAACAGAGATTGCACGTTAATGTTTTTGTTTAACAGAAAACTATTCAAACGAACATGCGATTAATTTTGTATTCTTCCTGTTCCGCTTTGCGGCGACGTTTCCAACTTATGATTTAACTACATTTGTAATTTTTACATGCTAATTGCAATCGGAACGTCATCAATATGATAAATGCAATTTAATTGAAAACGAGAAAATCTGCTTCAACTCATACGTTAATTTGTTTGCCTATTAATTTTTTCGAAGACATAGCATCGGCAGCAAATTTACGTATACCCTCAGACAATTTATCGGTAGCCATAGCATCCTCACTTAATAGCCATCTGAATGTTGGAAATGCCACATCAAGAGCAGTTTGTAATTATTTTAAGTGAAACCTTTCCTGAAATTTCAAAACGTTTTATTTTTACTAACTCGATAGGCCATTAAGAGGTATATGTATGAAAAAAGGGAACAAGCCCTACTCCCTACTCCCTACTCCGCTGGACAAATCAGCTTTTTAATCGTTGCACAAAGAAGTCAATGAAGTCTGCCGCTTCCTTTTAATATTTGTAGATATTTCTACTCATAAGAGATATGCTTCAGCTTGTCAAATTTTAAAAACTTGTCAGTTCAACACACTTCTTTAGTCAGTTGTAAAGTGTTGCAGGTGAAGAACAATTCAAAAAACATCGCCGCGTCGCCGCGAAAATCAATAGAAAGCGCAAGGCTCTTAATGCTATCAGATTATTGTTCGTGGATGTCCAAATGCGAGAATTTTTCTATCGTATTCCCAAAGAAAGAGATGAGTATTGGCAATTGTATCGTAAGTATATATAAGCAAGAATAAATTCATTCAGCTATTTTATTTATTCTCATTGATTTTATTGAATTCATTTGTTACAGAAGCAGCATTGGCGTCCAACTAAACCTTCGTCTTGGTTTTCGCCGGTGTCACACTTTCGCTTAGTAATCACTCTATTGTCGCATAAGGACAATAGTTTCGAATTACAATTAAATTTAATTTTTGTTTCAATTTTTGAAAGTTTTCAAAAATGTGCCTTTATTTTCTTTGTTTTTTTTTTCATTTGTAAAATATTCATTATATGAATTTCTATTTTTTTTAATAAATTGAATTTTTTTTGTGTTTTTGAAGAATTGAAGAAATCGAATTTAATTAAAAAGAGTAAGAGAAGAGGGATGATTGGAGAACGTAGCTTCCGTAGATTTATTCTCAAAATACGGTTATCAACCCTAAAGCTCTCTTCCGCAAATGGACCTTGACTAGCAAAGAAACGAAAGTGTTTTCTTCTAGATACTACTTGGCAGCTGGCACGTCGTCAAGATATTTATTTGCAGCGATGTTTAAGAATTATATTCGATTCGTTCGAAATTACTTTGCTATTAAATGCGTTCAGTGCAATTTCTTTCTTTGCTTTAAAATCGATGGCAAGTGCATATAATGCTTATAATTGTATAAATTAGGCAATAAATAAAAGCAAGAGGGGAAGCTTCACGAACCTTGGATACTCATCACCTCGAAGAATTATTTAAAATGAACTATATTTTATGCATCTCTAATAGATGTTTGCTCCAAATCATAGACGAAAATGTGGAAAAATTTAGAAAGATTTTGGAATAGGACTCAGGAGATTTTTTGAAGATAAATAAAAACACTATAGCTACATATATAATGTTTCTATAAAATTTGACGCAACAAGTTGTCAAAATTCCATACTTTCACTTATTTTTACATAATTCACATTTTTGATGGTTATTCTCACATAATTCACATTTTTTGATGTTCATTCTCACATAAGATTATAAATAAGATTATAAACATCTTACTATTATTATTCCCCCTGTTATGGAAGAACAGCTTGGAGTTTAGGGACGGAACCACTGGCACTGATGCCTTGCAGGAATCACAATTTCTGACTTCTTTGCCAGATAAACCGACAGTTTAAGAGAATTGAAGAACAAAATTATGTAAGATTGCACTTGCATTTAATTTCCTTAATCAATCATCTTGTTTGCTAGCAAGCTTTGGACAAGAAATTTTTTATTCGTGTTATTATGCAAGCTTTTAAGGACGGAACATATTTTGAAACATAAGCCGCCGAAAACAATCAAACATGCAGAAAGGCATAGAACATGTAAACTGTTTAGACTGTAAAATTTTTGTCGACTAATATATTGCAATTACTGTCGAGCTTACTTGATATCGAAAACTATCCTCCGGTACTAGATTAAAGTGCATCTAGAGCTTAAAATTTCGATTGAGTTTACTCTATGTAGCGAAGCATAAACAGTATTGGTTTTTTATGGTTTCTATGTCAAATTCTGCTATTTTTGTAATATGTAATCGATCGCGTACAGATTGAGCATATTCATCGAAATGTGGACCAACTTGTACAACCATAACTTGCCGAGATGGAAGCCAGAAAGGCCATTTTCCAGCGTAGTTCCCTGTCAGAATGGCATTCATACGCTCGACAGAACTCAAAATAGCTCGATGAATAATTACGAAATTACGAAATTTTTTATTTTTTCTAAAATTTTACTATCGATCAAAATACTTGCATAACTTACAGATCGTTTCACCGTCATCGGCAACATCATGCAAATTAAAACGTATAAGCAACTGAAAATCCAACTGAATAGTGGCGCACTGATGAGCTCTTTTCAAATCATCGAGTATAGTAATATCGATTTTGGGACCATAAAAAGCTCCATCACCAGCATTCTTTTTCCAAGGTAAGCCGAATTCATCGAGAGATTCTGCCGAAGCCTTTTCAGCGACATTCCACTGTTCCAATTCGCCTAAATACTTTTCCGATGTAGAAAGAACCAAACTGAACGAGAAACCGAAAATAGTGTACACAAAAGCCTAAGCAAACTTTTATTTCAATTCTAATTTGATCAGGAGCACAAAATATGCGGGCATCATGCGGCGCACTCGTGTGAGACCAGTCAAGGCTCCTGATAATTCATTACAATGCAATACGTTATATATACGCCGAGGTATGGCGCCACTTTAAAGCTCGTCTAGAGCGCACTTTCGGTTGCGCGCTAACAATACTAACAAACTTTTCTTTAAGTGGTGCATAGACAAAAACGGTGATCCTATCAAATATAGATATAATATAGATAACGTGTGGGGTAATATACTAGACGGGACAACTCATGTTGTAGTAATTAATTTCCATGTAAATAAATTTCAAAAACAAAGCAAGTAAGCCGTTAATCTCAACATGATGCTTTTTTCAAATTTCTAATGCATGAGTTCACATTTTTCTTGCATAGTGCAATTTTTAGCCCGGTTAATAAAATTATAACCTTGAATAAATTTTTGGATTTGGTAAGGTAAGGAAATTGAGCGCATAGCTACAATTTCACATAAAGTCGTGACAAGCATAACAAATGACGGCTAAACCTATCAGTTAGATATGACATAAAATATATAAGTATATATAAATAAATTTAAAGTGTATAATTCTTGCACAAGCAAACACAAGAGTATGCTTGAGAAAATGCTTGAAAGTGTACTCATAAAAACCATGCAGTTGTAATCAAAAACAAAAATTAAGTAATTGTTTTGGTTGACTTATATTAACATATTGTGCAGAAATGTTTGAAAGGGTGGTCGAGATGACCAGCAGTTTTATAAATGAATTTAGTGGAATTTCATCCGAAGAATAGTGACAACACAACATGGGATTTATTTTATTTAATCACTGGATATTAATGGTAATTATTAATGTTTTTCTTTTTTTCACTTTTGCATTACTTTTTCTTTTCACACAGCTTAGCTTCTTTTATTTACTTCAATTCTCTTCACCTACGTTACATGACTTACACGATGTTATAAACTTTGCTAATGTGGATTTCAAGAATTTTAAATATTTTAAAAATTTACCATCTCAAAATCCAAAAACAGCGTCGCCAGCTAATCAATTTTTGGAACATTTTCAGAAGAAAAAGGCTATACTGGACTATTTTGAGAATTTATTCTTTGGTAATTCTCCGTTCACACCGGAAAGTGAAATTCCCTTTGATCCTCATTTCGGAAGAAAGTGGCGTCCACATTATGCGAAATGTTTTGGTTGGCGAGGCTATCGTTTGATAGACGCTTTGGGTCGAGGTGCTTTCAGTGCTAGCAATTATCTGCATTGAATCCTTTTTCTAAATGATTTATACATTTGGTTTTACTCTCATCGAATATAAGTACTTTAAAAAAATTTAGGAAAGTGATAAAGCACAAAGCAGTTAAAAGTCGTTTTTTGCTGCATCTAGTGGTTTCGATTCACCTTACTATCCTAGATAATATTTATTTATTAAATAATTTATTAAGTTTAAATTATCGTTTTGCTTAGTATTGATGCATTTTTTTAAGAATTGTTTTAATCAAACTCGTCGCTTTTGCGTGGATATATATAAAACATTATTGCCGCGTATGAAGGCATCACCGTATTTATTTTTCAATTGACCATTTACATATTCCTCAGTCTGATCCAAAGCTATATTCATGTAGCCATCCAAACAAGCTAAAACACCTTAGTAAATAAAATAAATTTATTGAAAATGGGACGGCATTTTTATTTAAGCAAACTCGAATAACCTCTATAATCAACACCACTGTTTAGTTTTACCACTACAGGGCGGCCATGGATTTGGTTAATAAATTGTGATAAAGCTTCTTTCCGAGACATATTTAATAAATTTTTTTGAAACTTTGGTTTTATATTCCTGTTAATTTTATAAATTTATAAGAAAACAAGCAAACTTCTCAACGTTGGAAAATTGCGGAGGTAGTATAAAACGTTTTAATCTTTGCTTCTCTGAAAAAATTAAACATATGTGGCTAACGCAAATTCCTATTAAACAGACCTAATTCCTATTAAACAATCGTAAAGCTTATTAAACACTTCAAAATCATATAATCAAAGTAACCCTTCACTCAGTTTAAATTAATCTTCGACGAGGAGTGTTTCAGAATTATAAGGTTGGCGAAAATAAAGAAAGAAGTTGCATTTTTTAAATTAATAATAAATTTAATATGATAAAATCCTTCCTTTCCTTTTTACACAGAAAACATTTTAATGATTATTTTCGCAGGTTTCATCAGTATTCATTTTTCGCTTCTATTTCAGAATCGAATGTTTTTTTATTAAGCACACTATCATTAAAATTTATAATGGACTACAACTTGCTGGCGCCACCACACACACCGCAAAGAAGAAGAATTTTACACTAAGTTGTACAAGAAGAAGATTCTAACACCCAGTTACATAAGAGACGAGTATGAAAACATTCTGCTAATTGATTACGATCGCAAAGTTAGTGACTATGGCATAATTCATCAATTTTTCTTTGAATAACACAATGGCTTCTTTTCGCGCAGTAGTCGTTAGCTTGGTGTCGAGAACTAGCAGACATTTTTAGAACTTTTAGAAAAAAGTCCATGAGGAAGGCAAAGTAATTATAACCAATAAAAGCAACATTGAAATAGTTGCGTCAACATTCGCCAACAACAATTTGAATATTTCTTCTGAGGAAAGGAAACTTAATGCCTGCTCCACGGTTTATCATAATCATGCATAGTAAATACATACGTTCCGTGTGCACCAAGGGTTTACCCATTAGAGGTAAAGCCGACCCGTACCTACGGGAACCATTTCGGTTCTGCTCGTAGGGCACATCGACGCCTAATTCATAAAATCATTCAAGTAAGTTGCCTTCGGTAACATCAGTTGGACGATAGTCATTTTGCTCATGCGTCGAATGCAACAGACGGTCATCGGTACTCGTTAAACCACACGCTGAAAATGGGCCAGTTTGCATATCCTCAACATATCCCCGATGTATGTAATTACCAGCATAGTGTACAGGACCAGCGGCAGTTTTATTCGGTTTACTGTATTCGTATTCGCGATATGTAAAGGCTATGTAAAGGCTATGCCGGTTTCTCGTCGATATCGATATTCCTAGTAGAATATAGAAAAGCTTATGTAAAGGAGACTCGGAATGGAGCGATATGTTTAAACTATTACACAATACTTTTCATTGAAGGTATTTTGCCTGAATCGATATTTCCCATCTGCGAATTAATCTACTGGCTCTCGCGATCTTTTAGAATCATATTCAAATCCCAATCAAACGCTCCGTCACGATGATCGTAGCCAACAGCCATTAATTTTGTAAGTCTCTCAGCATAATATTGTTGAATCTGAAAAACATGCCCCTCTTCCGGAAGCCAAAACCTGAATACATTCTGCAGTTCATCGCGGTCTCTATATTTCACACTCCCAAATTTTAAAAGTGGTGCCAACCTCTGGCGGAATTGACAATTGGGAAAAATTTCAAATAAGCTTTTATATTTGCCATTAAAGTGTTGATAAGATGACGCCCTTAATAGTGAACTACCACACACGTCCATAAAGAGATGAACTTTACCACGTAGATTCATCGAATTGGGACTTTCCAAAGTGACGCCCAATAACGCTATATAATTTCGATACAACCATCAGTCATGTAAAAGTTAAAAATAGGCGTCGTCCGTTTAGCGTTATGGTGTACATTTTCGTCATTGTTTTTGTCACATGTCGCGGACCGTTAGACCAAGTAAAAGAATGGTGATGGCTTTTCGTTTGGTTATCCTTCTCTACATGATGACTAACGGTTTTTAACATATTTAAATATTTTTCGAGGAGATCCAAAGCAGCGCTTAAACCCCAAAACATTGCGACTGATTTTTGTTATTGCTCTTTAAGATAGAATAGCAATAAAATAAATATTTTTCTTCTTTAAATTTATTTAGTTATTTTGTTATTCATTTACTCTGAAATCAATAAACAACTAAGACTTCGATTTCTATGGTTTCTTTTGTTTGAATTACTTGATGAGTGAGTTGAAAATTTTTTCCGTTTGCTACCAAACTTGCACAACCAGCTGGTTATGATTTTGTCGTTCGCTTAGTCCCGCGTACATTTGAACGTATTTAGGTTTGTGGAAGGTCGCACTGCTTTAGATAAACGTGGGACGAGAGGTTTATTCATTTTGCCAAGACGTTTGAAAAGCCCAGAAGATAGTTTCAGAGACCCCACAAAGTATATTCTTGATCAGCATCAAATTCTGGATCGACTTAGCATGTCTGATGTTTATCCGCTTGTGTAATGTCTGTTATAAACATTCTGCTGGCCGCAAGAAAGAAGCTATCGACTTCAAATTTTTGTAGAAACATTGGAAGTTTTTGCACGGAAGATGGTATTGAAAATGGCCGAATCGGTCGAAAGTCACGTCTGTAGTAGTATGTACAATGAAGACACTTCGGTTTTTCAAAGAAATAAAAAATTTTGTTGTGCATTACTCCTAAGCCACAACAGATAAGTTTCGAGCGTATGTTTTATGAGTCCAGTATTTCTATAAAAATGGAAAAAATTGGGTCCACCTACTTAATTTTATAGTGAGAAAAGGTTTCATTTTTTTCAAAACCATTACAAAGGACAGAAGCAAATACCTCATAAAGTATATAAACTCTTGGCCACTTTTAAATTCAGAATGCACCTAACATGCCATCCATCTACCCGTATGCGGAGCTGTGTAAGCATTCGCTCGTTCGCAATAGGGAAAATATCGCTTACATACTTGCAAAAAAACCTCTTCAAAGAACCCCCTACGAGGCGCGCTGACGTTAATCATGCTTTATTGGTGTTTTAATGTTGTCAGAAAGGCTAGTAAAGAAGTGATGTAAAATTGATTACTTACACACATATATATTTAATAAAGTAAATTCATACATCGAAATCATTGCTCTGAACAAATTTTCAAGACAGATGTAAAAATGACATATTCTTTAAAAATAATTATATTAGGAGGTCTTTAAAAAAAATTTTTATCTCATCCAAATTTCTTACATTCATTTAATTTGCCAAATTGGTCCTTGCCTTTGGTCCTTCTTACCGTCTTTTTTTGGACAAATCTTTAAAAGATCGAAGTTTTTCATATGACGACTTAATCAAAAAGGACCGTATGAAACTGGCTGCAGCAGTGCTTCGATTCGTTTGCACTAGGTTTTCTCTCTTTACACGAAATATTCGTGTAAAAACGATATTGGCTAAATGGGAAATAGTAGATTGGTTCTAGACCTAAAAAAGTAACTGAAAAGTATAATAAAAATTTTATAAAAATGTTCTTAGAGGAAACTTAAGAATTTATTTCATTCATTTTATTTTAATTCATTATTATTTAATTCATTACCATTTAATTTATTAACAATATAATAAAAAAGTATTATATACGGAAAGATCAAACTAAATTACGTAAAAAATACATTACGTCTTTATTTCATGCGTAATTTGGAGAATCTTACCCATGTGCGCATAAAATCGACATAATCTAACTGAATTGTGAAGTATATAGCGCGAAGTTACAATGCATATTTGTGAAGAGTGAGAAAGAAATAATTCATAGAAGCATACAAAAAAAAAAAAAATTCGTTAGTAAAATTCATTAAAATAATTTATAAAAAAAATTCGTAGAATATTGAAAATTGGGTTAAAACAAAATAATACGTGTAAGAAGAAAATTAGGTGTGTTAAAGATTTATTAAAATATCTTACGAATTGCAACTTGCAGCATAAACAAAAGAGAGAAGGACGGACACCAGATAGAAAAGTTTAAATCGGTTTACAAAAGGATTCTGAACCGATTAGCTTACAAATAAGAGATGAACTTATTTCAAGGTGCCCTGAGTGCTGCACACATTAGTGTATGCTTAATATGTCCTTCCCGGAAGTTAGATAGGATATAATAATTTTATTCATTTATTATCCCTTACGCCACTTGTGGTACAGGCTATATTGAGTTAGCGCGGACGTATATAAGACAAAGAAGGGCTTAAAATAGACCGATCAATTTAGAATCATTTTCTAAATCGATCTAAGCCTGTCCGTCCGTCTGATGTCTGTCCATACCTTGTTGTTGTGTTCAAGCTGAAGGTTACAATTCTTGGGATATTTTGATGAAATTCGGTACACTGACGTGTTTGACCCAAAGAACGCTATTGAAAATGATTTCGAGCATTCCCCATATAACGTCCCATTTTGAAATGTCCTGTTATGGAAAAATTTGCAATTTTCAAAATTTCTCGACAAAAGCGGCTAAGTAATAGTATTTCGACATTGTAAGTTGGTCTGAAAATTTTGCACTGTTTGGGGTAAATTTTTCAGCCCCCTCTTATGTCACGAAAATTGAAGTTGCTATAACAAAAATGGCTAATTTTCAATGCTTCATGATGGAAATTATAGCACTATTGTAATCGAAGATAAAAAAAATTAAATGTACCAAATTTGGCCCATCTTGGCCTATTTTTGGCTTGTACCTTTTAATATTTTATGATGAAAATTTAACCGTAATAGTAGTTTGATAAAAAGATTAACTATGCCGAATTTTGAAAACATATCTTAATTTGGTCACATCCATTCTTAGGGAAAGTAAGCGTTTATTTACAAAGTGATTTAATATTTATTTCCAGGTCCTTAATAATAAGCTCATCTAAAAACAGTGTATAATTTCTGTATTCTATAGCAAACACAGAAACTGTGTTAAACAATGTGATGTAGGTTATTTAATAATCGGTCTATATATCAGCCTAACTATAAAGTTTTCATTTGATTCAGAAATAGTTTTGATAAGCAACAGAAAGTTAGCAGCGGAAAATTAACGTTTTATTATTTAAAATCGGAAAAGCGCTTTTCTATTGAATGTACAACGCAAGAGTAAGCTCTCGAGGCAACAGGAGTATCACCATCCTTTCACCGCCTTTTCATGCTTATGAGGCCTTGACATTTTGAATTGAACATATTTCAATTAATAAGCGAACATAAATTATGGCTTTCAATGTGATTCAACTTAAAACGTCCAGATCTTATAAGCATGAAGAAAATTTATCTGCTTTAACCTTAAGAAATATTTTATTCTTATACAGAGTCGGTTTTAACACTACGAAAATAGTACTGATTAACGTTTAATTAACTGACTGCTAATATTTTACAAATAACTTTCATATTACAAATTACTTCATTTAAATTCACAAAAAGAATAAATGAATAAATTATTAAGCATCATTTAATATACGGCTTAATTATTAAAATTTCCTTTTAATTAATGTATGCCTTCTAAGGGTGTATACGTTTTGTATTGATATAAATCCGGTCCACCGTAACCATATAAAAGTTTTCCGCGTCCATTTTCATCATAATACGGATAACGATATTTGGGTCTTGAATAAATAAAAATAAAAAAAATAGTATAAGATAATTAAAAATTTTTTTTTTTTAAATTTACCTTTCAAAATATTGAAAATTTGGTGCTCTAGGTTGTACCGTGGCTTTACTAAGACGTAAAAACCAAACAATTATTATAAGGACCTGAAATTTTGTTTGCAAAGAATTTCAAAGTTAACACTTTTATCTAACACTGATTTCGATAAGCTTGCCAAAGTTTTACTTTAAAAGAAAAGCTCATTTTGAAAAGGCCCCAAGAGTTTATTTTGAATCTGATTAGAAATAAATAATTAATCCTATCGAAACAAGAATCGAATCATTATCGAGAACATTTAAGTCAATCTAATCATAGAGGACCGACAATGTTTTGACATTAACCTCTTTTTGTTTAGAAAGAGTTTCAAAATTGTAACTATTATTTTATTAATCAACAAGTAAAAAGAAAAACTTACAACGTTACCTGGAAATAAATGGTTAGATTGATTCCTTTCCTCGGATGGATTAGTTTGATTAAGAACATAAATAACTTTTATACGACACACCTAATATATGTTATGACGGACAAAAACGGCTGGTATTCATTGGTTACATTGAACACAGATCTGTGAAGATTTGTTTCAGGAGTGTAGGAGCTTTTCCTGCAAACACCTTAAACAACTTTGGGAACTGAGGCTTGAAGTTAATTTTTGGTCACGAATTTAAACTTACCTCAAAGTGTTTTTATACTCTTGCGGTAATTGTTTTTCATTTTATTACAAAAGAAGTAAAAAAGTGAAGAGTAACTGAAAGATAAGTGTTTTTATACTCTTGCGGTAATTGTTTTTCATTTTATTACAAAAGAAGTAAAAAAGTAAAGAGTAACTGAAAGATAACATCGTTATATAATATGTACTCCATATAGCAGCAACAAGAATATCTCAGAAGACGTAGGCGTTTGCTGGTTGAGAACATTCTAACGCCAAACCGAAGCATGCCAACAAACTATTGTGGTAAATAAAAACAAGTTAAATGCAAAGCCTAAAAAAGTTCAAGCTTAAGCTCAAATCCTACACCAAAAATGCGAAGTCTAGAAGATAGGGACAGAATGTGTGTGTGTGTGACAGAGAGAGAGAGAGAGAGAGAGAGAGAGAGAGAGAGAGAGAGAGAGAGAGAGAGAGAGAGAGAGAGAGAAAGTGAGAGAAAGAGAGAAACAATCCTCCAAATAAATAAGATTCAAGGTCGGCGTTTATTTCTTCGTCCACTAGGCATTAGCAAACGTATAAATATCCAAAAATACAGAAGGAGAGAGTAAAGTTCATAGTTAATACATTACTTCATACATTAATGCGCACACACTCGTACGGATATATTTTGTCAAACCCTAACTCTTTCTTCCTCTAATGAAACCTAATTGTGTCGCCAAACTAAGCACGTACGCATGTGTATTGTATATATATATTTCGAAATTACTATTTTGTTTTCATTTGTGTTTTTTCACTTGTACAGCATTAGCATTCAAAACACATAACCACCGTTATGCGAAAGCAAAGGTTTTAAAAATAATTTTTTAGGTGAAGAAAAAATATTTGTGCAAAAACTCCACAAAATTTTCGATAGAAATTTTACCCGTCTGCATTGATGTCACGTTTGTCATACTTTTGCTTATAAAAAACAAGTAAGAAGACTAAGGTGATCCACCATAAAGTAGTTCATCATAAAATACCCTATAAGGCCTAAAGTTATTTTGAAAAATTTTATATGGGAAATGGTCGAAATGGTGGTCCAAGTAGAAGCATTTTTAATAGCGTTTGTCCTTTGTCTAGACCACTTGGGTATACCAACTTTCAATACATTACCACAAAAATTGTGACCTGTATGGTGACAAGACGATTACATCAGCTTAAACCGGCTTATATTGTTATAATAAAAGATAGCTCTATCTCACGGTATTCTGGGCATGCATCCGCACAAGCTTAATATAATATTAACCTACAAGTAAGGTAGGGTGTAAAAAACAGTAATAATAGACAAGTAAATGCTTTTCAATTTTCTTTCATTTTTAGAGAGAAATATGTTGCGCATTTATTTGAGCTCATTACGGTTTTATGTGATAATTACAAATAATTAGCAGGTCTCAATGGCTATGAGCAAAGATGAACACGCAGACACACACACAGGCACACATACACACGCACACATCAAACACTAAACAAACGTAAACGAATTCATATAAACACTTACTGGTAACAATATAAAACCTAATTTAATCATTTTCTTATTATTATTATTGTTTTAATTTTATACAATATTTTTTTTAATTATAAATTGCGTCGCGTCTTTATTAGCTCGTTTACTAACTTCCTTGTATAATTGTCACAAGCAATGTTACCATCAGGCGTCCAAAAGCTTTCGTTGCGTCTGGTTTAACGTTCGTTTTTGAACTGAAATTCAATTTGCTTGTCTGTCCGTCCTTACATGCACAAATATTGCAACAATCGTTTCCCACTTGGTTAGCAGTTGATTATATAAAAAAAGAAGGTGAAGATTTAGTTTTATGCTCATGTCTTTCGATCTTCTTGGCTTTGAAACTGGTTGTTTTGTTTTAACGGAGCTTAAGAGAGAGCATGTAGAAAGTAACTTTATATGTAAACATTTCCATTAACTTGGTCTCTATCTTTTTTCGATAAATAACTTATAGGGATCCATTTAAGAGAATAAATGATAAGAGAAACAGCATTCTTAGAAAAGAAAAGAGAAAGATGTAGAAAGTAACTTTATATGTAAACATTTCCATTAACTTGGTCTCTATCTTTTTTCGGTAAATAACTTATAGGGATCCATGAAAGTCATTTAAGAGAATAAATGATAAGAGAAACAGCATTCTTAGAAAAGAAAAGAGAAAGATGGAGCGCTTTGAGTCAAGCATAGAGCACTTTGCAAACGTTGTAAAAATTATTTACTGTCTATCCTGTAAGGGGTCTCAGTTTAATAAAATCGTGTATAAGTGTTTAGCTAGAGTTACTTGGATCGAACGGATCTAAGCTTGTTTGTCCGTGGGTCTGTTTTCTTGTATACAACCTAAAGGCAGCGATTTCCGAGATATTTTGATGGCATTTGATGCATTGACGTGTATTGCCCAAGGATGAAAGCAATTAAAAGTATTTCGAGTTGAATCACTTTTCCGATTGTATAGGGCATTTAGCGGTACAGTTACAGTATTTTTTTTTTTTGTTTACTATCGAAACGGGGAAAACGTTGTTCAAACAAGAAAAAATTATTTGGATATATATATGTAGAAGACGTATTAACAGAAAGCCAGTGCCAAAACTGGTTTGTAAGTTTTCGTTATTATAATTTTGATGCTGAAGACGCACCATGTTCTGGAAGACCAGTTGAAGCTGATGCAACCGACAAATAAGAGCTCGTGAGATTGCTGACCGATTAAATTTATCTTAGCGTTATAGAAAGACTCATATGGTTTTCTGCTGTGAAGCATCCGCACAAACTTCATATATCCTTGTACCACAAGTAGTGAAGGAATAAAAGTTAAAATAAGCCAAAACTGCTGGCTTTGCGTTCCTTTTATGATAGGGCGAAACGAAAATTTTTGCGCAGAATCAACAAATTTTTATACCCATCGTATATTCACTTTGTCAAACGTTAACGGGAGAATGTTTGCCACGGATAGGTTTTAAAAAAGAATGAGATTATAAATTAAAAATTGGTATATTTTCGATTTAATTTAATTTATCTTACCAATCTGTCTTTGCAATCATTTCCCTCGGATAAAATTCACCCCTTAGATCCTTACTTTATATCCTCAAGTCTGATACATTTCGTTTTCACTTTATTTGGGTGCCCAATCATATGAGCATTCTTGCAAACACCACTCCAGATAAAATTGCATTTTTCAGGTCATCACGTTTTAATGAACGTGCTTTGTTTTCTGCAGATTTGAAGGCAATCGACAATAAAAATTCAGTTTTTTTTGGAATAATTCACCTTATGGTCGTCATTTATTTTCTTTATTTCCACAAATAAATAAAGCTCCTTGGTTTGTCAATTGCGGACTCAGAAATTACGTTATTTGTCTTATTAACAGGCTGATGTTTAATCACACGAGATGTAACGATCATCCATTCCAAATTAACCCAGTGAATTGTCTTTTGCGAACATGTGGGGTTTTGCAATCTCCTGATCATATCTATTTGTCTGTCCGAATGCTGCCACTTCTATTCGCCATTCCACACTTCGCAAATTGTTTATATGTAATCTTCATGACGGGTGCATTTTAACGCTTTGCATTCTCACAACTTAACAGCTTACTCCGCAAATCTTTTCTTTTTTTAAATGATGTCATCAAGATATATACGTGTAGACAGCCAAATTATGAACCTACTCTCTTTTACACTTTTTTTGTTCTTGCATTTATCAGTTCTTTCACATGACACTTAATATTCATGTTCTACATTACTTCTTGCACTACTTTACTTCACGCTGTTCTATCCCACACGTGGCGGACAAGTAGTAGGCAAAATTTAATAAAAATTTAAAGAAAAAAATAATTTGGCGGACGTATAATCCGCAAAATTAACAAGGCGTTAATCGAATATAGTTTAATTACGAAATATAAAGAAATAACAAAATAGATAAATAATAATAATTGCATACCAAAATTAACCCTAACTTCGTCGAGACTCAACCAAAGAAGTTTGTGTTCACATTGGGCCTTTTTTACACATCTCAGCGAATTTTCAGTTGTTGATTTGCTGAATAGAAGAAGGAGAAGAAGTCATTTGAATTAATGTTGAATTTCTTAGCATTTGTTAGTTTATTTTGTGAGTGGCCGAGTAAGCAAGAGCCTCGACTAGCAATTCAATGGTCGTTGATTCAAATCTCAAGTGCGGTAGAGTTTTTAATAATAATAATAATAAGAACAATAATAATAAGTTTTGTATTTTCTTTAAAACTCGAAATTTCAAATGAAAAAATTTATAGATAGTTTTATTATTTTTGTGTTCTTAGTAAATAATGACGAAGGAGAAGAAGTCATTTGAATTAATGTAGAATTGAATGCTAGAATAGTTGGCGATTATCGTCCAAAAGTACATTCGTTAGCAAAGTACGGAGCACTATTTACTGAATCACATTCTAGTAAGAAATATTATATCTTTTCTCGGGTGCCATAACAGGTAAAAACGTCGTTTTAACAACAGTGTATTGTGTTGGTGATGTAATGTTGCAAAAAATTTATTGTATATTTTTTGTTCTTAATTTTATGCAATAGAATAGATAAGTTTCTGCCACACACTCGGCAAAGTGAAAGAATATGTATCACTGGCGGTACTTCACGTCATGCTCTGCAAGATAGAATGGTGAAATTTATTAATGTACATGAGTCGTTTGATAAAGATTATTCAACGCACGATGACATCGCCGTAGTGTGGTTAAAAAATCCAATAACTGGTGATGGGGAATTTCGAGATATAGCACCATTAACTAGTCATCCATCGCCACAGCTAGATTGTGTAGCTATTGGTTGGGGTAGACTGTATGCAGTAACCATTGCAATTATTAAAAAAATAGCTATAAATGATTTCCATGAGTTTTTTTTAGGACTCGCCACTGACTGCACTAGAAATGCCAATATCACAGATAGGTCATTCTTTTAATTTGTCGGAAACATATTTCAAAAAGTTGCCGACTGCACACTCGGTTTTTAAAAACATAATAACTCGACTGCTATTGGCTCAGGCCCACCACCACGCACCATTTTTAGCGGGGTTGTTAGTCACAACACTATTGCATTTTGTCGGTAAATCCTGAAGATCCGGAAAGTGCGTGCATAGTTGACTCCGGTCACTACTTTTCTGCGGTGGTGATTAATGGAAATTTGTTTAAATTCGAATAAAAGAATTTATTTTAGACAAAATATACGGTAAATACTATGGTAGTTACACTAACGTATACAAATATTTGCATTGGATCCGACAACTAAATTCAGCTAAAATGAATAATAGTGCTATACAATCTCGACAAGCATGTCTGATTTCAATATTTTTCTATGCAATATTTAAATTAATTAATTAATACTGAAAATTACCAAATATTTTTACCATTGAGAAAATGTTGAATTTAGATATTTATTAGGTCAGGCTAGACTTTTGCTCTCGATATTGGCATTAAACTTATGATAATACAATCAAAAATTATTTTATGGTATAAATAAAAAACCAAGCTAATTGATAATTATGATGAATTAATAATTTTATGGGTAAACTTTCAAGCAACGTCTTGTATTCGGTTTGCAGGTAAGAGTGAAAAGTTTAAACAAATTTACCGAGGGTCACAAACTTACGAAACAATCAGATAACTTTGACGTCATAGAAAGATGCCTTCGTACCGTTTTTGAGAGAAATCGGAAATTTTATTGTAGCCCAGTTGTAAAAAGCAGTGCTTGCTTGTGCAAGATATGTGGGGAGATATGTCTGACTAGAACTTTGAGGTCTGCCATACTCTGGCATTTAGTGAACATAGCAGCAAAGAAATTTTGTGAAATTGTTATATTTTTCATAGATACATTTAATATTCCCCATACTTATTTAAGCGCGTATTCAGAGACGCAGTTAATATTCCTGGCACTTCTTTAGGCGAAGTTTTCATGCGCATTTTACTTTCTTTCTTTTGACGTTAAATATCTTGTCAAAGAGTACGCTAGACGTTTTGTTCTATTAAATTATTTGCACGCAAACGACGACGGCGGTATACAAGCTTTGTTCTTTCTTCATTTATAGCACCCAGGAAAGTACACATATTCTTTACAGACGTAAGATTCAGGGTAGTTGTGTTTGCTTTGCCTTCTGCTGTTGGTAAGCTCTCGATCGTTAATAATAAGTAAAAAGCTGAAGTACATATATTGTCTGTTGATTGACCTGAAAAAAATAGAAGAGATCCGCCAAAAAGCTGGCTAACAATAGTCTAAAAATATTTAACTTGCTACCTTTAACAGATATTTATTTCAAACTTGACGTGGACTTTTACTAAGACCATCTGAACTGAAACTTCAGCGCAGATTATTACAATAATCCATACCATTATGATATAAACGTTTTCGGGAGTCAAGGTAAAGATAATCACAATTAACCGACGGTTAAAAAAAGGTGTTACAGTTTTTAAGGACAGAGAGACCAAGAGTGACAGAGAGACAGAGAGAGAGAGAGACAGAGAGAGAGAGAGAGAGAGACAGAGAAAGAGAGAGAGAGAGAGAGAGAGAGAGAGAGAGAGAGAGAAAGAGAGAAAGAGGAAGAGAGAGAGAGAGAGAGAGAGAGAGAGAGAGAGAAAGAGAGATTCTTCCAATGTTTCGGTGATTTATACCGAAAGGTGAATGGCTTTCCTAAGCATTTGCTAGCTACCCTGTAATAACAATTTCCTTACGCTGTTGACAAAGGTTTTCATGATTTTATGTAAGTGAGGAAATGCAAAAACATAATAAACTTTAGTTTGCGCATGCGTGACTAAAAGATTATATCCAATGTATCTGAATATGTGTACGTACATATGCGCTGTTATGCACGCAAAATAATAGTGCGGTTAGCTGTCGCAGAAAAAGTGTAATAAACTAGTTGTGCGGCATAAAAATATATATTTGCACATAAATTCATAATGAGGTTAAAGCTTAAACTTTTTTTGTGTTTACGAATGTTTACGACAACATCTTACGTAATAAACGAGATAAAAAGCAGTTGAGAAAATAAAACTTGATTGTGATTTATTTGACTCGACAGTGAACATGAGCGATTTTTTAAAGTAATATTTTTTCGTTACTTTTGGAAAAAAATTTCTTCTTTCTTTTAATTATTTTCTTACATTTTTATTATTTTCATGTTATGTTTCATGTTTACAAAGAGTAATCACTGTAACATTTACTTTTATATATGTTTTAAATGATTGGTGTTTGTTACACCTCAGCCAAAACCACTGAAGCATTAGTAACCCAAAGAAGTTTTAATTATAACTTTATGTTGATACTGAAACTACTCTTTTTTGTTAATCTCTTCGCAGCTATCTGAGCTTTTAATGTCTCTTTGCTACAAAACGATTCCTAAACTATACTCCTTGAAAGAGTTTGAAAAATCGATGATTTTGTATTTAATCATACAGTGAAAGCTTTGGTTAAAGTTTAGTTATACGATTTCCTTCAGAGTGCTTTGTTTAAGAGTTCTTTCGATTTAAAGAGACGGTTATATTAAAGTTAATTTAGAAAATGAAGCGAAAATGTTTAAAAAATGTTGTAAGTTTTTATTACTTTTTTCAATGACTAACACAAATGAATCAATTTATTAAACGATAAACCAAAGTTTAAAAAAAGGTTTTCTTTTTTAAATGACTTTATACCCTACACAACTGGTGGTATAGGGTATATTAAATTAGTGTAATGTAACACGCAGAAGGGCTTAATATAGACCCAACTTTTATTATACCGGTCGATTTGGAATCATAATCTGAATTGAGCTAAACCTGCCAGTCCGTCTGTTCGTCTGAAGTCTGTCCGTGTAAATTTGTGTTCAAGCAATGTCGCAATTGTGGTCGCAATTTTCGATATATTTCGATGAAATTTGGGACAGTGACGTGTTTTGATCGAAGGATGAACGCTGTTGAAAAAAGTCTGGATGGGTCCACTTTTTCTACCACTTCCCTATACTGAAAAGTCGTTATAAGAAAACAAATTGCAATTTTCAAAATTTCTCAGCAAAAGCTGGGGCAATTTTCGAACCCCCTCATATAACGACAACTGCAGTTCATACGGTAAGACGGTATAATTTTCAATGTTTCATGATGAAAATTATATCGTAATAGTAATTTAACAGAAAAAACTAAGTGTACCAAATTTGTTTCCTGCCCTGTAAAGATTAAACTTGTACTACATTAGGTTGCGTTTCGGGCCCGCTTCCCCATGAATACGCACTCAAAAATATGCCTTAAAAGAGAAACAAGATATAATTTTTGCAAAAATAAGAATTGTCTTAGACAATGTGGTGTAGGGTATTGAAGAGTTCGCCTTGGCCCATTATAATGTTTTTATTTCTTTTAAATATAAAAACAGATGGAAACATTATAGCTAGACACGGCTCACCACTGAATACCCTACACCCTGCCATTACTCACACAACAACATTTCAAAATAAGATGTTCTATGAAACAATTTTCAATACCGTTTGTGCTTGGCCCAAGATATGTCGGTGAATCACAGCGCATTAAAATATCCTAAAAATTGCGACCTGTAGGTTGAGCACAAAAAAATTCGACAAACAGATGGACAGACACTCTTAGAAGGATTCAGAAAATGATCGTCGGTACAATGTCAATTCTTTCTGAGTACATCTGTACACACTTAATAAGCATTTGTAGTAGGAGTGGTGCTAATAACTGCCTCTGTTTTGAAATGACCTTAGCCAATCGTTACCACGACACTATGCATGATCCCATCTTTACTTTTGAACACAGTAGCCGCAGCTAGAATCTTTTTATACCTTACATCACTTCTGGCAAAGTGTGTATTGACAAATGCATATTTGTACCTATTTCCACCAAAAGGCATAATTTCGATCCCCTATTTTTGTCGACTTACCATAGTCGTAAAAGGGAGGATAGAAAGTTGAAGCTTGGCACAGATACTTCTTGATCGATTAAGAATCCAATGTTTAAAAAATGATTGCGATCTGTCTACGCCCACCAAAGATGAAAAGCTGAAACAACTTTGGAAGAAATGATAATTTTTTCATATTTTCATCTATAACTTTCGTTTCCGGGAAAATATTGCTACCTAAATGTTCGTCAAGTCTATCTGCATGCTTGGTTATGAATATCCTCGGTGAGTTTACTAAGAATTACAATTTTATTGAAAGTTGCGGTCGTATTAAGAAGCCAATCCGGACTATTTTCGGAGCGAACATGGAAGCGATGCCTCCATCTTATCTTCACAAGATTGAAAGTTATAGATAACGTTATGAAAAAAGTCAATCAATCTACTTTTCCACGACTGTGCCAAATCAATAAAAGTAGGGGATTAAAATTATCCTTTTTGATAAAAGCAAGCACGTGTTATCGGCATCTCGAAAATTAGACCACGTAGGAATATAGTGATTGTAGGTATTTAAAGGTATTTTCATATTAAAAAAAGTCGCCAACAAATTTTTGAACATAACGTACTTTATAACAGTTTTTCTAAAGATTGAAAATTAAAGCGGTCCCAAACGATGTATTCGGTAGTTCTAGTGTTAGGTTTGTGCGGACGTTTGTAATACCTAGAAAGACTTATAATAGACTCATTTCTTATTATTACTTCATACAGAAAAAATTTCGGAATCTTCGCTTAGATTAGAAAAAATTTCTGAATCGACCTAAGTTTGCCTGCTCGTCTGTCCGCATGTCCATACATCGGTCCGATGTTTACCCATGTAATTTTGTGCTTAACCTATAAGTCGCAATTTTGAAATATTTTGATGAAATTTGGTACACTAATGTGTTTTGACCCATGGACGAACCCTATTGAAAATTGTTTGGATCGGACCATTTTTTCTACCGCCGTATTTTGAGAAGTCGTTATATGTAAAAAAAATTGCAATTTTAAAAACCTCGAAATGTCTAAGTAATAGTATTTCGGCATTTTAAATTGGTGTGGAAACTTTGGACCTGCTTGGGCAATTTTTTGTTCCCCACTCTTATAACAAAGACTTATATTCATATGACCAACATGTATAATTTTCAATGCTTCTATTGTATTCTAGTCTCCAAGTTCTTTTATTTGATACCCATATCGCTGGTACCATTGAGAAAAAAGTAATCGCGGTGTCTACCATATTCATTTTAGAATTAACCCGTTTTTAGGCAGACAATATATCTTCACTTGAGGAATGTGCAAAATAATTTTAAACATTCTGTCTTGTTTGCCTTATGATAAATAAAATCTCCAAAAAGTGAAAAAATAAAATTTTCTTACTTGTAACTTTGAGTGGGCATCGCCGATTTTTTCCGTTTTTGCGTCTGAGGACTAGAATGTTTCATAAAGTAAATGTTCAAATTATCAGCCCTCTAGTTTTTACAATTTCTGAGTAACGAGCAAAGGTTCACAAATTTTTGTTAAGAAAAAATGGGCTTGCGTTCAGCTTGTGCTCCACTGCTGGCTTTTGCTTCGACCAATTTAGTCCATTTTCAATACCATCCTGTGTGCAGACTCCGAATTTTACCAAATTTGAAGTCGATAACTTCATTTTTGCGACCAAGAGAGTGCCAACAACACACATTACACAGACGGACAGACATGGCTTAATCAACTCAGAATTTCACATTCATTAAGAATATATGTGCTGTATAGGATGTCCGAAGCTCCCTTTTGGTTGATACATACACTATGAAAAAAAGCAAAATGAGTGTATTCCCATTCTTCAGTGGTAGGTATAAAAGTCACAATTTGTTTTCTAAGTCCATTCTTTTTTATTTTAGATTCTAATAATACTCTTAATTGTTAATCTTTCAATATCGGAAGCGTTTATCTATCGTTTGATAACAGAAGCATTAGAAAATAATGTGGCCGGTGAACCGATAACACATCAAAGAACTACTTGGCATTTTGATCCAGACGTGAGCAAGCGACGAAGGGCTTTGTTCTATGAGGTGCGAACATTTTTTGAAAAGTACTTTTTTACTTAATTAATTTGTGATTCTTTACTTAGACTTCTGGTTTTCGTGCTGCTAAATTTATTGAACGTATTGGTTTAGGCACCGATGGGCGAGAGGAGAAACGCCGCATCGAGCAGCAATTACGTGATGAGGGTAAATTGAATGGTGAACATTTTGTGAGTGATACGATTAAATGAAATAATTTGCGGCAAATTTATGTGACATGAAATATTTTTTGAAAATCTTTTAATTAGTGTAATAATTTTTTGTTGGTGGTGTTGTTGTAATATTATACACAATTCAATAATTATACCAATTAAATTTTTATGCTTTGTTGACAATTTCCAAGCAATTATCTTTTAATCACAATAATCTGCCTAACTTTGTAAATGTGTTTGCGCGAGAGCTCCGGCAAGTGCGTGTATGTAACTTGTAATAAGGATAAAATAAACCTAATTTGTCATAGCTATTATCCTCGAATGCATATCCATATACATATACATATTTTAAATCTCATCTGTTTGTTAATCAACGTTATTAGCGCATTGTTGGCAGACAAATGCTACTTATTAGCTTTTATTTTCTACCATTACATTACAAATGCTAATGTAAGCCTAGTAAAAGAAGGTAGAAAAGACAGAAAGAGAGAGAGAGCGAGAGAGTGAGTGTGTGCAAGCCGGGAAGGGTAAGGAGGACTGCAATTGTACTTAGCTTCTGTGTAAACATAATCACAGCCTATAATGAGGAACATGAGTTGATATATATAGGTATAAATGTAACTGCATTTATATTACGCATGAGCGTGTGCGTGTGTATGTGTGTGCGCATGTACATCTAAAGATTATTTCAATTGCATATAATTACATTTTGTTGCAAACATTAGCATTAAGTCCTCTTCATAATTTCATCATATACAACATAATTTGAGCCAATTTTCTACTTGCATAAAATCAGGACAAGTTCTGCTTATATTTATGGTTAGCACAGAGCGTGTAAGCGAGCAAAAAAGAAACATTTATTTCATCAGCGCAAATGTATTCAAATATGATCGCAAAGCAACGGAGATTTATCTGCCTCAGTCGGGTCTGTGAATCTCTCTGTTATGATTGAATCAAATATTCAAATTAGGTTCACTTAATCTTTGTTTTTAGTTACTATCATGAACTAATTTTTATCGTAAAGCATTAACAATTAGTCATTTTAGGTATATAAGGGCTTACATTCCCTGAGAACCTTTATATGCGTTGGTATCCAAAAAATAGACCTATGTGGTTGGAATTCGGCAAGTTTGATTTCTTTGTTAATTTACTATTATGGACCAATTACACTATGAAAACTTGAAAATGATGCTTTTTTACCACATAAAGGTTCGGTTTTCATAGGAACGCGTATATGAGCGGGGCTTCAAAAAATGACTTCAGTTCAAACAAATTTTCTATACCATTTCAGAATGTCAAACTACTATTACTCAGCGAGTTGTGTCGAAAAAATTTTGAAAGTTAATATTTTTTTCGAAAATGTGAACTGACCCGAAACATTTTCAAAAGCCTTCAAACATGCCAGTGTGCCAAATTTCATCAAAATATCTCAAAAAATGCGATCTGTGGATTAAAAGCGAAGTACATGAACAGAGATCAGACCGACAGACAAGTTGAGCCGATCGGTATAATAAAAGTTCAATCTTAAGTCTTTATAGGTGTTACGTATATTCGCACAAACTTAATATACCCTGTACCGCAAGTGGTGTAGGGTATAAGTATCGCGAACGTCACGACGTTATATGACGGATAATGGTGACGGATATAAGAGATTTGGTCGCGGTCGAATATTACTTCCTTACTTGGTTTCTTATTGCGGTCTTCTTTTTCTCTTGTTATATTCCGGTTTGAATCGTTTGAAATGAATATGTACTCATTTAAAAAAAAAATGTAGCTCACTGAATCGAAAAGTAAGCCTTGAGTCTGCCCGAGATTAATGCTTTAAATGTTGTTTTTTTTAAGATTACAATACAATACAATACAAAGTACAATACAAAAACATATAAAAGCACTATAGTGAACCATGCCCCACCATTAAATACCACCACCCCACAGTTATTCATAAAAGTGTTTTCAAATTGAGATGTTACCGATTCGAGCCGTTTTCGATAGCCTTCTTTTTTGGTTGAAACTAGCATGCCAAATTTCAAAATATCTTCAAAATTACGACATGTATGTGGACAGACATCAGACGTGTAGGCAAACTTATAAAATAAGCCATTCTGGGTGCAATGGGCGTCCGCAAAAGCTTAATATACCGTACTACAAATATGGTAAGGTATAAATACAGTCCAGGAAGACTAAAAACAGAAATCAAAATTGGATAACGCCAACAAAAGTCGATAGACAGTTTATCTAACACAACTAATGCTTTGCAAATTGTCAAAATAAAATTTAAAAACAATATTTTGATCATTTACCCAGATGGTTTGTTAAGCGATTTTTAAATCTTTTTTTTTTGCTAGTATTGAGCAGTTGAGCATTGGTATAGGTTAAGTAAAAAGCTATGTATGTCAGGTTTAATAAAAAGTCAGCAGCTAAACTTTATGGCTTTTCTGGCTTTCCTTACTCGACATTTTTTTCTGCTTGAGGAGAACAATATTCAAATTTTCTACCGGCTGCAATTTTCAATATTTTTTCTAATAACAAAAAATATGAGTTGTATTTATCAGTTTTATTGGAAAGAGAAGAACAAAAGTGTAATTTGAATTGTATCTGAGAGACACCTTCCGAGCTTCATTTAGCTTCGCCTTTGATTATGTATCAGGCGCCGCCAGATCCAATCTTGTCATTACTTACTCAAGTATGAAGCCCTAACGGATTTCTTTTTTTATTTACATTACATTCCGCAAAAATAGGTTAGAAATAAAAGAATATAGGCACTATCAAATTCTAAAATGATGGCATTTTTTTCAAACAAAAATGATGCTATGATGTCATTCTCAAAGAAATTAAACATTGAGCGTGACATAGACATGCCATCAGATCCACAAAAAAATTTATATTCGCACTTATAGGCACTTTCGTGACCCATATACATTCATACTTATTTAGCTGCCGGCTTGGGAAGCACTCACTAATAGAAAGATGTATTGCATTTGCTCGTGCTTCAAAGTCCAAGAAGCATAAGAGTGGTCCCTTCAAGTATATGTAATCTTGATCACTTTCCATGCTTTCAGCTGCGCCAGTAATATCTAATCTCGTCTACTAGTGCCATTATAGCAGGCATTATTTCAGAAGCCGCTAAAAATTGTTTGGAGAGAGCAAATTGGAAGCTAGTGAGACGCACTCTGAGTGGTGGGAAACAAAGATACTTATTCGCTTTGTATTATTCGTAGGGGAAAATAGATTGCGGAGAATTACAAAGTGGAAGAGAATACTAAATAATTTGAGATCACGTTATCAACTAAATGTTAGAAGCGTGTTACATGAAGGCGAAGGGAGTTGGCCTTCTTCTTCTTCTTTTAAATATTTACACTGAGACTTAATAAAGCAAAATCGGCTCCTTACTTAATTTTTTCAGCAACCATCGGTCTTCAGAATAAGTAGTATATGTTCTTGAAGTCGTAAGCATCTTAAAGTGAGAAAAAGTGAAGTAAATCACAAAGATCACCTATTTCTGTATTTTACATTGACATTTGGAATTCAGTTTCATTATCAATCATGCGCAGTAGGTCAAATTTTAAAAGTGTCGAACAATTTGTGAGAATTTAGTATTCATTTACATTCAAAATAATAACTACTTCATATTTAAAATTTTCCTGACGTCGGCAATCCTTACTCGCGGGAACAACATATGGATTCGAAATATGGGAAGAAAATGGGTAACTTTCCAGTATTTCGCGAATATATTAGTCAAAGTCCATGAAAGATACCGTCAAATTTTTGAATTTGGGAAAAAGAAATAAACTAAGAAGATTAACCTTAATTAAATTGTAAGACATTGTTGCTACTGTCGCCATACAGATATTTATAATGATCTTACAATTGAGCTCCTGAAAGATAAAGACTAAACCTGCAATTTCAACGGTGAAAAACAAGCCTGATAATCCATATAAAAAGCTCTGTCGTAGAAGGCTGTAAAGGGGCAGCAAAAACTCGGAAAAGATGAGAGCGATGTCGTTATGGATTCAACTGGCTGCCCTCTGCTCTTTGAACAAGAAATGAGTGAAGTAGTGTCATTGAATAGCGGGTCTGGCAGATATGTAAGGTAAATGTATGTGAGTGCACTTGCCCATCTGTTTTTTTTGTTATACTTGTAACGAAAGGATATATTAATGATAAGACTTGTTTTTAATGCGTATGCGTATGTAATTAATCAATTAATTTTAGTTCAACTTTCTCTTCGCGTACTCACAATTTTCGATGTCGTTCTGCTGCTATTCACTTCCTCTTGTTTTTATTTCCGTTGCTTGGGTAAATGAGAAATGAGTTTTTAACCGCATTATATAGACAGTTCGTATCCACGCATATCGACATTCATGTAAAGATATTTAAAGTTAAAAAGGATATTAAATTATTTACTCTTTGCTTTCATAGAACAATTTAACGAATCAGCACAAAAGTGGTTTTTTTTGTTTAATACTTAATGAGAAATGATTGATAATGTTTAGCAGGAAATTTTATTATAGATAAAGGAAAACTTAAGCGAATATGTTGGTTCATAAAATAACAATAAGAAATTATTGTAATAATAATAACGGTTATTTATGATGGATATGGTATATATCGGGTCAATATATATATATTGGTGTTGTTGTATGAGTTTAGTTATGGAAAGATCCTCTATGAATCGTTCTTGAAGGATGTCTTAATTATTGTTGTGTTAAAATGTATTTCTATTCTGCTCGGCTTCAGTCCGCCAAGTCTATCTGCCTCTTAAAAATGCCAATCAAGTTCGGCATGAAGCAATCTCTAGCTGATTTTATTTTGGCGGATGGAACGCCTTTTTGATCTAGCGAATTAATACGCTATAATGAATTGTTGATAACAATTGACTTTATTAATTTTTGGTAGAGCTATTTATACTAAATTTTGCAGGTATCTTACTGCTAGCGTAAGCAAAATTATAATCGTTTTAATTGGGGCGCCTAGCATCGTATTGCATTTCGTAATGCAGCCAGTTGAAATGTGACATTATTTTCGTTTTTCTTTTTGCTAAAAGAATTATGCTGAATTCGCATAATTCTGTCGTACTTCAAACTGGATGCATAACGACGATATGCGATCACACTACAATATATATCAATAAGCCCCCGTCTGATATATATTATAAATGGCAACGCTGTTGCCTGATATGATATCTAGGGGGTGATCGCGTAGATGAAAGTTAGTTTTCGGTTTAGTATTCAGCCACGTTTGTCAAACATCTGAACCGGAAGCTGAATATTTCAAACGTTTACAAAATGAAATGGATCAATGTTTTATGACAATGAATGGAACAGGAATAAAACATGAATTTCTCAATGCACTCCAAAGTCAAACCGGCACTCAGCCGAGTAGATAGCAACCCGTGAAAGTCGTCAAAAGGCGCCATAAAAAAACTGCAACTTGTAAACTAAATATGAGAATGTCATGAAATTTTTGACATGTACGCTTGAAGCGCTGGTTCAATCGAGAAAACAAAGGAGTCTGTTCATAGTCCTGCTATATATACGTGAGGCCGGACATTGAATGATGTATTATGCTCGAGAGATAAAATTACAAAAGAAGCCGCGTGACATCAGTTCAACGTTACATTGAGAGTGTGCTAATGAACACATGCTTGTCCATCCTTCCGCCCACCTTTACATCTACTTGGCTATCTGACTCTTCGTCTTTGTCTTTCGTTTGTGCTCTTCTGTTCGTTCATTTATTGCATGTAATTATTAATTAGTGCTTGCTTTAATAATGCTCGAATAGAGGATTTTACTACGGCTTAGCTTCTGTATGAAAATTCAGTCAGAAATGATTGTTTTCCAAAAACAACCTTCACGTTGGCAAGAATCATACGTCTACAGTCTTTCTGTCTGCAAATCCGACGTTCGTCACCTACTACAAGCCAAAGTAGCTTTGTATTGCCCATCACATCACTGTACACTTCATAACCTTAGACATTTGTTTGCTAAAGCGTTTCGCTTCAATGTGTCCATCCGTTTGCTCATACTTTCGCCTCATTATCTCTTAATTCATTCGTGCGTATCTTGTTGATTATTCTAAAGTAGAATAGGTTGACGTATAAACCTAAATTGTGATCAAAAAATTTTTCGAAGAACAGCATCTTTCACTGTCTAGACTCTCAAAAGCTGCAGAATTGTAAATGTAAAAACGTTTTTGGCGGTTGTACCGGTCTGAAGGCTGGCAATTGCCAGAGACAACACTTCTGTAGTCAATACAAGTCTCTAGGAACTTTATATAATCGGTTGAAGTCTTCCGTATAAGATCAATTTTTTTTGTTTTTGTTTAAAAGAATTGAGTCAAAATCTTTTAGTTCAGTTTCCTTTTAAATATTGATCAGATATCATTATTCATATATTTTCTACATAGTAGATATATGCAGTTACGTGTCGCGGTTATTACGCCTAGATATTTGTTTTTCTTAGAGATTACTTGGGAATTTTTAATATTAACAAAAGCTGTTGCGGTTTTATTTAACTAATTTAATATAAACCGCCTTTATTGGTTGCATTTTGTTCACATTTCTTTTTTTTTATCGTTCAGTGTAATAACATTCATATCCACAATCGAGAAAAAGAGAGTAAACTCATCTGGTCATAGTGTGTGCAAAACTCAAAAGGAAGCTTCACAGATTCCGTCTACAAGTCAAGTTTTATAGCGATCTATTCATCTCTATGTGCCTGTGTGGATGTGTGTTATTGACATTCTCGTGATCACAAACATCAAGATATCGAACTCAAATATGCAGAAAAGTTAGAAGTTAGAAGTTCTTGCAAACTGCTTTGTCTTGAAAATCGGCCAAGTCGGCTAAAAGACACACCCGCAGTGAAGCGTACACTGAAAACACCTCCGTTTCTAAGCAAAAATTTGTGTGTTTTTACTCATTACTCGTAAATTATGAAGGGTAGAAGGCTGAATTATTCTAAAATTAAATAATTAAAAATCAACCATCCTCACACAAAATTGTAATTCATCAGATTTTCCTTTTTTCACATTTTTGATGCTTTCTGCTCATTACTAACGAGACGAACACAAAAAACATTGAAAATTATTTTGCATTCCGTTCTTCATGTGAAGATACATTGTCTTTAATTAGAAAAACCTGCTCACGTCCAATCATTATTATAAAATACTACAATTTACTATATGTCATGTTTTTTTACTCAGTATTTTTGAATTATATCGGAAAAAGCATTGTATACATTTTTATCTCAAAAATAGAAAGAGACGACCACAGCACCATATAATGAGATGAAATGCTGGGTACACAAGATTCGGCCCTGGCCGAATATTGCTTTCTTACTTGTTATCATTGGATATACATCACAATCGCTGTTATTATTATTATTAAAATTATTATCAACAACCATATCATTATAAATGTCACAGAAAATTCCGTGAATGGGAAAAAAGAACACATGAAAACGAACATCTATTCAACCATCCAGAGTCCGACAAAACTGTAAAAAACGTGTTGACAATAATAATAATATTAATAATAACGATATACAGGTATTACCTTCATTAAAAATAGTATCTGTGTGTCTGTCGTGTTTATTATTAACTCAATTTTTCCATTTAAAGAAGAACTTGATAAACAACGCTATTTACATTATTGTTTGGATTATTATTTAATATAATATCTATGAACCGATATGAAAGATAAGTTATTTATTTACAATAATTGAAAACCATAGAGCGGGACACGCCCTCTATTAAACATCTTGCACTCACTGTACATTTATTCATATAGTGATTTTTCAAAGTAAGACATTTTACGGGAAGCGGAAGACTTTAGTGTACCGAATTTCATAAACATACCTTAGAAATTACGTCATGTGATAGTGATTTTTCAAAGTAAGACATTTTACGGGAAGCGGAAGACTTTAGTGTACCGAATTTCATAAACATACCTTGGAAATTACGTCATCTAGGTTAAACGCAAGAAAACAAGCCAACTAATGAGCAGACAACGATCAATTAAATCAAAGATTAAATAAATTCAGAGAGTCATTTTGAATCGATGGGCATAATGAACGGTGAGTCTGGCTATCAGGTCGTCTGGCTATTGCATACATCCGCACAAATCGAATATATGCTTGTACCACAAGTGGTGTATGGTATCTAATGGCCAACTATAACAGTCTTACTTAGTTTTTATTTTATTCATTTTTTTAAAAACGAAAATTTCTCTTAAGGACGGGAACCTCGATTAATTTCTCAATGATTCAAGTACTCACGGCTTTTGGCCAAATGATTCAAAAATGTAGATTTTCATACGTAAGTACATGCCAGTATTGTGGATATTTGAAATTTTCAATTTTTTTTTTCTAATAAACGAGTTTTCAAATGGCCCGCAGTTTAACTCCAAAAATTTCCATTTGAGCTTGTCACATAGCCTTTAACATCCTCTAGAAAAACTCGTGAGAGTTCACTTAAACATTTTCTATTAACAAATTATTGTTTTTATTTTTGAAGGATCCGACTGAGTGGCCGAGTAGGCAAGGATCTCGGCTAACAGCTCAATGGGTTCAAATATCAAGTGCGGTAGAATTTTCAATAAAGCCGAAAGCCTTAGATGCTAGTGCTTTAAGACTTTAGTCTTAGAATTTATTCTCTGGCTAAATTTATAATAATAATAATAATATTTTTGAAGAAAACTTGAACTTTTTTCTTTAAGTCCTTAGTACAAAATAAGCAAGATTGCTATAGTAGGACAAGGCCATCCTTTAGATACCCCATATCACTTCGCCTAATAGTCATTCACTCATATTTATAAACAAAAAATTATACACTATTTTTATATAAATGCATAATTTTCATGAAAGCCGTCATATTGGAGGATACTCAGAATGGTCAACGTGGTCTAAATTCAGCAAACTTAATTTATTTCTCAAAGATTTTATTATTCTCCAGTTATTTCCGTCATAACAAACCACAAATTAAGGAGAACTTGCTTTCATGAGAGGCTTTCATATGGTTGATCTACTAATGACCAATCTTTGTCATAATGTATTATAAATTACATCTTTCTGAAATAAAATGGCTTGAAATCTTGCATGTGTTGGAATCCAAAATATAGACTTACCCAATGGTCCCAATTCGGTCAGGTTAATTTTTATGTCAAATTGTTATTATGACCGAAAGTTCATCAAGTATTGAGGCATTGAACATGAAGCTTTTTTATATAAAGATTTAGTTTCCGTATTTTTCCACCGCTTTTAATGCAAAAAAAATTGAGTTAACCGATCCAAACTTCTTACACCAATTCAGAATGCCGAAATACTATTGCGAACTGATTCCCTTCGCAAAATTTTAAAAATGACAATGTTTTTTCATATAGTAACTTGTGGTCCGATCCGAATTATTTTTTATAACATTCGCGGTGCGGGGTATAAAACGTATAACGTATGTACTGCAAATATACGTTCATGTTTTCTACCCAGGCAACCGTATTCTGCGAATCGTAAGTTAAGACGCTTACTCTGAAATTTGTAAGGCTTGCTTTTTAAGAAAATACTTTGGGTGAGGTGTAATTAAAATTCGTTCTGAACTGAGAAAATTGTTCTGACTTGTTTTATCTATTTATTTGTAATATGCTGCTTTGGTGCTTTGATTTGGTTATTAAGCCAACAAAGTCTATGGGCCGCACTATCTATATTGACACAATATGTCTGTGTTAGTACAGGCGATCTTTGTGTTCATGTTTATGAACGGAGTGTAGTTTGCTTATAATAGCTGCGGTTGCAGTTAGTGTATTAAACGGTGTGTTTTAGCTTAAGGCCCATCACAGATTAACATATCGAGTTGAAGGGTAGATAAAAGTTATAAACAAAACAAACAAAACAACAAAATTTACGAGACTTCGTTTTGTTAAACGATTACACTTTTATTGATCAAAAAAAAAGTTATGCTAATAGGCCTTGATAGGTATCAAAGAGCTATAAAGGCGTTTGTCGTCTGCTTAAAATTTATATAACTTCTTTGTTTTTATATCCACGATCGAAGGATGAGGGGTTTTTTTATTTAATCGAAATGTTTACAATGTCCAGAAAGAGGTTTTAAAGACGCCACAATTTTGTTTGTTTAATTGCATTGAAGATTTAATTATGTTTATAATTATTTCAAAAGACAACAACGTAACATAATGTCGGCATGAGAGTCATTGACGCGGTCAACGCTCATGTGTTCTCCGCTGATATATTCTATAGCGGTCGCTACCGATATAGAAATTCATTCGCTTCACTGAAATTCATATTTTCGATCATTCCAATGGCGACCAACACTTTACGTCTCGAATATGATTCTTGACTTTTAATGGCCTCATAAACTTGCCTAATGCTAAATAGTCAATAATATCAGCATGAATTTGTGGTAAATTCTTTAAGACAGTTTCATTATCTAATGGCAGAGGCAAAGCTTTCCGTGTATACACCAAGCAAGAAATGAAATTAAGCTTGGTAGTTACGTCAATAAATTCTCTGTGTTGAAATTGGTTGCTTTATAGAACATATCTGACCTGATGAAAATGCAGTAAGCTATTAAAATGTAAGAAAATGAGTTGCAAGATTTCGGTCACAAACTCTTAATCCTGAGGACGATGAATGTTCGCATACATCCGTACACACGTAGCAAAAGCAATCCAAGAAATGATCTTCCATTTGCACTGTGAATTTCCTTCGAATGCGAATAATTCTCTAGGCTTGGTTTTTTTTTTTTTGGACTCAATCATATTTAGCAATTCTGCAGTCGCCCAAAGTTGAAAGTAAGCGAGAATGGCTCGATGACTACTTCGCTTTGAGATCATTAAGTTTCTAAAGCAAGCATATCTACAATCTATCCGATAAGAGATAAAAGACCATAGGTAATGATGGTGGATATTCCGATTAACAAGTTTTGCAACAACTCTATTTTAAGTGAATTTGAATTTTATAGAAAAATGCCAAGAAATCACTGACTCACCTAAATTTTAGCTGCGGCTGAAAGTTGGCTAACTATTTTGCAAAATCTTTGCCAAATGTACTCTTGTTTAGTCACAGTAATTTTTAAAACGGCAACTCTCTTGTGCACTATCCGTCGTCGATTAAACTAAATGAATATGATTGTTATAATGAAATTATAAGCAGAATAAGAAGACCTTTGCCTGGTACTTTCTTTTGAACGTTGACGCTAATAACGTTCTTATTGAAATTTCGCGTTTATGAGACATAATTCTCGGAAAGTCGCGGAAAAGTATGCAGATGATCTGAAAACTTAACATGCTTTATACGAATCTTAAAAATATTCTTCAGGAACGGTATATATAATGCCTCAATACATTACAAGCTGGTCTCAATGTTGATAGGGCTTAATTTATTAAGACTACCTAATGCTATGGCGGCTGGTTTGACACGTACGATCGTTTTACTTCTTCAGTGCCAAGTAGGCCGCAACAGAAACTGCACAGGTCTCTCGTGATACACCAAACGATAAACATAATCATATCACAATTCATTTAACACAGAAACTGTACCCTTGAACTCCACTACCCCTTATTTCCAGGATTGCAATGTACTACACATTACGAAAGCTTCAGCAATGCTAGTCGAATCATCCATTATATATGAGGCTTAATTAGTATAACTTTACCTATCATTCCAAAATGGAATTTGCTGCGAAGATATAGTCCCCGTCGTATCGCTGATATGTTTATGCGATCGAGTTGATTCAAAAGCAATTCTTGCTGCCTGCCTTTAATAACCTCTCTGGACGAATGTCCGTTTATCCATTGAATCCCACTCTTGGTAAAATTGATTAATGGAATTATTGATTCGAGAGCCTTGTTGAGTAATATCTATATAAATGCCGCTGTTCGACCCTCTAGAAGCTAACAGTTGATAAAGCTAAGTCAATGTAGAAAAAATTTCGAATTAGTGTTCTTAGCAAGAATCTGAATAATGTTTACACCGTAAGTGATATATCAGACTTAATGCTTTTGATAAAATCAACTCTTCTTAAAGCTCGTACATTGCAAATGTCATATCTAGATAACAACAATCGATAAATACGGATGCTGCGTGACGACTAGTAAGCGTTGATTTAGTAAAGTCTCGAACACTGGTCCATAAAGTCAGGATGGTGCTCTGATAGTTATAGTTACTTTTGATTAAGTCTTGCGGTGTTATAATGTTAGAATTGTTGTCGTTTGTAAATGTTAGCAATTAGTCTAATTCAGCTAATATTCATGTAGTTGAATTGAAAAAATAAATAAAATCCTGAGAGTCTTTGGAATGACACTATTTTTCTTTACACGCGCATATTCGTTTAAGCGGTTAATTCATTTTAGTTAAACGTTCTGTCCGCGTATTCACAAATTTCGATATCTTTTTCTCGCTATTGAACTCTTTGCGGTCTTATTTCCGTTGCTTGAGTAAATGAGAAACTTTACATCAGCCATTAGCCGCATTATACAGACGGTTGATACTTATGCATATCAACGTTCATGTAATCATATTTAAAGTTAAAAAGGATATTAAATTATTTATTCTTTGCTTTCATACAACAGTTTAACAAATCATTACAAAATTAAGTGATTGTTTTTTTTGGCGTTTAATACTTAATGAGAAATGATTGATAATGCTTAAGAGGAAATTTTATTATAGAGAAAGAAAGGCTTATGCAAATGTTGCTTCTTTAAATAACGATAAGAATTGGTAACATCATTAAATTGTTAAATAAATTATTTCAATAATAATAATACTTTTTATTTATGACGCGGATGGAGAATGAATTTTATAACAACGCTTTTGCTCGCTATTTTTTACGGGGTCTTTGAGGAAGCCGGTCTCAAACTCTCAGTACAAAATGGACGACATTACTAAGCTATAAATTAAATTGGAAAATAACAACATTTACAAAAATGTCAAATCAAATCGAAGAAATTTTTGCGGTGAACATCTCAAAGAAAGCAGAAGAAAGCTATAACGATAAATTCTTACGGGAACGGATGAAAACCGAAGATTACCTTTTTTTTTTTGTTTACAGTCTATTCAATAAAGATAATAAGCATATATTAACGCGAAGTGCCGTAAATATTAGAGGCTATTGTCTTCCAGTGGAACGAAAAGGCAATGTGGACATGATGTTTACGTCTACGAACACTGACATGGTTAAAAAGTAGTCTACACAACCTAGTATCCTATACAACCCTGCAGTTATAAATATAACGATGTTTCAAAATAAGGTGTTATATGGGAAGTGGTGGAACAAGTGGTCCGATTCGTACCATTTTCAATAACGTTGGTCCTTGGATCAAATACGTGAGTGAACCAAATTTCATCAAAATCCTCAGCAAGTGTGGCGTGTAGATTGAACGCAAGAAATCGAGGTAGACAGACGAACAGACAAGCTTAAGTCGAAAAATCGCAGAAGATGATTCTGGTTGCGATCGATATAATAGGAGTATATCTCAAGTCTTTTTGGGCGTGGCATACATGCGCACCAACTCAATATGCCCTTGTGTGCTTATGTGTCGCAGGATTTGGAAAAAATGTAACTTCTGAGTCGAGGATCAAATATAAAGTGCTTTTTCAATCTTCCAATTTCATTGCATTCATCTTTAAGGGATATTAGCACAGAATCAGTGAACAGAGAGTAAACAGTGATCTTGAATGATACAATTGCACGCCATAGATTCTATGCATTGGGGGATACTCTTATAAAAAATGCATTTATTGTAAGTACCATTGGAATAAATAGATCGTAAGGTACCCAGAAGGTTTCCATGAATGAATTCAATATGTTTCTCAAAGGTGAGGTTATAATCAATATATATACCTAAGCACTTACGTACGTTAACAATTTTAATGTAGGATACACCAATAAAAATCCTTAAGTGGGCACAGAACCGATTTGCATTCCCAAAAACCATAGCCTTTGATTTCATCGGGTTAATCAGTCAGGAATTATCTATAGACCACTCCAAAAGTTCTCGTAAACTTTGGTTGATGGTCTCCTGCAGCACCTCCTAGTCGCCAGACTCCCTACTAAATAGGGGAAATATATCGTTCGCAAATAAATAAGAATCACAAAAATTACTATGCATAAGACCAGGCAAATCATTAACATACAACCTGAAGAGTAAAGGCCCTCTTGGGGTACCACGGCATATACATATAGGTGGTCGAATAAACACAATTTATGTCAACAAATAGATATCACCCAGTTGAGTGTGAGTACACCAGCTTATACGGCGATTTAGAGAAGCCTCACTGCCCAGCTAGCTTCATGATAAGTCCCCGGTGATTGACATTGTTGAATGCCTTCAATAGATCGAAAGTTATCAGCTATCAGCTGGCAAGTCACAATTCGATACACCTACAAAATGACCATTAGCCTCCTTCGTACTGAATCTAAACGAGGATCCTTTCCCTTTAATGAAATCTGACCTTCTTAACATCCTCCACATAGTAGAAGGGTCCATACCAGCAAACAAAATGATAAAACATTGTCTTCTTTACTTATGAATAGTTTTCTTTGCCCTATTCCGATAGTGGCAATAAACTTGCTAATTATTAATAGTTTATTAATAAAAGCATAGCGTATGAGCATAAATTGCTTTGACGTCTATTTTTAAAGTTTGGGAATAAAAGTTTTCAAACTAATATCAATAAAACAAACTTGGAAAGCTACAGCTCGTCTTTAATACATGTACGCTTTCTAATAAACAGGACCGTAAGTAATGGAAGTCAGGGCGAATCGATTGCTTCAGAGACATACTCTTACCCAAACTACAGTCAAATCGGGCTTTTTCCTTTAAATAGACAACATCAAGATTCAAACTGAAGCGAGAAAAATAAACAACCCATAACTGTAGAATCTAATAAAAGACTATTTGATTTCATAACTTTGTGAGTTTGTTCTGGATACGAGGAGTGCAACTTTCTACGCTCACACGGCCATACTCGAAGCTGGTTGTCTAGTTCATTCCATCTAAGTAATTTTGCCAAATAATAAAGTCCCCAAAGAGGGAAAAATCAAATGCACATTCGCGGCGCGTCATGCAGCTGTCGGCCGATGAAAACGATTAGCGGAAAAGCAGACAGGGTTTAAAAATAAAACCATGAATTTGGGTATAGTAAAATGCTTGTAAAAATGTATATAAATAGAATATCTGCGGAAGGCAGAGTTACTAGAAAAAGAATATTTGAGTTGAGCTGAGTCGAAAGTATTGCCAAAAATAAATTGTGAATAATCCTACATTTAAGGAATATAATTGTAAATAAAAGAACTTTGAAGTGTACTTTTCTTGACCAAAATATCCACGACCTAGTGATGCGGACTGTATCGAGAACAGTGAAAATTTGTAACAATATTTTAAAACACTTTCCGTTTTTAATTAATGAAGAGGAATTCTTAACGCTGTCCTTCGGGGAGGTATGTAAACAAGAAACGGGTTGCTATAATTAGCATATGCGTATACTCCAATACTCCGGATTAAATGTTAACTGCTTCTAAATTGCATTAAATTTTTAATGTTTCTTTCCAATTCAAAACGATATTGACATACGATAACATTTATGTCCAACGTTAGGCAATTGCTTATGAAAGTGTTTTAAACTGGGCTAGTTACGGTCCAAAGGTAGGAGAAAGTCATATATGAGTTTTTAAGCAATCATTGTCTTCTGCAACTCTTCTGCAAATGTGATCTACAGGTTATGATAATGAGCGAAAATATTTGTCTAAAAGTAAAACTCAGATTCGGAACAACAAGCTTCATGTGCTGTCAGCCATGAATGACAAGGGCAACCTCAGCCACTTAATAAATGCAACATGTACGATGTAATTGGTGGAGAATTATTTGCGATAGCGCCAATGAAAGCGCATAAAGTGGGTCTGTGCACAGTTCCTTTAAACGGTTATGGATGTTCTTTGCGTGGCCATATTGGCGACATGGAACTGACCGTAGAATACTACAATGCCATTTTGAACCAATGGGTACATATTACTCCCGTGAAGTTCTTTGTGCGGGGCTTGTGTTTACAGGGATGCTACATACATGATCGGTAGATGTGACAAATCGTGGAAGACTACAATCCAATCACCAATAAATGATACACTTGCCTAAACACTCCATATTAAAAAGATAAGCGCGTGCAGTTGTTGAAGATAGTATTTATAGTTTGGAAGTGAAAAATACAACGTTGAATGCTCATTTGGGTCCGCGAGAAGGGCGATAGCCCTTAATCTTAACAACAACATCGCCAGCATATTTTCGCTTGAATTGGTCTGTTACGGTTATCCGCTGGTTGCGCCGGGGGATTGCCTTCTGAACAGGAATGTAAACGTTTTGACGCACGAGCCCATCGATGGGCAACCCTATATTCTACGACTACTGGTAGAGGGGATCATTCGGCACTGGTAATTGATGATAAAGTTTACACATTTGGCCGCCGGATCCATGGATTTATATCGACAGACGAAAGCTATGATATGACAAAAAATAAATGGATAATACAGGGTTTTGTTAATATCGAACACCCTTTCGGAGGAGCAGCTCCCATCCGCTACCAAAGTAAATAAAGTAAGAGAAGCTATGCCCTTTTATAAACGAATTTTCTGGTTTTAAATGAATTGCTTCAGCGCTCCAGACAAGCTTATGTGGGAGAAGCTACTTGTGCCTGAAAAAAAAATATGTTAAATATTTGGTACCATAGAGCACTGCTAGCGCGCCGCATGATTGGAATTGTGAAGAAAGAGTGCCTAAGTACACATGATATTTGAATGTTTTAATAGCACATATATTCATTTGATATTAAAATTCGTGGCGCTAATAAGCGAAATCGGAAAGATAAGCGAGTCTGAGCAAACAATTTAAAAAATATCTTGAAGTACTTGTCCGCCTGAGTAACCGAGTTTCAATGCGGCCGAGCAAATGATCTAAATTATCCAGCAACTTTTAAATCTATACTTTGTATATTTATTTGCAAAATATATAGACAATAAATAAATAAAATCTTGAAGTAGCGGTTCGATGCCGGAACCAATCATTTTAAAATTTGTCCAAATGATTGGACTTCCAAATACGTTCCACAATTTTCAAAGTATAGTCAAAAATAGCCGTTCTTTTGATACATTATTTCCCACTTTCTGTCATCACTGGCTGCAGGGGATTTGGCGTCAATCCACCCAATCGTTAGCAGTAATTTACTATTTAATATAATCGTACAGCAGGGTAGTGAATGGAAATTTTTGAAATTACGCTAGGCTTGAATTAAATTTGAATGGACACGTTTCCAATATATGTTGTTTTATTTCACAGAGATGCATCTTTATATCCTACATCACATGTTATACAAGGCTTTATTAAGTTTGTGCGAAGGTACGTAAGGTCTAGAAGGATTTGAGACAGACTCATTTTTTATTATACTAACCTTGTCGGGCGTCTTGTTTTCTTGTGTTCAACTTATAAACCGCAATTTTAAAGGTATTTTGACGGAATTTGCTACACTGACCTTCCTTGGTCCAAGGCCGAATGCTATAGAAAATGGATCGGACCGATTTTTCGACCACTCCTCATATAGCGTCTTATTATTTAAAGTCATTATAAAAGAAAGTATTGTAATTTTTAGAATTTCGTGATAGAAATCGGTTAGTAATAATATTTCGACATTCTAAATTAGCGTGAGAACCTCGGATTGGATGAGGTAATTTTGTGAACCTCCTGCCATATAACCATCCAACCGAAATTGAATTTTTAAATGGTAGAAAGGACTAATTTTCAATATTTGTTGATGAAAACTTGTTCATAATAACAATTACATTACATAACATAAAAATTGATCTTACTGAATTTAGATAACATACGTGGATCCATTTTTTAGTCTCAGCTTTCATGAAAAGCGAACCTTTCTATAACAACAGACACTAATTGCTAATTTTTTATAGGCAACTGGAAAATAATAATATTTTTGACAAGTAAATCAAGTTTGCTAAATTTGGGGCACCATCCAATATGAGGGGTTTCATGCAAATTTTGCCCTTACATAACAACCGGTTTTAAACGACTGCAGTACTCTTACTTGTTTTCTGTAGGATTTTTGAGCTTACGATGTAACATCCATTTCAGTTTGTACCGGTGTTTCAAGCAAACAAAATCTGCAGTCCGAATATAGGACAGCATTTTTTAATTTTTTTGTAGATCTTCTGAAAAACGTTTGCATTTTTTCTAATGGGAAATTGGGTTATTTATACGGGTATATATTAGTTTAGGGATTGTGTGAAAAATTCACTTTTAAAAAGAACACAGCTTTCTCTATCATTCTTTTTCCGCAGCTGATAGGCCACTAAAGTATGGTATCAAATAGTACATGGAATTAATTGAAAAAGGTCAGCGTTGTAAAAAGAAAACCAAGACTTGTTTACTTGCCGAAAGGACGAATTTTTATCAAAACTATGTTGAATTGCAAGGACGAAGTCTGAATTTGAAGATACTGGCACTTGTTAGTGCGAAACGTCAAAAACTATTGACATGACATAGAACATGGCTTAATCTTGTTCCATAGAAGCGGTGAAACCTGTCACTTTGCATTTAAAACGAAACTGTTGACGTGAATATTATGCATATTTGCCACTATTTAATTATTAAAATCATTCATCTTTGTTGCAATAGTAAATGTTGGTAATATTTCCGGACAAAAAATCTAAATGTAAGTCATAGTTTCGAACATAGAGAGTAATTTGTGTAGCTGGAAATAGGGAAACTTCGATCGAGTTTGTAATCCGTTGATACGAAATTTTTCCGATAAGTATTTATAATAAAGATAAGACAAAGAAATATTATCAACGAATAATATTTTATGCCTTGAGGCTTACATTCATTTAATGTAGCAAATCATGGCACCTGGAAATAAGGCTTATTTAATAGTTTTTTTATCATATGAAGGTTGAATTTTCCTCAAAATTCTTATAATGAATGGGGTACAGAAACCAGATGTCGACGATGCCAATTTGATACAGTTGGTTTTATGTCACGCTATTATTATGTATCAATTCTCATTGCGAAATATTCAAAATTCATTAATTTTCTCATATACAGGCTTACCTTTCGATTCGACCACGACAATTTATAAGAGCGCATTCACCACGTCGATCATCATTAGATCGAAACACGTGAAAGTGCCAAGTTTCGTCAAGCTATATCACAAATTGCGACCCGTAGTTTGAACATAAGAATACATCGACAGAAATCAGACTGATAGACAGACAGACAGGCTTCAATTGATTCAGAATCTGAATCTGAATCGAGAGAAGGAAAACGATTTCAAACCTAAATGATCTCAAGAATCATTTTAGCATAAAATTTATAATTGTGTATGTGTTTATAAAACTTCTTGAGAATAGTTATTGTGAGTGTTATGCTTTTTTATCTGCATTTGTCGTTTAAATTTTCTTGGGTTTCTTAACCCGTTTTTATACCCACCACCGAAAGATAGGCAGCGTATATTAAGTTTGTCAAAACATAAGCGAAGCCTATAAGAAAAAAGGTTCAGTATATTTGTATATCTATCTACATATATTTTATCAAATTCTGAACTCATTTAGGCATGTCTGCTGGTCTGTACGTCTGTTTCTCCCGGGTCGTTTAAATCGATTTGAAATTTGGCATAAATGTAGGCTGGTATTGGCAATAGGAAAATAAAGGGCATGCTTATGGTGTAATGTAAACTGAGACGGACTCCATTTCTAAAGATAAAGCTTTCTATTCTTTACTCATACACTACAACGGCTACAATATCCACTTTTTTTTATTCTCTCGGTCATCCTATATGAAAGCAAAGCAAAAAATCATCCACGCTTGCAGCGTAGGGTTCAAACAAACTTCCTCACTTCTTTACTTTTAACTCTTTTTTTCAATTTTTTTTTTTCTTTTTGTTTTGGGTATGCATTTTACTTTTGGTTTTTTATTAAATTTTCTTTTCACTTGTTTGTTGATCTTTAGGATTTGACTTGATTAGTATTCACATTGAAACCAAACGACGTGAAACGATTGCTCATAGATTTGCGTCTCTAACTTTTATTTGAGTTTTGTTGTTTTTCGCTATAGATATTTACTTGCTTTCTTTTTTTTCGTATTTTATTCACGTTGTATGGCGATGCCTGCCATTTTGTCAACAAATTATTTTGTAATCAAATGAATTGAAGAGGAAACTCTCTGAATATATCTAAACCAGAAATAGGATAAATAAGTAAATAATAATGACAATAGTAGAAAAGTTGGACGAGAAAATTCATTTTTTTTTGTCAAGGACTTGTTGGAGTAGTAAAGAATGTAGTAAAAGGAAATTTATTAATTTAAGTAGTTATTAAAATCACATAATAGTGTCTGTGTGTGTTGGTAAATATTAAAAATCAATATCAAAAAAAAAAATTTTATACATTGAAAATAAACTGAAGAAACTCTAGCGTAGAGATTAAAAACCGCCATCATGTGCATCCCTGATAAATGTACTATAAATCTCTCTCTCTATTACGGTATATATGTATGCAGATATTTGCTTATAGGCAATTACACGTAATTTAAATGCAGTTTTTTGAGTTCTTTTTTTGTGTGTGTGTGTGTAACCTTTCATTTTTCTTTTTGCTTTTTTTGGTAATTTAAATAACAAACCTATGAAAAATTTCATTATATGTGAGAGGAATTGCCAACTCTTCCTTTCCAAAGACAAAAAAAACGCAAGCAAAAGTTAGTACAGTGAAAACTCATATTAAGAACAATTACAGAAGTAAAATGAAATTCATCTATGAAAGCAATTTCTACAAAAAGTTTTTTCTCTGTTCGTTGGGTGACTTTTATTAAATAAAAATTACAGTAGAGAAGAGCACAAATAGTTTGTGATTCGAATTTTGACAACAAGGAAATTTACAGCAGGTTTTTATAATGAAGGATCATGCTGACGAAGCTATGTGAAAGAGAATATCTTACATATCCTAAGCGTTAGTTTTTTCTTCTCATATTTAGCCTTTATGCTACGATTAAGAACTCGGGGATAATTATTTTATGAAAACATTGTTATTAGGCAACTATCAACTTTTTATAAGGAAAGGAGTATGCTAAGACCCATCTAAGTAATTGTTTTTCATATTTAGTATTATTTTTATTTTTTATTATTTATTTATCTCTTATTTTTTCTGTTATCCAATTGTAGTAGCAATTATCAAGTGTAGTACTAATTTTTATGCGAATAAATTGTGCTTTTTTTATGTGCTACTTCTCGGCATATTTAATTTCCATAAGTTTCGTAACTTCAACGGGTGCTTATCATTCCATTCAATTCATTAAAACATCCTCAATGTTTTCTTTTTTAACTATTATCGCAAGCACACTTGGAGAGGATTGTTATTTATGCGCTCAGCAATTCTCGCTTTCTACATTTTCTTTTTCCAAGTACGTCTTGGTAATCAATAGCCTCTACGTTGTCGCTAGAAAATACTGAGTGAGCTTGTTTAAAGTCGAATGGGATGAAGGATGATATTTCTTGTTCTGGTTCGGGATTCGTAGTGCCTTCGTTGGCAGGGACCATAATGAGTAGTAGGTGAGAAAGTGGTTAGGTTTGTAGTAGGAGTTTCGCTCGCAGTGTGGAAATTTGGCAGCATCGTGCAGATTGGGATCTGTAAGTTGCTGTATCGTCACGTATTATATAATGAGTGTTGAGTAGTGTAGGTAAAAATTAGTAGGGTAAAATAAGATTTATTATTGTTATTTAAGATGTGCTCTTAAAGAGTCTTATGAATAATTTCCTAATGAGAGCATCCTACTTCCAGCATTTAGGGCCTCATTACGACTTCCTCTACTTCAACAGAACGCCCCTAGACAATTATATGTGGTGACACTAAACTTTAAAAAAAATTTCTGCTACGGCGACAGGCGTACTATTCGTACGTAATTCCTTTCATGCCCACATTTTTCGCCTAAGGCCATGCGCACGGTAATAGGGTAAAACAAGTAAACAGCCTTATTTCGGTACAGTGACCAGTCATTTCTCAAAAGTGCTTAAGGCTTTGTTTTCTTGTTACCTTTTTACCAAATTTGGTATTCTTGGGCACCAATCACAATGAAATTCTTCAGTATTAAGTTTGACATTAACTAGGGCAGCTAAGCTACGAGAACCATAAGTTTTAATTGATCTAATGCAATTTAGTAATTTAATAAAGATTTTGTAGTTCGCCCAACTATCTTTTTTTACTTGGTGAATATCTTTACTACTATTTCTCTTTTTATAATTCAGAATGCGAAAGACTAAAATTAATTTGACGTTTGCTTATGACTGCCTTGCAGTTGCATGTGTGGCGACTCTGTGATGTTACTTACACTACGTCTGATCAATTTAACTATAAAAAAGCGGAATTTAAGTATATGTTATCGTAGGTTAAGACGCAGATAGTACAGATAACGGCAAAATGTCAATTTCGAAAAGAAGAACGGAGAATATCATCACGTCTAAGTTTGAATAACGTTTTTTTTTTTGGTTGCTGATGTGTTTGGCCGTCTTTCAATTTATGCAAGAGATTAAATCAACTGAGCAATAAAAAATAGACAACCGCGAATGCACTTTGACTATTTTTCCATTTCTGCGATAGCATCTATTAACCGGAAGAAATATTAAATCGTAATTGCTTTTTGCTTTAGCCGTCTCTATTTACACCGATGTAATGAACAGAAATTTTCGCCCTAATCGCATTGTCCCGTTTTTTCCGGCCGATTGGAAACGCGTAACTGCTTAGTTTCTCCCGAAGATGCTGCGCAAGATTTCTCAGACCGGCAACTATCTCGTTTTTTAAAAGATATGAACGATTTAACATAACGATTTTAAAAACGAAAAGTGCGTAAACAGCAGTCACAAATTTTTGGCAAAGAGAAGTTGTAACGAATATTTGATTAAGATCGATTTTAAAATTTCTAAAAGGGAATCGGAAGCTTCGTATGGTCTTGAATCGCACTTTAAAGTTGATTTGATAATGTAAAAATTGAGACATTTCGTACTATGAAAACAGAAGAGAAACATATATTTAATATGCTTTTTTTAAGGACATCAAAGGAAGAATTTCTCTTAAAACATTAGTTAGTAAACTAAATTAGATTTAAAAAAAAAGCTGTACAATTGCGTAGCATGATAATTGCAAGCGCCATGAATTTACGTTCCCAATCCATTTCAACATCAGCGGCAAAAGAACTTTACATTCACATTTCGAAGGAGGTGTTCTATATTCAGTGGACGCAGCTAATCACTATGATCAGTGCCTGAAATTGACTGAAACAGCATATGCTAGGCGATGTAAGTGGTATTTTTGCAGCTGGATATAAAGATGATGATGAAACCCATAAAATTAAGAAATGCAAATATGATAAGGCGAATTTTTAGCCAAGCGAAGATATTATTATTATAATTAAAATAAAAAAAAAAGTAGGGTCAGCCCTAGCAACCAAGTTTATCGAATCTTTTTGTTTTAAAGTTAGGCTAGAGGGCTAGTCTAGTTGCTTTAATAAGGTTAGATATTTTATTGACATTATGTTTTCCAAGTAATATCAAGATGTTCATTAGACACTCTGACGACGATCCTTTGAATGTTGGGAAGGTTTTGGCATTCAATTTAATCGCAACATCCACATTTGAAAACTGCAGATGTAGATTACATAAGAATTGATTGGTGGGTAATGTGACGTTCTATATAATACATTTGAATATATTTCCAATATATATTGCAGATCTTATTACGAAATATATATGGTAAAATAAATTAATTATACGAAACGAATGTGACTTTAATGTTAAGGACAATACTTCATTCGATTCGTGAACAAAGCCAAAAATCACTTAGAAAATATTACTGTATTTACTGTGATTTTACATATTGCATACCCACGATGCATTGTATATGCAGTACCGCAAATCCTACCAAAAAATATGCAACAAAAAAGTATATATTTTATGATGTGAGTGAGAATGTATAAGAGTTAAGTAAAAAAAAATAAAAAGAAAAATAAAAAAAAGAAAATCAATCCACAGACAAAGTTTTAATTCTCTGCATGCGTGTGCGTGTGTATGAGTATGTTTGTATGGCAATTGTAAGTAAGAGTGCAAGCAAATTCAATTTTTTTTTGTTCGGGGCAACGAAAACAAAAATGAAAAAAAAATTTTCCCAAATATGAACAAAATTGGAAATAACATACATACGAAGTTATATAAACGCTTGTTAAGGCGTATTTGCATAGCATGCTTTTAGCAACAAACGTTTATTGCATTTAGTCCTCTCACTCATAAGCAAATACTAGCACACATATACAGCGCATATCCATTCAAACACATAGAAACCAAATAATAACCAAATCAAGTCCAAAACATATGTGAAAAACAAAAGGATAAACACAAAAATGCAAAACTCAAATAGAAATTGCACTCTCTGTACTATAAAGAACTTAGGTAAAAAAAAAGCAAAATTAAAAGGAAAAGAAAAGCTTAAACACTCATCCTCATCGCTCTAGCAGTCCTGTTTATTAATGTATTTTGAAACAATTTTAATTTGTTCTTATTTTTTTTTTTTTTTTAATTTTATTTTCTTTATATTTATTTATATATTATATCCAAAAACCTCAACATAGCAACCACAACCAGTTAAATTAAAATAAAACGATTTAATGTATTATTTTTCAGAAAAGCTTTGCATACAATAGTCAAAAAAGTGTCGGGATTGAGAAAGAATAGGTGACAATCGTTAAAAAAATGCACAAGATTTGCATTTTCAGTTGAATAGGTGCTTGAGTCGGCCAAAAATGACTTGCAGTGTGATTCTTAGGAAAAAGTTTTTAAATTATACAGGCGCACTCACGCATAGCTTTAAGTTGGCTGAGATTAACAATTTGTGGGTTCTCAGCAGTAGTTACGATGTTTGCTCAACTGCATTAAAACTAAACTTCTTTTGCCTGACATAAATGTTCTTTGTAAAATGCCATGTAAAATGAGCTGCTGATTTCATATAATTTTATAGGGCGTAAACAGCCAAGTTACAGGCGAATGTATAATTTAAAAATTTTGTAGTTGAAATGAGAACAAAAGTCCATAGAAAACAAGGAAAAGCGCTATAACCTACGAACTATTTTCAATAGCGTTCATTCTTGGGCCAAAACACGTCAGGGCACCCAGTTTCATCAAAATATCTCAAAAATTGCGGTCTGCCGTTTGAAACAAAAAACAGAAGACGGACAGACAGACTGACAACCTTAGATTGACTCAGAAAGTGATGCTGAACCGATTGCCGTAATGAAAGGTGCATCAACCCTCTTACAAACTTAATACACTCTTGTGTAGGGTATAAAAGTGCTTACATTAAAAAATGTATTATTAATATTTCAGTTCATGTAACAAACGATTAACAGTAAAAACACGAACGAGATTATGGTGTAACTAAATATTTCTCAGGAATGAAGTAGCAGAGGTTAAGTATCTTCGACTCAGTTCTATGCCCAAAAAATTTCAAACAAAGCCTTTCGAGCCGGTATTAAAGACAATATTTTTATTTTAATGTCGCCAATCAATCAGGCGAAGTCCCCTATTCTTGTAACACAATTACGATCAGAAAGAAGGGACGGAAGAGAAGGACATAGAGAGAAGGTGGACATAGCGTGGGGAGCGTGTGTTCAATTGATAGGTGTTATGTCTTTGCCGATTAAGCATTAACTATACCTACGAACAAAGTAAACTCTATCGCATTTGAGATTTGAACGAGCCAACATTGACTTGGCAGTCGCGTTCTCGGTTAATCATGCTGTCCATTTTAACGTTTTGATACTCTCTTGCCGGTTTCAATTTTAAAACCTTCATATTTTGATTTTGTCAGCTCATTGGATGGTTCTTATGGCTGAATAGAACGAGATACTTCTCTCACTCCTTGCGCGGGTGTCCTCAAATACTTCATATACCGCAAATGGAGGCGTCTTAGGCTAAACGATATTGGTTTTATAGAAAACAAAGAACTTAGGGTACCTTCTTGGATCAGTATTTGTATTCAAAGCCATAGTTAGAAGAAATAACAACCATAGAATAAAAACAATAAAGCATGATTTTTAGATACCCAGTTCCCGGTTATTTTTTGATGGAATGTAGGAGAAATTACTATGGCTCTACTGCCTTACCCCTGAGCTCATAAAAAACAAACATGTAAAAGTCGCATAAAAAAGTATTAAATATGAGGTTATGTTAATTTTTCAGAAAAGTACCGAGGAGTAAGCATAAAGTATGTGGATATAAGTGTAAGTGTAAGCGTGTTTATGTCGGTTTACGTGTGCGTGTGTATCCACATATATGGTACATAAATGAGCAATTGAGTGTAATTTTCCACGCTATATTAAAAAATTTCTGTTACTCTTCTTTTTTTATAGTTTATTTTTCTTGCACACCACGCGATCGCATAGGAAAGGGATGAAAGGTTCACACTCTTTGCTTTTATATTACTATTGCATCGCCTCAGTGATGCATGTGATAATTGCGGGTGATAGCGCTTATTTGTGTTTGTCAGTTTATCTGTAAGGCATCTCGTTTCTTTTTTTTTTATTTTTTGTTTTTTTTTTGGTTTATGTATCTGTGCATTTTTATTTATTATTATTGCAGTTGAGAATTTTTCTTTTCTTTTCATATTATTTTCGGGTTAAAAAATCAACAATGGCAACCAGTTTTTTTAATGAAATTTCTGAACAAGTTACGTAATGAAAAATATCTACATATGGATGTGTATGGAAAAAGATTGCAGTGGGATAGAAACAGAGAGCGAGGGAGAAAGAAGGAGATATAGAACAGGCGGAGGTACGAAATTGCTTTGAGGCTTGGCGGGCCTCTGTGTCTCCTTCTCGCTGACTCTTCAAACAAAAAAAAAAAGAAAAAGCGCAAAATTTTTCCAGTTATTCAATATGTGTTGTGAAGATGAAAAGCTTGATGTGATGTGGTGGATATACAGAAAAATAAATCTACACAAACAAACGCATGCAATTATCAGCAATTATTACCGCAATTTAGTTCTTTATGAATATTTTAATTTTGATATATAAAAAATGATGAGTATAAACTTACACCAGTTGATACCCCTAGAAGTATACCAAAGTATATATATGGCCTTCAAGGAGAGGTTAAGGCAAGAGCTTAATAAAACTTACATAATTTTCCTATTAACTAAAATTTAAGTTTCAATAGATTGCTAAAGTCGAGGCGTACGATAACGATGTAAGAAGTTGTTAAAGTTCTCCTAGAATAAAAGGAATATTACTTCGTAAGCCGAGGATTAAGACAGCAAAGGAGGGTTACGGTCAAGAAAATATCTAGATATTCAGAGTGCGTTTCGTGTGGGTGCTTATAAATTATTAGAAGGAACAGACAACAAAAGGCACCTAAAAATTATAGGCTGCTGAATATTGTTCAGAGAAAGGGCTTGTGCTTGTCTCACTTCAAATTTTGAATCAACTTTTCTCGAAGCGATATTTTTGTTGCTTGTTATATCTCTTGATTCCTTTAATTTTCATCCGTTTTGCTCGAAATACTAGCTACAGCTGTGAAATTAGATTTCTCTGAGCTCAAAGCAGTTTTTTAATAAAGTGAAACATTTCAATTTTATGGACGATTTTCGGGCGCCCTTTTTCAAAATAAAATTTTTCAACTCTGCGTTTTTTTTGAAATATCTATCCGATGCTCACTAAATTTTTCGTCATTTTTTTACCTTATTTTTATTTTAGTTTTAAAAATATATTTTTTCATCTATTTTAACACTTACGCTTCGTGTTTAAGGACCTGCAGATTTTGTTAAACAAATTTACAGAAATTATTCTATTTTTGTACACACTTACTCAAAGAATGTTCTCCGTACACACATGTTTATTTTTTTTATTTGTTTATTTATTTACACATGAAACTCAGCTAAAAAAATTAACAGCCGAGTTCAATTGACTCTTAGAAATAAATCCTATACTAATTATTATTAAAAACTAATGCAAAGCATATAAGGAGATGTAAAGAAAAAAAAAAATGTTATAAATAAATAAGAAAGAAAAACCCACACACCCACAATCGATGCAGATCCATGTTGTAAGTGAACCCCTAAGCATTGTATACTGCTTGGCAACTGAATAATAGTAAATAACACCAATTAATTTTTGAATCGTAGTGAGATGTTAAGATTGCAAGTTAGTTTAAATACGATGAAGGCAAATCGCGCGTATTAAGGAAAGTTGCTTTGATGGACTTTAAAGAGTCCGGTATTGAGATTAAGGGACAGACCTTATTTAAGATTCAATCCTGAATGGATTAAACATCTCATAATTATATTTATATTGACTAAGCTTAATGAAGATAAAGTTCCTAGACGAACGATTCGGCACAGTAAAGTTTATCTAACCATGTAATGTGAGCGACTCAATAGTGCCGTTTATTAACAGAAGCAATCTATTTTCATAAGGAGACAGAGAGGCAAGCGGACAAACAACAAGAATCGCTACTTAACATTTATAGGAAGAATGTCACACAACAGACAAATAATATTCAAGTATTGGTCTAACTAAGCACAGGTATAATCGTTTTAAAATGTAAGGATTCTTAAGTTATTTGGACTACCTCTTAATGAAACCTAGCGCAGACCTTTATATATTTAAACGGAGTTCAACGTGCAAACTAAAACATAAACTTTAGTCGAATAGAACTCCAAAATCGACGAACCAATGGACGTTTTTCAACTTTTGTGAATCGATGAAATACTCAAGATTGTTTCCTCCTTGAGAAAGAAAACCTCCTGCTTTTTTTTTATTTCATAAAATTTAGCGAACACGATGTAACCAAATTATTTAAGTCAATTTGAAGCAGTTACTATTGCGATTCGAAAAGAACGACGAAAACAACTTAAGATGGTCACCGGACATTAAGACATGGATATGAGCACCCGGGGGGAGATCACTAAGTGGCTACCTGAGGGACGCTGGACGTTACCGGAAATTCATCCCCATGAAGTTGAACAGAATCCTAAATAATCTCTTACGAAGATAATCGATTTCATTAAATACAAAGGGAAGCCATAGCCCTGAAGCTTAACGATCAATAAGTTATGGTTAACTAAGTCAAACGCTTTACTAAAATCAGCACATACGACATCCAGACGAGAGCCACAAACAAAATTTTCAAAACATGGCATGTAAGCTCTGAGAGATTCTTAACACTTGATTTTCCTTTCAGAAGATATAAGATTTGGTGGGTAAAGCTAAATGCTGAGCAACAATTCGTTCAAACAATTTAGGTAAGACACTCAACTTGCCTCTATAGTACTTAACCTAATGTCTGTTTCCGTATTTGTGAAGTGGAATAAAGAAACTACTCTTCAAACGGGGAATAACCGGAAACGCCTGATTTCAAAGATGATTAAAAATTTTTAAAATAACACCGCACAGCTCGTCAGAGCATCATTTGGGCCATAGAATGCCATCAGGCCCAGGCGCACAACTATATTTTAGAGACCTCAAAATATGTAAAACGTCATTCTCTGAAATGACGAAGCTAGGAATTGAAACCGAGTTAACCATTTGATATTGATAGTTAATAGTTAAATCGGAATTAGCAGTTGAAAAATTTCGCCGGAAGAATTTAGCCAAGAGATTTGAGGTTTTAGTATCACCAGACGATTCGTTTTTTGAAAGACACCTGCGAACGCTCTAGATAGCGACACGCATCGAACATTCTCCTAATTATTTCAAACTTTGCGGACAATCTCACGAGATTTTTTACTTAACTCAGAAAACCCATTCCTTGTCTACGTGAAAAGCTTATAAAAGTCAATTTCCCGCTTCCTACAGTCGGAACATGACCAACGTAGTCTTTTGCAGGGATCTAGGACTGCGTCCACAGCATGGCCAGTAATGCCTGCACGCCTCGCGTGACTATAGTGGTCGAAAAGCCAACAATTAATGGATCGCTCGGAAGCAGATCCTGTTTTGGCTCGATATGATGTAAATAAACACTCCATGTCAGAAAGCAACAGACAAAATAAAGTTTGTGAAAAAAGAAACAACAAAAAAATTGTCACGTATTCAAAATGTTCTATTAAATTAGCACGCAAACTTCACGCTATTAAAAAGATAGTAAACAAAGAGAAAACTGCAAACGCAGCAAACTAAGGCAGATGTGTGCAAGCAACAACAAGCAAAAAGAAAAGGAAGACACTTTTTGAGGAGAGCGCCAAGCGCGCATCATAAAAGCCAAAATGATATCAACACACAGAATAATGCTATGAATACGCATTACAAGTAAAGTTCAATACATTTCAATAAATTTAAAGACTTTTATAATTGTTAGGCTTTAGAACCGTACAAAGCCATAAAATAAAAAAGCCATTACAAAAGTATTACATACAAAGGAAAAATACGACCACAGCGCGCGCTATGAGTTGTGAAACTGTGTGTGTAACATGAGAAGAGAGAGAGGTGAGGTCTGGAAGGTGTGCGTCCGATCGGTAAGTGTTACGTATTTGGTATAATTAGGACCACATACTGAATCTCATGATAATCGTGATTACGGCTTTGTCCGCTGCACTGACGGTTACGATCTGGGTAAGCCGAGTTAACATCTTAACGAGACGGACCAGCCAATATAATATTACTCTTTAAACACAATCAAAACAAAGATAATTTGAAAGATAAATTGGACGGATTTATATCGTTGAAATAGCTAATAATACTCGGTTCTCTTCTAAACTTACTAAAGACAAAGCCTTGTGTGGCATCAATCGGGGGCTTTGTTACGGCTGCCATGAAGCTTTAATTCTCTTGACTCACGATGTCTTTGGACCATTATTGAATATATTTTTGATATTAAAGAAAGGATGATACAATTGAGATACTATTCCTTTAAATAACGATTGAAATTATTCATTTATTACGAAAGTAAGGCAAGCCTATTTATGTGTAATAATGTATGTATAATAAACGATTTATTTATTTTTAGTCAGCTCTATAAGTACTGTTGGGTAGTAAACTTACGTTGTCTAAAACTATGAAATACTCAATATAGGTCCATTAGTGCTTACGAATACTTTTAAATTTATTGAAATGTAAACCTTTAGAAATCTCGCAATAATAAAAAATGAACTTGTCGCACTTTCGCGATTGTGTTGAACACATCAAAAGTATTGGGTTTACATATAAATTTTCGATATTTTTTGATAAGATTCAAATTCATTGAAAACGTATTTGTTAGAAAGGTTATTAGTCGACCTACCCACTATTACTATCTGTGGCCGCTTGTCATTTATTGGGTAGCGTACGGATGTCCTTGTTGTAGGAAGTTCGTGTTTCCGAGGTCATCAATACATTTTCGCAATACATACCTTGATACCGTTGATCTGCTGCCTTCATTGATCTGAACCAGTGCTGATCAGAAGGAGAGAGGCCTGCAGGGAGATGCTGCATTCAGCCATACTCAAGATCACTTCCTAAATTACTTATGCTGGAGACGAACGCACGCATTCGCATTTTCATCGATTTCAAAATGAAAACGAAATCTCGTAAGCCCACTTCCGCTTCATAGTTTACAGCATTTTCTTTCTTTTCAATCCAAATCTCTCTGTCCAAGAAAATCGGCCTTGCAAGAGATGTCAAAAGGTTTGTATTGATCAACCTTCCTTTCGATTTCATTGTGCAGGATCCCTTTTTCATAGCCCACCATAATTTGATGAACATACTCCTTTTTTTCACAGCGAGGTCCCATTGTATGCAATCGAACTTAAATCGCTTTTTAACTTATCTGTAACTGTTCGGCACATTCTTTTTTAATTTGTGGTGGGTTTTCCCTTCAAAAACTTTAGATCTTTTCTTCCAACGCTTTTCACGGAGCTTCAGGGCATTTGTTATCTTCAAAAGCAAAATTTTTTTATATGGGATCTCGCAACTATTTTTTAGCCCTTTAATAGCTTACAAGAATCTCACTCAGGCCAACTTAGCTTCAGCTGAATTTTCACTTAAAAGCACTTAACACGGCAAAAAAGTAGTGCCGTCAATGCTATCCATCTCTTTATATCTTAATACATACTGAACGACAGTTGACAAACAACTGAAACTTAAGTCCTACAAACGCCAAACAATATATACGTAAATTTCGGAAGAATCGGATCCAAAATGAGGAATAGTCATAAAAATAATCCCACAAAATAATTAATAAATGCATCAGTTTGTTCGTAGAGATGTATTTTGAAATCGGCTCATATAAGTAAAATGCAGGTTACAATCCAATCATATCTAGCAAAATAAGTGAAAGTCACGCTAGAATGACGGGATAACCGTGCGAAATAAGTAAAGAGATATTGAAGATAAAATGCCAATTTTTTCCTTTTCCTATCCAGAAACTATAATTGTAACGAAAATTGCAAGTATGCCGCTAATGCAAGAGAGGAGCAGTTCAAATCAGCATAAATCAAATTGTGTGCAATATAAGCGCTTGTTAAGCAGGCATTGCTTTTTACTGTGGCGAATCAAAGTCCTCTCTCGTTTAGACTTCACATATCTTTCATTTAGATACAGAATGCTAGGAGTGAGGTAGGTGTAAGCTACAGCTAGTGACAGTGTATAGCGGTGGATTAGAGTTAAATAGACATTAACTAACGATGGACTATTGTAAGGTTTGCAAATGTCAACCTTTGGGGTAAGTCCAAAGGGCAAGTTCCGATCTTAAATTCGATTTTGGTTTTCTGCACAGCTTTTGAGTAACCATCCGGTTTGAGTTCTTTCTTCTTGGGCGAACAACCGATAGACTTAGACTTGTGGCGCATAAAAATCATATTCCGGTCAAAGCCTCTATAGTGTTCTTAAATATCTTCATTTGGGTTTAATTAAAACTCATAACCGCGAAGTTGTAAAACATCGAGAAAATCAAATACATGAATAAAGTCAGTCTCCAGTATTTTGTTAAATGAAATTCTAAAGCAATGAATACTTGGTTAATGAATAAAACCTATCATTCATACTCTATTGAAATCAACTGCTCGGATAATTTTATCCGCCTAGTGGAAGAATCCCTAGGCAATCCCGTGGTCCAGTCCCCGATCTGACAGAAAACAACTTTACAATACAAAATTTAATTTACATTGAATCATTGAATTTTCTTGAAAGAAATTTTTTCAGATCCTAAACATAATTCTATATCTTAAGTAAAGCTTTTATTTTATTTTATTTTCTTCTTTTGCTGCCCTTTCGATGTAATAATCAATCAACAAGCAACAAAGATTTAATGGATTTTCTTTTTTTATTTGCGAAAAACATTTATAATAAAAAAAGGAACAAAATTTACAGAGGTATGGGGAGCCTCTATAATGAACCTATTAAGTATAAACCTTACTTTTTTTTCGTAAGTACATCCTTACATAACACAAACAACAATAACAAGAAGTTAACCTAATGCATTTTGTAAACTATAAACAGAAAACAAATCAAAAGAAGCTAAGGAAAGAAATTTGTTAACAATACCCACAGAATATTCTGAAAGAGTAGGAAAATTTTCACAAACAATAAAACATTTAACCACTTGACGCAACAGTATATTGATTTATACATACATGCTCATAATAAATATATGTGCGTGTTTGTTTTTGTTTTATATATATTTTATATAATATAAAACGCACACTCTATAAAGCGATAACCTTAGTTAAGAGCTTAATAGCATTTATGGATAGAATTACGAAGAAACAAGAAGCAATATACAAAACCGAATAAAAAACCGAATCGAAGTTTTGAGGTGAATCGCCACATGTAGGATTCATTACGCAATAAAGTCAGTTATTTAACCTAAAACTTAGTTGTGTTAATTATATTTTTTTTCTTTTGGTTGTAGCCCAATCAGGAATTAGTTAAAAAGTGAATTTGCCACATTACATACGTAAGTAAATTCATGTCATGGGCAATTTTATTTCTTCTTGAAGGCGGAAGGAAAATACTAAAAGACTAGACAAAAAATATAAATTCTCAATTTGTAAAGTTTACAAATTATCTTAAAGACATGTCTCTTGGAGATGGACTATTAGATAATCATCGATGATAACGATTTTACGTACCTGTATTTAGCAGTTTAACCATATATATATATATGATACAAATGAGTGACATTTTATGCTCAGGCGGAGGAGTAGAGAAATTCTTAATGCGTATGGCAAGAATGCGGATAGTTATATCCGTTGTTGAGAAGACTTGAAAATTGTTGCACAATCAAGCGGACATATCCCAATTCAAGAATTGGCTGCGGATGCGGATCTTCAAGTTATGGTTTTGCTTTTTGATTGAATACAATTTAGGATATTCCCCAATAAAATTCTGTTCATGCATATGTAATCTTACAGATATTCTGAGTATTGTGGAAAAAAAGACGAAATCTTGCTTTCGAATTTTTGATTAAAAAAAAGTCAAGGCAAGATCAGTGACAAAGATCAATATTTCACTGTTCTATCAAAAAGAGTAAGTAAAATTTTTCTCCAGTCTTATAATCGGAATCGTATCTCAAGGCGTGGTAGAAAATTTTCGCAAATCAGCGGCCAGTAAACAATATCAATCGTAGAAATAATACTTTTTCGGTTTTTTTAACTCACCTTCATTGTTTAATTCGATGGGAAGTGCTTCTGAATAGTGGTGAATAATCCATGCATTACAACATCAAGACCGCAAGTAGCTACTCTCCACCACTAATATCGACGATAGAGACGGTTATCCACGACTTCCCCTTTGGAGAGATTGAACGGATGTAATGTGTTATCAGTGGCTTCAACCAAACTAAACCGTCCTTAGGTAATGCTACCAACAATTGCTCCTTCAATTAAGCTGACAAGTATGATGAGACAATTGTTCTCAGCTATTGCTTTATTTATTGGTTATTGTCCTTTATTGTTAGCACTAGTATGGGTCGGTGATTTATATATGTTGATACTCAAAAAATTACATAGATGGCATCGAAAGGTCAGTAGCTCTTTCGCCTTGAATTCCCTATGCTCTTAGGAAAAATGGGAGATGTCTGGCTAACGACGTTTAAATTTTTTAGAGGACATATTTTTTACGATTTTCTTGAAAGAAGCGCTTTTTTCCGTAAAAGCCAGTAAGTACTAATTCCTAACTAAATTTTCGTTAAAATTTGACGGCTCTGCGGCAGTAATGATTTTCTTATGAATGGCTTTAGAAGCATTTAGTTTTCCTAATTTTTACTTCATACTCTACTAACATGTCATAATCGATCTCAACTGATGTTGGTTCTTCGAACAGAATACCTGTTCCAAATTTGACAGTAAAATTGTTACTTAAGGAGTTACATTGATCTTAAAAGAAAAAAAAAGTTGGGACCAATCTGTGTTTAAACCAGAAATGGATCTTCTGCGAAACTATGTTACCACAGGAACAACAAAGGTAGTTGATATTTTCTACAGTATAGCCGAGTTATATGAGCAAAGTGAGAGGTGTATGAATAATAATTATATAAATTCGTTGAAACCCTTTTAGTCCATCAGGGCGTATACTGCTCTATAACTATCATCACAGCAGCGAAGCAAATTTTCTTGCGAATTGGTAGCACCAAGCTTCTGATAACATCAGTAGTGAGACAGAAGTTTTGCACAAAAAGTCATCAAAAGTATTGTGCTTACTAATACCGAGTACATTGTTATATACCGTTTAATGTCAATATGTATTAGTGCTCGTTAAATAAATGAAAACCATGCATGAATCAAAATTTTTCTAAGTCAAAGCATTCTTTTATATTATGTGTAGAAATGAGTTCTCTGGGTTATAATTGGTTACCATTGATATGGTTACATAAAATATGCCGAAGTTTTAGTTCCCCAAAATGTGTCGCCGAGTATTTATCAAAATGTAAAGTGATCGATGGCAATAAGCAATATTTATGACATGTTATGCTGTACTGAAATGATTAAGTTGGTTTGGGCCGAAAATGCCGTAAATGAAGCGGTTAGAAAGTGGTTTGCGAGATTTCGTGCAAAAAGATGATGATGAACTTTCTGGAGATTTGCGAAAGATGTTGTATGAAGAAACGTAAAGATTACTACACCCAGCATAAGCTCAAAAAGTGCTTTTTGTACAGTTAGGTATAACTTCAAAAATTTAAATTCGATTGCACACAATGGGAGGAATACAGAATCAAGATAAAGGCGCACCTCACGAGCTGATCGAACGGAACAAGCTTGCATTTTCTGGAGTCATTATAAAAAGAAAAATCGTTTTCATCAAATTATTTCGGGCGATGAAAAATGGATCTTGTTCGATAATCCTAAAAGCGTGAAAGCAAGTGCTAATCCAGGACAACCATCTACATTTCTTGCTCAGCCCAACTTCATGCACAGAGAGTGCTTGACGAGATTTGAAAGAAATTATCTACTACGAACATCGAAAGCCTGGTGAAACTGTTACATCTGAAGATCAAGCCCACATAGTTGAACAGAATCAGGCGCTTGAGGAGAAACACACTTTAGGAGCAAAGAAAATCGGAAAGTTATTTTGTTTTAGCATACGTCAAAAGCAACCAAGCAAGTAGTTTCCAAATTGGTCTGGGTACTTCTACCACTTACGCTTTATACTCGTGACGTGGCTACTACTCATGTTCAGATCGATTCCGTGATATTTAGCAGATTAGCAGTTCACAATTATTCAAGATGTGCAAAAATAGGTCGATGACTACCTCGCTTCCAAATCATTAAGTTTCTACCGCTTGGGGCTAGTTATCCAGATATTGCTGTTTGTGATTACCATTTGCTCAGACCAGTGCAGTGCGCGAAATTTGAACGTACGTAACGTGCACGAAATTTGAACGTACGTAAAAATGACTCTATGACTATTTCGTTTTGAAATCATTAAATTTCTAACGCGAGGATATCTGCACATTATTCGATAAGCCGCAAAAGACCAAAGGTAGTGATTGTCGATATTTCATTTGTTAACTTTTATAACAAGTATGTTTTAAATAAATTTGTATTTAATCAAAAAATTCACAGAACTTATTGCTATACCTAACGTATAATTAAAAGATAAAATAAACTTTATTTTATTGTATGATATATAATATTTAATTTAATATATTACATTTAATATATAAAATATATGATAATATATTATATACAAAATATAATAAATAATCAAACAAGTAAGAAAGCTATACTTCGCTTAATTAATAATATAACGAAAGTTATATATTGTTTTTATATAAATGCACAATTTTCATGAAAGCCTGCATGTTAAAAAGCATTCAAACATCAGCTTGGTCTAAATTTAGAAAATGAATTTTCGTTGTCAAGGGCCTTATTATTTTCCAGCTAGGTCATAACAAACCACAAATTAGATTTTGTCGTCATAAAACGGTTTCCTTTCGTGAGAATCCCCATATAAGATGTGGTTTTTAAGAAATCGATCTCTGTGACCCGAATTCCCTATGGTTGATATACTAAGGACAAATTTCATCATATAATATAAAAAATCAGATCTTTTGGGCTTAAAAAGCCTTATTTTTCAATAGAACTCTTGTATGGGTTAGGATATAAAAAATCGACCTATGTGGTCCAATTTCGGTAAGGTTCATTTTTATGTCAAATTATTATTATGAACGCATTTTTATCAAGAAGTATTAAAAATCAGGCGTTTTTATAATATAAACATTCAGGTTCCCTAGAAACTATTATACGGCAAAGGGTCCGATAAATTGCGCCATCTGGTTTAAAATTTTCACACCATGTTAGAATGCCGAAATACTATTACTAAACGATTTTTTTCACAAAATTCTGAATATTACAATGTTTTTTCTTATAACGACTTTTTAAAATAATCTGTTATATGGGGAGTGTTCTTAAAAGTACTCTGATCCATTTGGCCTTGGGCCAAAACATGCCAGTGTGTCAAATTTCATCAAGTGTTGCGATCTAAACGTTGAACTTAAAAATACACGGGCGGTCGTCCTTCGACGAGTCTGGTAGATAAGCTTAGAATCACTTCTGAGTCGAATGGTATAATAAAAAATGAGTCTGTTGTAAGTCCCTCCAGGTGTTCTGGTCCTCAGGTGTTACAACTGTTCGGACAAACTTAATACACCTTGTATCACAAGTGTTGTAGGATATAAATATTTAATACATATTATCTGTATAATATATTATATGTAACACATGAAATAAATTATTAAATATCTGTGGTGGCTTGCGGGTACTAATGAAAACCAAGTAAAAATCGCACAATTTTGCACAAGTATTTTGAAAGCATTTATTAACTCAATCTAAGCTATTAGCCACGTTTTACTTCTTTATCTCTTTCTGCTCTTACAAAAAGCCCATTCACTTATATTGCTGTTTTTTCCTAATAAAGACGGTATGTTTATTGTGTACGGTTGCGTCACCAACCAAACCCCTGATAAATATTCCGTGACATTCTTTTCCTCATCTTCATCCCCATTCGTACCATTATCATCAGCAGCAGTAACAATCTTCAATTTGTGGCTTTCACATTGATTCACTTTATATGATGGCCTTGAGGCTTGTAGAAAAGTTACTTACTGTTCAAAGTATGTATATCATCGAAATAAGGGACAATATTGCAAACCAACTTAAGGAACCTTTTAATGCTTTTGAAATTTAATCCTTCGCCATAACGTATATATTAAGAAATTTTTAATTCTGTTTATGACTGTTTTTGCTTCGCTTTCTTTGTCTTCTACGATCTTGTGCATATGTATACATTTTAATAACTAATCTTAATAATTGTGAGCAAAATTATTTTGTAATGTAATATACTTGTTGGTGCTGTTGGTGTGTTGCTCCCTCAGCTCTATACACTAATACTTGGCGTACATAAAGGATAACAATGTCAACTCCTGCCGTTTTATTTATATATATGTAAATATTATTTTCTCTTCGCTTTAAATATTTAATCGCTATTTCTATCTCTTGTTCTTCTTCCTTATATAAGGAAAATAAAGTTTCAAATAAACAACTGTTACTCTATTAAAAGATTTTGCGAACATCACGACACCACCGATGCCATTACTGCCACTCTGGTATTATATGAGAAAATTGTGTACATGTCATAAACTGTTTGAAACAGTTACGACCTTACTCCCTCCCTTCCTTCATCTATTTACCACTCATTCTTTCTCTTTCTTTGACTTTACGTCAGACTTGTGTCTCCCTTGCCTTTCTATTATCAGTGGTCCTTAAGAGTTCAGTAATACGTTTTTATTTGATTTTATTATTTATTTATATTAAAAAATTGTTCATACCCTCATAAATATTTTACCAAAACAGTGGGCGGTAGGTAGAGTTTAAGGTTGTTGTAATAAAATATAAACGTACGAGCATTGAAACGGACAGATGATGAAAGAAGAAATTTATTATCATTAACTTTTTTGCGAAAGTAAACATGTTGTGGTTTTACTGATATTTGTTAGATGATTTCTGTCCTGATTTGGGATATAATTAATTTTTAAAAGGCAATATTTTCAAATACACATATACTTACAAAGAATGAATAACAGACAAATATATGAGAATGTTGTTAGAAGTGTAGTGTCGGAGCAGAAGTGGTATTTCCGTAATCTTTTCGAAGTTTTACACAAGTTTATGTGGATATTTAATAACCTTTTATAGCGAGGTGTATTTCGCCATGATTGCTGCTCTGTCTTTCTCCATTGTTTCTTTATTGGAACGGTCACGATTAACATGGTTTACAAAGAGCAAAAATCTGTGATAATGCAGTTACTTCTGGGATACAAGTTGTACGTTATATTTTGAGTGTATTGCGCTAGCGTTATCTTCATAGAGGCATAAGGAGAAAATATAACAAATTTAAATTTTATTAGCAGATTAAGCGATATTGACATATGTGTATATGTATACCACCACTTCCCCAACATAGAATACTTTCATTATTTTGCTCGCTAATCGACAAAAATTGTACATTGTTGACATATGAAGGTTTATTGTTGAGGAGAGGTCGCCATATGTGATTCAAATCTAGTCCGAGAAATTCGTATGTCAAATCACTATTCTTATTCATTCACTATATCGTCCATGCCATAATCATCTTCTGAATCAGTTTAAGCATATTCACTCATCTGTCGCCCTGATACCTTTTTGTGCATTTTTATGAAATTTCGGCTATTGACATGATTATTATTATTGTGTGGGCAATTAGTACCGGGACTGGAACGCCTATGCCCCTAATCCGCCAGTTTTAGGATTCTTATGAATATCGCCATTTTTTTTGGTTCAGAACACGATATACGTCTGATTCTACGGATGACCTCGCATTAATATAGAATATTATGGAACGTGGAAATCGTCACTCGGCAGAATCTGCATGAATCAGTGTCAGACCCAATTAGATGCTTGCACTGACCTAAAGAGGAAAGATATTAAATATAGATCGAATAGGATCATTTTTACGGTCGCTTCTCATATAAGGTCCTGCTGACAACTTTTAAAAGAGTATTTAGCAAAATAACTTTAAAATGTGAAAACCAGAATTTGTGGTATCGTCAAAATAAACCATGGACAATCTGCCAAGCTAGAACAAATAAAACTGAATGTAAATGACTGTGTATATATGCCGCCGGAAGGTGCAAGTTCCGCCGGAAATTTGGAACCCCAAAAAAAAAAAAACAAAGAATGTCACGATGATATTGATAACCGGTATCGGAGGAACTTTCTTTGCAAACATTAGCGGTAGCTAATGTGTTAATCGATGTAAAATGATGAAAAGTAGTACTTTCACCTATGAAAATTATATATATTAGATGAGATAGTGTCATTTTTTAACCAGCAAAACTCTTTAGATGCTATTGTATTTTCGGTGAAATACTAAATTTTTGCTTAAAAATATTTTCATTCTTGAAATATCTTATTCTACAGGCATTTGTTTTTAATAGCACTTTTGCGTTATATTATAACGTGCAAGTAGATTCCTCCCAGAGTCCTCAAAAATCCTTTCACATTTAAGATGCTAACAAATATCTTTGTTACAAAGCAGTCAACGTTTTTGTTCAAAAACACCCAAAAAATTTTACCTTATTTTTGAAGTTTTTTCTCGTTTTTAGTTGACTTGTCTTTAATTGAACAAAAGCATCTGCGATAACCTCATCAAAATCACTAGAAAATGTTGTTTCCATGGAAAATATTGCTTTATAAAAATCTTTTTGTATACAAACCCAACAATTATTTAAGAGGCGTTTTAAAAATACCCTTCAAAAACACTCATATGTGAGAATAGTCGGGTTGTTCTTTATGGACATATGTTTTCGTATGTCTCCCTATTGTCTATTTAATATATGTATATACGTTTACGTAGATATGCTTGTGCCTTCTACTGGCCATTTGTTCCAATTATTCATTGTTTATAGGTATTATTGTTTAGTTTTTAATATCTGAAGTTCGTTTTATTATATTGTTACTGTTTAAGATGTGGATATAGCTAGAACACACTAAGAAAAAAAACAAGAAAAAGAAAATGACGAACTCTGAATTCACGCTGACGGATGTGGTTCACTTAGATCAAATAAATCGATATTTTATCGAGCTCAACAAAATCCAAAAGTAAATCATATATGATTTTTGATATCTCTTAAATTTAACCTAATAATATCAAAAAAAATTAGATTGAATTTATGATCCTAAAGCAAGCGCGTCGAGAATTTTGTAACATTCTCACGGATAAGTAGGGACATGTGACAAATTAAATACTGCCATTCCTTAACATAGTAAAAGGTGAAACAAATATTAAGTGGCTTTTTTTGAGACAAAAGGCTTTAGACTGACTAGACCTATCAAGCGTTGCTATAACACGTTTATATAGCGACGAACAAAAAAGAATAGCCAAAATTATTAATTAAGCGTAAAGTAATTTAAACGTTTTGAAAATGAGTAACATTTCTGAAAACTTCGCTATGTTTTGTAACATGACTTCAATAGGCGATACCATTTCAAAAGTTTCTGAAAACGACTTTATGAGCGTTAATAATGGAGCAGTTTCACACTTAAATACTACTGTACCACTGTAACCTGCAATCACTCATTTCTTCTTTGGAAACTTTGATGAAGACTGTCTGCGTTCTGGTCGACCAATCGTCAAGTCGTAAGACTAATACCAAACTATTACTTTCTATTTTATTATTAATTAATTTAAGATTTACTTTTAGAGTCAATTGAACTCGACTATCAATTTGTTTTAGTTGAGTTTCAAGTGTAAGTAGAATAGAATAAATAAATAAATAAATAAATTTCTGAATTTTTACTTCTGTACATTCTGTAGCTGGCACGCTTTATTTTTATACGTTCAAAACTGGCACGCTATACAGAGGATGAAACGGATGAAATCTCAATTAAATAATGATAATTGTAACATTTTCTTATTGCTTCAATAAAATGCTTATTTTTGTGATATAATACACGCAACGTAGAGTGTGTACTATATTTTTCAAATATCAGGTCGTTGGAATTCCCCAAAATAATAACTGAAGAAGACTGGTAGATTTGAGTTAACAGTGAAAACGTTAACAGACCGAGTTTCAATCTGTGAATCTCTGTTGGAACGAAGCGGAATCGTAACATCTTTGAAAACATTGATAATGGCTCATGAAGAGATGGTCATATATGACAATAGCACATGAAAAGGTGGTGGATAAATTTGCCCAAATGGCGGCAAAGCACAAAATGATGTTACGAAACGTTGTGCTTTGGTTGGATTGTAAGGAGAACCGAGTTTCAATTTTTTTTTATACGACCAATTACCCAGGGAACGTCCCCTATTCGTTTAACGAACGGTGACGGTCAGAAACAAGTGAAAAAGGGAAGGAGACGGGGAGTGGGCCGTAGCCCACTGGATGCGTTCCTCAATCGGTATAAGTGTTATGTCTTCGTCGACTGAGCTAGTACTCACTATAGCTACAACCAAAGCGAGCCTACCCGTACTCAGATTTGAACCAGCGAACACCGACTACGTGGTCGCGATTCTTATTTATTCGGCTACTCTTGCCGATAACAAATAAATAATCAACTCACGCATTGGTTGGTTCCAGGTTCTTCTGCCAATAACCAATGCGTTTAAAGCGTGTAATGGAAGTAAAGCGTCCAGAATTGATGAATAGAGAAAAAGGGACCTCTTTTCTCATCATAAATGTATTTAATAATTCTGCCAAAATAGAGAAATCTTGCGTGCAAACTTTTGATGCACAGCATGGACTTTGGCCCGCCTGACTACCACCTGTTTCGCTCTTTGAGAAGATTCTAGAGTGATGGCATAATAATGGAATCATTAATCGACCAAAATACTATATATTTGTTTCAAATCTATGCTGTGATTCCTTATAAAAATATGCTATGAGTCGCAGTCACTTATGACTCTCATTGGAATAATTAAAAAGTTATTGCTTTCGTTTATAATGTGATATAGTCAAACGTGACTTAACGACACATAGAAATCCGTCTAGACCTAACAAATTTCATTTCAACTATAGGAGAAATGAGTCCAAAATGTAGTGAGAAAATGCCTCGAATTTTTCCCATCAGCTAATATTTGTTGCGAGGTAAACATTCGAATATGGTTTTTGTTAAGCTAATGCAATAACAAGCGTTTATGCGATTATTTATGTAATTTGACAATGCTTTCTATTAACTTATCGACAAATATAATTAATTTTTATGCATCACTGCATGGAATTCTGCAACATTGAACTGCCCTGGCTCTTTTGCAGCGCCCTTTTAGCTCAGTGGTAGAGCACTGGTCTCGTAAACCAGAGGTCGTGAGTTCGAATCTCACAGAGGACAGGGGTTTTATATTATTATAGGTTTTTTTTTTTTTAAATATTAGTGAAGTGATAAAATTTTTGTCTCATTTTCGTTTACATCTTTAAGCAAGTTAAGATTGTTGAAGGTACAGACGCTTGAATAATTCAATTTAATATATGTAGTTCAAGCAAAATGTATGGAAAATTTTTTGAACGCAGAAATAGCACAATATTTCCTAATTAAAAAAATGAATGTTAACTATAATAATAATAAGAAAATTGCCGCCCACGCTTTCGATAGACTTCGGACATACCTTCTTTGTGTTCGCACATATCCCCTTCGACGCAAAGTTTCACGCAAATTTTTTTTACACCTTGTTTGCCTAATTTTACACAACTTCTTAATAGGATGAAAATCAGAACTTCATACGAATTATTTAAAAACTTATATACTTCTTTGCAAATCCAAACATCTACAATCTTTGGCGAACGGTTTTAGTGTAATTGGAAATATTAATAACAAATAAATTCAATTTAATCTCAACAGTGTCTTAGTTTTGAACGTATACAAATAAAGCATGCCAGTTGCAGTTCATATAATGGTTCGAGGTTTGAGGTGACGAATACAAAAAGAGTTCCGAATAAAATGTTTTCTTATTTCTTAAATACTATTCTTTTTTTTTTATATATATATATATAACAATCACCAAATAGTTTATTTTATTACAGTGGCATTTGTATAGCCGCTAACGAGCGGTTTGAGACGTTCTTGTTGGTAGAAGTTTTTGAAACGTCTTAATACTGAAGTCTAACTGTTTTAAGCTCTTAATGGATCCATGCCAGAATAAAAGTCGTTACATGAATATCTGGGGGCTGGTGTCCGTGTTGACCGTTGGCCCAATTTAGTGCTTTTACTTTACTGGTTAAATTTTAATATATTTGTAAATTTTGGGAATTTCTTACATTTTTTTAAAGGTAAACAGGAAGGTGCGCTTGTAATGTGTCTGCGATTTAACATGATATTTGATTGAAATGTGGAATCATTATTATATTTCATGAGACACAATTGAGTGAAAATTCAAAACTAGCGCAAAAGAACGTAATGAAAACTTAAATAAGAAGATTATATTCGGTACCAAAATTATAATGATTACCAAAGGCAGATTTACAGGCCGACAGGAAGACGTGGCAAGGGGGAATTGATTCACAATTCGATATTGAACAAGCGTAGATATATTTGATAGACTTCCTAAACTCACGTTTGGGTCTTGAAAATTGACAAAACCATACACTTCCGACTTTGTGTAGTCAGACCAAAAGCAGATATTTAATTACAACAATAAAAAAAAATAAGGTATGGGTCTCCCACTATTGTCAGACATTGTTACATATTCCGAACATTTGGCATTCACCTAATAATGCAGGAACCGCACTTTTTCCGGGCGAGGAGGGGCTTGCTAATAATTTGAAACAACCTTACCTTTGAACGCTTTAAACAATTCCGCAAAGATTTCTTTGGTTGTAAATGTAATGCGAGTGACTTGAATATCCCCAAACGGGAACACTTTTTATCGCTAATATATTTTAAATCATTTGCTTTTATTGCTTTATGTTCCTCACTAAAAATAATATAAAGTTCGTGTGGCACGGCTTTTTGACTGAACATTTGTCAGAGTGAAAGCTTCTTTGTTAGAGAATCAGAGGAAAATCTGTTATAACTCCAAGAATTAAAAAAAAACCTTTTCAACCTGTTAATTGTGTCGACCTCTTCAGTGGCACACACGTATAATCGTCAAACACAGAGTGTGGGAAATATGAAATTAGTTTGTTATGACACGATTTGACAAAATAACAAAAGCTTTTCTAAAATGCATTGTTATACCAAATACAGATTCCCAATGATAAAATGTTATGAGGAAATTCGGCGGGTCATAACGTACATACTCGTCGAACTGGTTAAAACTCATCTTTCGGTTGCTTAATGATACGCAAACTTGTATGCTTTTCATAAAATCTACGATTCTATAATCAGTAAAGACCATTTGAGCAACTTCAACATGTTGCTTAGTAAAAGGTCTCTCCACTTTAGGTGAAAATGTAGCCCAACAAGAATAATCCAAAAATGCATTTTCTAAACAGAGGTTATTTCCTTAATACATGTTTAATTGAAATTTAACGGGGTATATTTGGAGACCCCAAAGTTGCCAGTAACCCCCCTTTAATGTTCAAGAAAACCTTTTCGACATTTTACATATATCGTTGGGATGAGGAGTATCCAAGACTCGCTATAGAATGATTATAGTTTTCTTATTTATTGTTGTGGCAACGGCCATAATAAGTTCAGACATACTCGCCTTTCATTATACTAAGGTTATCTCTCCGTCTGCCCGTTTTGCTTTTTTGTGTTTAACCTAAACTTCGCAGTTTTTGAGATATTTTGGTGAAATTTGGTGGACTCAGGGGCTTGGGCCAAAGATGAAGGCTGTTGAAAATGATTCATATCGGACGATTTTTTGGCTGGCTTCCCATATAGGTGTTATTTCGAAAACTCGTTATATGAATAACTGTAGAGTAGTACAGGTTATTTGATGTGGCGTTCTTTAATATTTTACTTGGTTGTCCATAGTTCCAATTTTTGAAATAGTGAGAACCAACGTAATTGTCATGTTAACTATTTTCACCTGGAAGATCATCAGGAAAGTTTTACATTTTTGGTTTTTTTTTTTTTTATATTAAAGAACTTCGACATCCTCCAGACAATAACGTGCCAAAATTTGTTAGTGGATATAAAAGTATATTTGACGCGAGAGCCGTTTATATTAAGCAGATAATTAAAAGTTATAAATTTTCCTTACAATTAACATCCGCGCTATTATATTAGGAAAATTAAAAAGATTATAAAATAAAGAAATGTTATATAATAATCCCCATAAAATAAGGTAGCAAGAAGAATGAATGAAGAATTGAAAGTTTATTGATAATCAAATATAAAATTTATTACCAAACACAAATTTCCAGCAATAGATGGAAAATAAACGGAATGTTTAAACGGACTGGGGTCTATTTTTGTTTGTGGCATTAATAACAAAATAAAAAATTCATTAATTCTTCCGGTCGTTGGATATAAAAACTATGTACTACTTAAAATCAATCGTAAGAGAAATATGTACTGCTTTGATCAATAAGGACCGACAAAAGTTATAACTTGATATTACTCGTTAACAAAGTTTCCTCAGAGTGATGCCTTTAGTTGAGTGTTTCTCTAATCTTTCGATGCCTATTTTATAGAAAGATTTGAGAAAACTCTGAAAATATATTTCACTTTCTGCAATGACATCATCATTTTATCCAAATATTTTTCTCTGAAGCACTTTTTGCAGATTTGTGAAAAGATAATAGTCGCTGAGGGCTAGGTCTGGAGAATATAGCCAATAGGACAACAGATCGAATTTCATTCAGTTCAGGAAATTTGGCCATCATAGTCAACCACTTTGTGTAAAGGCGATACTCCTTTAAAAAATAGCAATCTCATGCCTAAATTTCAGGCAAAATGAAGAACATACTGTTTTCTGATGTGGTTAGGGTGTCAGGTATCTCTGGCAACATAATTATGATTATCCAGAATAATTTTCAGAATTTTTTTCATTCTTTCTTATGCAAGTACCTCTTTGGGGCGCCCACCGCGTTTGCTAATGTGCTAATATGTTATTGTTTTCACTGGATCAGCATTGCCATAATACTTTGCAAGCCGGGATTGTTTTTCAGCGGTAGTTTCCCCATAAAAATGGAAAATCTTTAGGTGCACGGAAGATTAAGCTTCTAATCCACTTATAATATAGAAGAGGTTTTTCCAATTATTGAAGGTTGATAGCTTTTGCAAATAATTTTGTAATTGCAATCCAATTCATTTATTTCTGAATCGAGATTTAGTTATTCAGCCAAATTTTCATCGAAAGCAAATCGATTGAATCGAATTAATTCATTCAATTGAATTTCAAATCACCGTGAGTCAAGAATTTAACTATACCAATGTCTTTGCAAAAATTATCGGAAAGAAAAGATTAAAGAGTAAGGTTATAAATAATCCAATTCATTTATTTCTGAATCTCTGAATCGAGATTTATTCACACACCCGAATTTTTACCGAACGCAAATCGATTGAATCGAATTAATGCATTCAATTGATTTCAATTCGCTTTGAGTCAAGAATTCAACTATACTAATTTCTTTGCAAAAATTATCGGAAAGAAAAAATTAAAGAGAAATGTTATAAATTATTAGGTAAATTCTTTTTGAATTATGATTTTAGCGAATGTAATTAAATTGGCTCAGTCCACCTGAATAGATTCTCTCTTCTATAGTTTAAGCACGATTGAAGAAAATACAGGGCCAAGTTTCATACCCATGCTGGTTTGACACAGTGTGGGATGATAGCAAACTGCTTACTATTGACAGAGCATAAAAGGGGCAGCAATATGCTTTAGTACAGGTTTTCCTGTCATTTATTTACACAACTTTACTTTGCTGGCAAAAGTTTGAGGAGCAGCCTAGCCGGTAGTGTAGTTAATAGAGAAAACAAGTTATAGTGCGCCATGACCCACGATTATATACTCTACACCACCCTACAGATCTTTGTGCAATGACTTTTTGGAAGGAAGCGTTACATGGGAAATGGTTGAAAAACTAGTTCGATACGAACCATTTTCAATAACGTACGTCTTTGGGCCAAAACAAGTGGGCGTAACAAATTTTATCCAAACATGCAAATTGTAGGTTGAGCAAAACAAAAGAAGACGGACAGACGGATGGATAAACTTAAATATCTTGCTCAGCAAATTCTCACTTTTGCGTTTTGTTTCACGTATTTGATCATCCGGGCAAGTACCCAATGTTTTAATTTGCTCATATACAAAAAAAGGTGGGTCTTCTGAAGGCTGCATACATCCGCGCAAACCTGATATCCACTTGTAGCACAAGTGGTGCAGGATATAACGATATATATATCAAATAAACTCGATTCCATTTTTACAACAATCAGAGCAATGGAATCAAATCCTGGCTCTCACGTGTTATTCAATGGTAATTGAATCACTGGCAAGCAATCTTCACCAAATAGTGTCGAAAGATGCGCGATTTCTTTTTTGTTTCCGGGAAATTTGAAATGGAGCGTTTATTATATAACACAAGTTGTTGTGCAAGGACCTTTCGCTTTTCATTAAGAGGATCTTTCTTGGTTCCAGAAATGTTTGTCGTCAAGCTTCTTGAAGCAACGTTAATTAGTTTTTTGAGTTACACGTTGCTACGTCGAAATTGTTCGAATCGCATTACAATTTCAAAAAACAAAAACATTCTCGCCAGAAAGTGAACAGAAAACACGTGGATTCCATAAAACTTTTTTGAAAACTCGTAAACATTTCTTATTAAATTGATTTTATTAACGAAAAAGAAAATTTTTTCCAGTGTGGCAAATTTTCATTTTCATAGACGAGAATCCATCACTAAATACTTCTAGGTTTTAGTAGCACATTTCTCCTTCTTCTTGTTATCTTTTGTTATTCTAGACTTTATGATGTTTTCCGTATATGTCAGCAAATTGCTCCTTTTGTTTTGTTAGGTTCTGGACAATATTTATGTAATTTTAGTGGCCAACACTAGAACTCTATAAAACCATAAACAAATTCCACTGAATTTTACAAAATTATCCTCTTCTCTCTCTCTCTCTCTCTCTCTCTTACGATTATCAGGGCAACATTAGTACAAATATTTACAAATAATGAAAGGTGGCAAATGTGTTAACGCCCACATGTGTTTTATTAAGCATTGTACTATATGTTCATATGAAACGCCTTTTTAAACAAAATCAACTATTGTTCTAATTTTGAGATTTTCTTTAAAAATTTGTTTCTTTTTTATGCTTTCATTTTTGCATTTTTCGGTTTTTTGGGATTTTCTAATTCATATGTGAATTAAACCTTAAGGAGTATCGGATATCTTTAGATTAGCTTAAGATGGAAGTAATGTAATACGTACATGCAGATATAGATGTAAGTCTTTACGGGTGGTTGATTTAAAAATTCGATATGTTACGCTAAAAGGCACACTTATAAGGCGTACTTGGAAATTCGTTAAAGATCTCGTCTTTGAAATGCCATTCACATAGTAACAAATTTACAGATTTTGGTTTAGGTGTGCGTGAAAAAGATTGATGAAACCTAAGCCGCAGTATAAACAAAAAAGTATCTCAGATATTAAGTTCGCCCGATTTAAGAAGCTTTTGAAGAAGGTTTTAAATCTATGCATCTATTTAATTAATATTTATTGCAGAGTTATGCAAGAATCTATTAAAATTCAATCCCGAAGTGAAGCTTTAGTTGACTAGGAATCAACCCAAGGGGTCTTTAAAGTTTAATAGACGACTATTCAAGCGTGTGACTGAGACTCACTAATTAATTTGATTTCTTAAGGCGTAACAATATTAGAACATGCAAAGAGCTTTTTCGAACTGATTGTCGAAAATATATTAAGCCCTCGAAGGCCGCAAAGTTTGTATAATAAAACACAAGTAAAAAAATGATAGTTAGATGTGATCGAATCTTCTATACCCACCACCTTTACCTCAAAAAAATTAAAATTTCTGTGCAGTATTGGGTAGCTTTTCCCATTTTCTATTTAGGGCACGGGACCACATATAGAATATATGAGAAAGTTTTTATCATTGTATGTGTTGTAACTTATGATCACAGGGTAAAAAAGCCAAATCTTTCTTCATTTGAGAACAGATGTGTTATCAATAAGTGTTGCGCTATGGGCGGTACCTTTGACCGATTTGGCCGATTTTCAATGCCGACAGGCATATAGGAACTTTCTAAATTGAAACTGAAATTTTAATTTTGCTAGTGTTGTGCTATGGGCGGTACCTTTGACCGATTTGGCCGATTTTCAATGTCGACATGCATTTAAGAACTTTCTAAATTGAAACTGAAATTTTAATTTTGCTATCACCGCAAACTGATAGAAACAGGAACAGACGTGAGGCCGGATATACAGGGCTATTCCGATTCGCAATTTGATACTGATTAAGAGTACGTTGTCATTGACTCACAAATATTGAGGAATGTGAAATTCTTCATTGATTTTATTCGAGCAAAGGGTACGTTTTAGTCCGTACATTGAATATAGTGGTGGCCAAAGGAAAGCAACAAAAAGGCTATATATGAGATTGGTGAGACCATTACTTGAATACGCCTTGGTCGTGTGGGCTTCGTCCTATAGGTGTTATGTTAATTCAATAGAATCATCATTTTAGAAGTAATCTGGCTTTTCACTCTTGGGAATTTAGAATGGGATTTGCTAGTCTTCTTAGTGTCTTGTAAAAATAGATAGCGGTTGTTAATCTTACTTAGACAAACTGGGGAAATATAGGTTTGGCTTAGGTGTTCGCCTCTCTTGGATAAGCTAATGAAAGCCGTCATTGACTTGTCGAAACGTCAATGTTCCTAACCTTCCTTCCTTTATTTTCGAAGACATAATTATGAGTTTTCCAATCTCGTTCATTGTCCTTTGACAAAAATCTAGATAATATCTCTAATCTAATTTCGGTAACGGATTCCTTAGTGCAGTAAAGTCAACCGTCCTTAGTATTCTTACCTTGCCTGTTTTCCCTCTAAGTGAACTTCTAATAGTTAAAACATCATATGAGTGCTGAATTTAATTAAATCTTTTCCCTATTATCTACCATGTTTGCATCAGTTTAGTCGTTCACTCCTAACTGAGATCTATATAGGTTGAAAGTGTGCCTCTGTGTTGGACGTGAACAAGCTTTTTTTTATTTTTTATTTATACATGGATTTTGATATTTTTGTATCTTACTGAAGTTAAGCTCTATTGGTTAGCTGAAGTTTTATTTTTAAGGGTTTTCTTCATTCGGCTGTTATTTTGATATAGTTGAATTTCATCCGTAAATAAATAAATAAGTACATCGTCATAGCAACGTCAGATAAATTTTTTAGGTTAGGGACGGTGAAACCGAAACCTTAGGGTACTAAGGTACTAAGGTATGGTTTATATGATGGACATCTTGCTACTATTTTGCAAGATATTCTTATGTCGGTTAATATAATTCAAAATGTGTATTTGGAGTGTCTATACATTTTTTTTTTTGTATGATCAACCACTCAAGGGGTGTGTCCTGCACTTGCTGTCACGGTGGGATCAGCAAGTGTTATAGGAAGAGAGGGGTGAAAAAAGAGAGAGTAGTGCTTATGAACGTTCGACTTGAAAATTGAAGGTGTGGTGGGAAAGACTACTGCTGGTAGGGTGTTCCAAATATGGGCAATATGTTTGTGGTACGGTATGCGTGTAGCTCCAGGACGGGTGGATGGGAGAGCTGAGAACGCTTTTTTGCCTGTGTAGAGCACTTGACCTGGATGTATCTGCACATACGCGCAGCACAGTCCAAATTACGCCGATGCCCAAGTATATCGAGAGTTTTGAACACACTTTCGTCACCTGCAAACGGCTAAGCGTTCCTCTGTATGCGGTTGAGGACATCCAGGCAAAATATGAATGCTCCCGTCCACACATACTCTAATTTTGGCGGCATATAGTCAGCGTAAATATCGGATATCGGCTGCAGTCAAGTACTTTTTGCATCGGCTTGTAAAACTTAAACGTCGTCCGATAGTTCGAACACCTGTTCTGTGCAGTGAACATCGTTGCGGATATTTTTATAAGTGTGTCATTCATCATGCAATGTTTATTCAACTTGGGACTGAATTAGATAATAAATAAACATTCTCCGAAAAGTACTTCTGAGTGTCGCAAACGGGTTCATCTAATAAATATACCCTTTGTGGCGAATACACAAATATCATTTTCCGTTGCTTTATAAGTTCTTCGACTTGAAACTTTTATGAATTATGACCAACATACAAAGTGATTTTCATATACCTCAACTTGGACAGGTATAAAGTTCATTAAAAATAGAACAATCTTCTGAGGTTCAACAATTTTGGACTCATTTTCACATAAATTTTGATATGGAGCAGTAAATATTGGTTATCAAAAATAGAAGTCTCTTATTTGCTTACTATAATATAGTAACTAGTTCTGATTAGAAGCTTAAGTATAATAATATCCAACAGAATAAATTTGTTTTCATGTATCTTGGCTAGGAATTATTTACACAATATCTTTAACTCTTATCAACAAATAACAATATTTTCCATCACAAACGCTAACATTATTGTCGTTATTATCATTATCATTATCATCGTCATCGTCATCCCGTCGTCATCAACAACAGCAGCAATCATAATTAAAGCCGTAAGTGACAGTCTTAATATTAACAAGGATGTAAACTTCTTGGTGTAAGCGTATGTATGTATGGTTTCATTGTATACAACCCCAGACATAATATTGTCTTGTAATAAAAAACGAAAATAACAAAAAAATGGATAAATAAATAAATAAAAAAGAAACCGACAAAAAAGAGGAAAAATAAATAAAACAAAGAGAAACTGTCAAATGCCAACTTTGCCATTAAATTAAAACAAAGTTGGCAAGAGTTAACTGCTAAATTACAAAGAATATCCCAACACATATACATACAAACACCGCAACAGCTAAATATAGATTTAATCAAGAGAACAAAAACGAAAGAAGAGGAAAATAAGAAAAAAAACTGAGCGAAAAAGACTAAAATCAAATTTAAAATCATTTCCAGACTCAAACTGTAGTTTCCTTGAGCAAAATTGTAATTGTAATACAATAACAACAGAAACAGTAACAATTATCACTACTATCACCAGCATTACTACATCTACCCGGTTGTAGCTGCTACTGCTACTGCTGGTATGATTATTAATCCTATACTAGACTAGAAAGTCCTTAATCTTCATCTAGCACATTAGACAAGATAACTACAGTCTTGTTGTCTCTATGACTTGCACACACACACATGCACTCCCCATCTCTCTTCTTACACCCTCACACTACTTAAAACCAAACCGTATCAGAAACTAACCCTAAGCAAATAAAAATAAATAATGAAATTTTCTATAGATAACTAAACAAAAGTATGAGAGACCATGGAAGCTGTGTGTTGGAAAGGTATGGACACAAACAGAGAGTGAGAGAGAAGAGTAGAGCGAGAGTGAGTGTAAAAGTCAACAAAATGACAATCGTTTTATTGCCTTAATATATTAAATTTAATGGCAAAGAAAAATGTTGCTACTAAGTAGGAAAGAAACAAAAAAATATAAAAACTTTATCATCATCACAACAACGATGAACGGTCTTCATTGTTATCGTACATTGTTACTGTGATGATGATTACAGTTTTATTTTTCTACTTTATTACATTGATGCTCTCCTTCTCACTTATATACATATATGTATACGTTTGTTTGTATAATATAGATACCTAGTTAACCTTATTAAAAGGTATGCTGAATGCCAACTATCTTACAATTATAAAGCATCAGCACCCAAGCCACCCAAGTTAGCATGCAACAATATGTTTACAAATACTATTACACTAAATGTGGTTAATCGTATGAAAGATGATAAGGGAAGGGTGAGAAAGAGAGTGACAGAGAGAGAGAAAGTAGCGATACATAGTAAGCCAACAAGCATTTTTATAAGGAAAACTTTTAAAGGTTTGGTTTATGGTTTATTAAGGCACCCAATGAAAATTTTCCATTATAGCGCATGTGCCTTTCAAACCAATATAAAGAGAAAAAGAGAGCAATTTGGTGTTAGGCATCTAAAGCGACGCGTTAATGAGAACATCTTTTCTTAAAATTATCACTGAGAGCGCGAATTTATACTGTTTTGATAATTAGCTTATTTTATTAATTTATGTAATTCTTTATAGCGTCCTTAGGAGTTTTAGAAATTAATTAAACAAATCTAGTAAATTCTAGTAATACAATTAGTTACTCTTTTGCAGTTAAATATTAAATTTTTTATGAGATATGTAGTACAAAGCAATATGAAATTTTACAAAGCTTTTTTTCCAGGTGGAGCATCGATTTCCGATTTCATATTAAGTATAGATTCTGAGAAAAGAATAACTAATACTTTAATTACTTCAATTATATGCTTTTTAAATCCATTTCTCACGATGTGAAATTATTTCTATACTCATCACAGAAGGCCGGTTGTAAAAAGTTTGTAAGATCAAGATAAAAAATCAAAATAAAAAATAAATGTGTTTTGTTGCTCGCCATTTACACCTCAAACCAGATAAAAATTGAGAATATGTTCTGCAAAAATTGCAAACATTAGGCATATGCGTCTAATATTAAGGATTAAGAAAATTTAGTTTTTTCAGCTGCTTCTCTAATCTTTTGTAATGTCGGGGTAGTGGATATAAACGATTCGGTCAGTGTTGAATATAATTTTGTTATTTATTTTGTTTTCAATTTAAAGTCTGACTATGTAAAATTACAAGATTACGCTGCCAAACAAATATCACGCTTTTCATGTATTTATTCTAATTATTCAATTCTAACTTTATATGTATTGGAAACAATATGTTTTGTAAATAAATTTGCAAAGTATTAACTTAGAGATTGCCGAATAAGTTAGATCATATGCTCTTTTGTATTAAAAGCCCTACCGCACTTGAGATTTGAACCCTCTGCCCTCTGCTCACGCTTAGACTAAACTTAAACCTGACGTTAATCAAATACACATAAATACATAATTAAGGAAGTGCTACAAAAAAAAATTGAAACCGGGAAAAAAGAAGAAACGAGTAAAATTGTTGTATTGTAATGAAAACCATCTTTTGCGAATTTTACGTTACTATTCAACTCCTTTTGAAATAAAGTTTGTACCACTACCACTGTATTGTGATTTTCAGGATAGTCTAGATTTTGTTTACAATATTAAGAGATCTATTTACAAATTATTTACAGGAGCTACAACACTTAAGTTCTCGTTCACATCTTGGTCGTTCGAATATTGACTGGACTCTCACGACTAACTTTCGACTGACTTTGTCTTCCGCAAATATTCTGCTTATATACTCTTTTACAGTACGTTACCATTACCTAAATTCATCGCGACATTTTTAATCCATTAACTCGTTTTTCCGCTAAAATTCTGCCAATTGTTGTTAATCTTTTCGATATTCGCCAGCTGCATGACACAGGTAACGCGCCATTAATGTGTATCTGGTATTCACGTTTCGTCTAAATTTTATTTATTAGAAAACCGACTAATTTTGATGAAAACCCCAGTTATCAAATATGGCATTTTCGTAACAGTATTTTAAAAAAAAATGAAAGTAATAGTCTCTCACGCTAAATGTTCTAATGTAATTATCGATCTTTACAGGCATTTTAAGAAAAATCAGCTTTTAGCATATTGTCCTCAAAAAAAAAAATTGTTCAAATTCTTCTAAAAGGAACTTTTTCGCCCCGCTAATAAAAGAAATATTTTTCGTGAAGGGTGTCATGGTCATAATTTTGAATGTTGTTTTCCTTTGGCGATTATGAAACACGTCAGCGTGGCACTCAAACTATTGTGTGGCCACCTCGTAACTTAAGAAAATTGATGGCAGCATATGAACTGCTAATCATAGAATCAATTTTTGCAAGTATAACAGCAAATACCGCTAGAGTTCATCAAATGCTATTTTTATTGAACGTCTTGAGTTGGAACCTTGGCTCTGAAATTGCGGACAGACTTATCACTGTTATCCGTCGTACATCGTCGTGACGTACGCGATATTTGATTTACAATCAACACACTTAGCTTGTCGCATTCTACTTTCAACGTCCTCTTTTACCCAATTGCTTATACTGCTAAAAAAAACCAATTCTCCATTTTGTAGGGTTCACCATATTTATTGTAGAATTAACGCGTTTTTACACAATGTAGATAAATTAGAGAATATATCTTCATGTGAGGAATGTACAGAATAATTTTCAACGTTCTTTTTTATGAATAATAAGCAGAAAACAAAAAAAAATGAAAAAAAAAGATTAGAATACTTATAACTTTGTGTAGACATGGCCGATTTTTCCCATTTTTGTATAAATGATGCAAGACGATAATGCGACGAAGATAAGTAACGAGCAATTGTTTTTATTTTTGAAAACAAAGGTGGTCTCAGATTATGTTGTACTGTGGTCGTGTCCTTTGGCCAACTTTTCCAATTTTCAATACCAATCTACTTACAAGAAATTCCAATGTTTTTGCGGAACTTGAACTGGCGAGGACCGCAGACAGACATGCTTAAATCAGTTAGGAATTTGATGCTCATCAAGAATATATATATTTTAAGAGATCTCTGAAACTTCCGTCAGCGTGTTGCAAACGTTTTGACAAAATGAATGGAAAATTTATATAAAATAAATTTAAAAATTTTTTAAAATGGATTATGAAATTTTTAAAGTTAGAGTAATGCTTACATTGAAGTTTTTTAGTTTTGACCAATAGCAATGTTGTACCAAAAACGTAATAGTCTTTTAAAAATACAAACTAAAAAGAAATATGACACTCAACGTTCTATTTGCACTTACAACTTATTTTGTACAATTTTGCTCCTATCTTCCTACGATCTTCATTTTTTGCTCTTTTGTGTCTAGTAAGGCCAATTAAGGAACATTTTTAAAAATTATTAAAAAAAAGCCTAGCGACTCATCATTTAAAATTAAATTTTTTTTTTTTCAAAATTGAAAGAAAAAGCAATGACTCGGCATAAAGTTGTACGTTAATCAATTTCGGATTAAAATCCAAAGGCTCTTAATAAACCTGTTTGCATATTTGGTAGCACAGTGTTTTGCTTCTAAATCTCAAATTTTTAGAAATCTATTCATTCTGATTTAAACTCGTGTTAAGTAAACATGCCTAAGTTCAATTTTACTGCGGTTTCTTATTTTAATGCTCATTTACATATTAGCTATGCAATAGTGTATGGAAGTATGTTTAAGCACTTACTTTTCCCTAATCCCAAGGTGGCTCTTATTTGTTAAGCGGATTTTGTATAATTTACATTTGAAAACCACTTGAAGGTATACAAACAATATAATGAACCATTGTATTAGATTGCCATTGTGGCGTCATTTGACAGCTGTCATAATTACCGATAGTTAGGATACGTGAAGGCCCGACTAGCGACTGCTGCGTGTATGAAGAATACAAAAAAATGATGCAAGTTTTCTCAAATTAGTATTTAAGAGAGAGTTTCTTAAAGAGGATTTTCGTCACTACGCGGCTTAGGAATTTGCTTGTTGTTGTTGTTTGTCACAAAATATATTTATGCGTTTTTTTAAAGGTTGGCAAAGGAATAGCCTAGAGATTTAGGTATTATAGTAGCGAGCAGCGTGTTAGTTGACCGTCTGCAGTAGTGGATTTCCGCAAAATTTATATGTGACGCTTGAGTATTCTTGAATTATTTTAGTTAGCAGCGGCTAGCGTGTTAGTTGACCGCCTGCCGTAGAGCATTTACGCAAAATTTGTTTGCAAAGACTGAGTTTTCTTGACCAATGCAAGTCTAAAATCTCTATCGAACACAATCTCGATAGCTACATTAAGGTGGTTTATCATTTATTCTCTAATTAGACGAATCGCGGAGTAGGCCAATGGAGTGCAAGATTCGACCAGAGAAGTAGTAATAGTTAAAATTTTATACACTTCACTCTTTTAACTAAAGTAGGAAACCGACTTACCACTGGAATATGAGATATCGTCGAGTATCTGGCATTGAAGTATTTGGCGCCGTTGGGTATATAGAGAGTTGCAGTGTCAATACACTGAAGAACAATATTTTACCCATAGTCTCTCTTTTTCTCTTTCACTTTATCTCTTAGCCACTTTTTCCTTCTTTATTTTAATTATACCGGCTGGGTTTTATTTATTGATTTCGTTCGCTAGATGTAGTTATAAGGCTAGCTTCTGTCGAGGATGACATCAGGTAAAACGTTCAGATAGACATCAATCGCTAATGTCGTGTGCGGTGGATGACTATAGACATCGAAGCTCTAAAATGGGTCCCATCGTCTTCAGTAGAAGAAAAAGGATGACAAATTCATTACATCCAAAGAGAATATCTGTTAGCCCTTGAAAAAGATGTATCTTAGATCTGCAGCTACAAGGGCAAAGCCTGTTTTCTGAATTTTCAATTCCCTGTTTGTAGGCTGGGAACCAGATGCAGAAAATAGCGTTAATCAGAAAGTACTAAACGAAAGCCTTCAATGGATTGTGCATTTAATTGCGAAAGTTCTAAGGTCTCCGAATGCGAAAGTTAATTTCATAAACCTGCATAGGAACCAAAAACATTATAATAGCTTATTGGATGATTTGGCAAAGAATCCCTCTCACTATCTGACAACTCGACGGTCGTGGGTTCAAGTGCGTAAAGTTTTCAATAAAGCCGGAGGCCTTAAATGTTAGTAATTCAAGCCTTTAGCGTTAGAATTTATTTCTCTGGCTAAATTAATAATAATATAGTAACCAAAGTTACTTTCAAAATTGCTGCACTAATATTAAACCTCGTAGGAAGAGAGTTAAAACGAACTTATATTACATTAAACACGAGAAAGTGTCTCGAGGACAGCAAATGTTGTTCCCTATAGATGGTTTTAGAATTAGAATAGATTTATGAAAATTCGATTAAAATACAAGTAAAACAAATGAAAACATTATAGTCGTGCTAGGCCGACTATTACATGCCCTACAGCACGTTGCCTAATACAATTCTTATTTTTGGCATAAGACACAAAAATTATGTCATATTTTTGTATGAACTTATGAAAATTCAATTAAAATACAAGTAAAACAAATGAAAACGTTATAGTCGTGCTAGGCCGACTATTAAATGCCATACAGCACGTTGCCTAATACAATTCTTAGTTCTGGCATAAGACACAAAAATTATACCGTATTTTTGTACGGACTTACTATTGTGGAACTGTATATATAAAATTAGATCCCTTTGTAAGTAAAGGCTTACTTTCCGTAAGAATGGTTGTGGCCAAGATGTTCAAAAATTATAGTACGCACTCAAAATTCAGCGTAGTCAACTTTTATATCAAACTACTACTTCTATTACTACTACGGGCCAATTTTCACCCTACAATATTAAAACTTAGATTTTTCTGCTCTCACAAGCAAAATTTTTGTGCAAATCCTTAAATAGGGTAGGATCCAAAAATGGACGTGCATCGTCCAAATTTTATAGACGTAATTTTTATATCAAATCACTATTATGGTTCAACTTTCATCATAACATATTAAAATTTAGACTTTCCTGATCTACAAAAGATCAATTTTCGTAAAAATCTATATATACAGTAGGATCCAAAAAGTAGGCCGACGTGATCCAAATTCGGTACAATTAATTCTTTTATCTTAAATTAGTGTTATGATCTAACTTTCATAATAAAGTATCGAAAATTAGACCTTTTTGCCATATTAATTTTAGTTTACGTGATATGACAGGCGGTTCAAAAGAGTGACCCAGCCAGTCCAAAGTTTTCATATCAATTTAAAATTTTAAATAAAATAAAATATTAGTACTTAGTCACTTTTGTTGAGAAATTTTGAAAATTGCCACCTTTTCCATAGAACGACTTTTTAAAATAGGGAGTTATATGGGGGATGGTCGAAAAAGTGAATCGATCCAAACCATTTTCAACAGCGGTCGTCCTTCGGTTAAAACACTTCCATGTACAACTACAAAGATTGCGACCTGTGGTTTGAACACAAATTAACGTTATATGCGCCTGACAAACTTAATACACGATGCGCTACAAGTGGTGTGAGGTATAAACACTACAGGGAGACACGGCCCACCACTAATAGTCCGACACAACTTTACTTAATATAGTTTAAAGTTAGTATAAAAATTTTTTTAAATAAGATGTTATATGGGAAGTGCTTGAGGAAGTAATCCAATTCAAGCAATAGCAAGAAAAATGGGTTCTAATCTCGGTCAAAAAAAGGCCACGAAATATCCGTTTAAGCCACATAAATTTCACGATTTGCTATGCCATCTAAATGCGCATTAGATAGCATAGCATTCCGCGTTTTCCACTTTCTCGTGTTCTATTTTCATTTGTTCTACTTGTTTTCTTTTGCGATAAATTTCCTGATCGTTTTCATGCATTGCTACTGCTTATCCTAAGCACCTGTTGAGTATGCGATTACTTAATCGAAAAATTTCTAAAACAATCATTTTGTCTCAAAGTGCATACACAATTTGTCAACTAAACAAGAAATCCACATGCGATTAACCCATTTTAGGCCATCACATTTTAATCATCACAAAAATAAAAATAACAACTTAAGCGTTAGAGATCTAAGCCTTCGCATTTTGAAATTCATATTTTACCACTATTTTATTGGCAGTATGTATAACCATCATTAGTAGTAAATATTCTATTGTTTTAAAAACAATTCAGTCTTGCAATAGAGATAACATATGTTTTGAATGAAAGAAACAATTGTAAGGAAACTTGAACTGCGCAACAGGCTTAGTGTCTTTTAATTGCTTCATGCGAATATATCGCGGTCTCTTTACCTGACATACTACATGGAAGAACAATTTCGTGACGTTGTCTTTTCGCCTGAACTCAAACATACTTCTCGTATATATTAAATTAACTTTTTTTAAGCCAATTATTTACTCTTCTGATTGAGAATTTTCTGCCAGTTTTTAGGTAAAACTGTTACGTGATCATAAGGAATTTCGAAAAAATAACTTAATGGGATTTTTTTAAAGTTGGCTTTGCATCGTTAACATAGCCCTAGAGAGAGCGATATAAGTGATGGTGGGCCGAGGTGAGATCTAGGTCTATATGTTAGATTTCCATCAAACCTCTCCAGATAAGCTTTTTTATACACTACATCACTTGTGATACAGGCTATATTAAGTTAGTGTGGACGTAGATAACACCCAGAAGGGCTTAAGATAAATCCACCTTTCATTATACCGATCGACTCAGAATTGTTTTCTAAATCGCCCTAAGCCTGTCTGTCCGCCTAATTGTTTGTCCATGTATTTTTGTATTCAAGCTGCAGGCCGAAACTTTTGAGATATTTTGATGAAATTTGATACACAGACCCACTTTGGTCCCAGGACGAACGCTACTGAAAATGGTTTGGATCGATTGGAGTATTATTACCAAAACAAGGGAATAAATGTACAAGGAAAAGTGGTATAGGGCATGTAATGGTCGGCGCCGCCCGGCTATAATATTCTTTCATGATTGTTTTTAAACATGACCAGTCACTCGGGGGATGCCCGTAACGCGTGCAATGTGATGGTCAGGAAGAAGTGAGGAAAGGGGGGCTGGCTGCAGTCAATCGGTATGTGTTAAGCCTTTCATCGACTGAGTACTCGCTATAGCTACGTCCAAGCACGATCTACATCACCGACATTTGAACCCGTGAACCTTGATTTGATAGTCGCGACTCTTAGTCATAATGAACAAAATGAAAATACTTCAAATTTGATTCCAAATCTTTAATTCGTTGTAGCGTTCGCTCTTACTTATTTTGAGGTTATAAAATTTTTTAAAAAGGAAGAAGGATGGTCGTTCAATAAGCCCCTACAGGCTATTTACTTTATATGTTTCTTTCCTTCTCAGCATATACCTGCAATTATTTATATCTTTTTGTCCACTAAAAATTTCACAGTTAATATCATTAAATAAAACGCAAGCCATATCTCTGTACATACGGAATCACACTGAATTTAAGAAAATAAAATATTTACACTGACGAGGTTTAACTTTAATTGTCCTAATGCTAAGGAAATAAAACGGAAGAAGGCATAGTTTGAACTCGCAATTAAAATTAAAAATAAAAGGATCATAATAACAATGAAACCACAGGGTGTAAAAAAAGAAAACACTACAAATAAATTATGGAATTATGATTTTATGATGGCGGCAACATAAATATGATCATGGTTTTTACTTTACGAAAAAATAAAAAAAAAACAATGACTTAAGGAAGCAGATACAAAACAAAAAATCAACCAAAAGGCATCAGGTAACAGTTCCTTTACTTTAGAAATGAGAGAAACAGGCTGATCGCTGATATGAATTCCAAATTTCAATGAAACTGATATTAAAGGCGCAAAATCATTAAATGCCTGTCAGCTAAAACCAACCTTTGTGCAGAAGGGGAAAGAGAAGGAGAGCGAGAGAAAATCAGAAATTCACTCAGTTTATGAAAAGGGTCACACTTTTGTGTAATAGATAATTATGTTGCTTGTGCATTGAAGAGAAACTACATCCCTCTCTATTTTAAAGCAAACTACACCCCTCTTACTGGTTGCTATGTTGTGCATGTTTATACATGTGTAAGTAGCACAGTGTATAAAGCCTTACCTGTGACGTTTAATGTCGTATGCGCGTATGTATGTTTGGTAAAGGATGAAATATAAAACCAACCCTCTGCTCGCATACCAGTACGCTAAAGCAATACTCAACAAGTAGGAATGAAAGAGACCTAACAGTGAAACCCATAAAACTTATATGATATTAAGGACAAACGTAACACCATCACCACCACCATCATCATCATTATCATCATTTTCCTAAACTAAATATACTAAGAGCTGGCGGTAGCAAATATGAAATATTTGCCATTTCATTCAGACAACTTGCCGCCGAAGAGCGGTAATTGTATTTAATGCTAACGATTTAACGATTCCTTATTTAGTCGATGGTTAAGGGTCGTAACGTACGTAACTTATATAGCGCTAGTTTATCTATTATTGTTGTTAACGTGTAAAGTGATTTATAATAGAATGTTCATTAAAAAAAAATTAAAATAATAATAATATTTAATTAACTCGAAAATTTAATTTATTTATTTATAAAGATAATCATTCAATTAAATAAAAAGGATTAAGAGCAAGAATACATACAAAATGCTTGAGGATGCAATTTTGGAGAAAAAGTGCAATTAGAATTGTTTTAAATCCAAAAAGAAGAAGAAGGAAACAAACCAAAATTAATACAAAAAAAAGTTGTTTTTTTCTTTTTCCGAAAATTCTTGAAGAAATTAAGAAGAAGAAAAACAAAAATAAAATAAATAAAACCTTGTTTTTTTAAAAGGTTTCATTAAATAAACCAAAAGAAAACATCACTAACATTTTCTGATAATGATGACTACAACTGCTGCTCATAACATAATGGCTCCTGTTATGCGACCTCTGCAAGAAAGTTCTGTTTCACGACCGCGTGCTGTTTATAGTATTGATCAAATTTTGGGTAACCAAACAAAACGTAGTGGTAAGTGCGCTCAAAACAAAATTCTGCTTTCTTTTTCGGACTCGTAAAAGCCGTCGGTGGAAAACACTTTAATTGAATTGCAGAATAATTTAAAATATTTTAAGTTATTTTTAAATCTATTCAAGTTCTATTTCTATTTTTTTATGACTTTTAAATATTTGATATATGAAATAAATTTATAAGACGTTCCTCTGATATCATCTCCCAAGTGGTATTTGGCTTTAAAGACATCAATTTTAAGCTCAAAGCAAACGTTTGCTGCCTGCTAAGTAGTGCTCTTTAGGTTTTACTCCCAACTCAAAGGGAATTTTTTATACTTTTTGTAGCCAAGAATATGCATCAGAAGCCCATAAGGTGTATAGATTAACAAGCAGAAAATTTGCAACGACAATGAAAAATATGCTTTAAGACTACTAAAAGGGAATTGTGAATAAGTAATATTCCCATGTGTAAAATTGGCGTGCTCCAACTTGCTGATAACTCTGTTTGCCTAGACCAAGTCTCGGCTAGCTACGGCACCCGTGTCACGGAATAACAATTCTAAAGGATTCATAAATTCAAAGGAACGGAAATAAAATAAACAAGTAAGAAAGTTGTATTTGGCGGGGGACGAATCTTGCATACCCACCACTATGTTTTTCACATTCTACTCTCCAAGTTCTTTTATTTGATACCCATATCGCTAGTATTATTAAGAAGTAATCGTGGTGTCTACCATATGCATTTTAAAATTAACACAATTTTAGGCTTATAATATATCTTCATTTGAGGAGTGTATAAAATAGTTTTAAACATTCGGTCTTGTCCGCCTTATGATAAAGCGTAAAAGTGAAAAAGCAAAATTTAATCACTTGTAACTTTGTGTGGGCATGGCGGATATTTTGCACGTAAGCGGTAGGGTACTTCGTACAGTAAATATGGAAAATTTCAGCAAAATACCAAAAATGGACTTAGCTCTCTATAGCTTCCCTTTCGAAAATAAGAAAAACTTGGTCATCTCCACAATATGTTTTCTCTTTTGGTTGCTTTTGCGCCATAGTCAAAAATGTCAATGCTTGGACTAAGCCTTAACTTTAAACGAAACACTCCGTACATCATTTATCAATTAAACGATTTCAAGTAATATTTTCTTAGGCCCGCTGATGGAGCTGAAGTCTACTTTTCATTAATAGCATTTTTAGATATTGAAGCTGGAATTGCCAAGAATGTACAGAAGAGCCGATTAAAAAGATCCAGAAGTGCTTCAAAATCCACCATTACGTTCAATACCCAATTCCTGTTGTTTGCTCTTAGGAATTTGGGTTGGGATCCGTCTGCTTCTCTTCCCCCCTATGAAAATAGATTGCTTCTTTTATCCTTACCGTCTCTTGAAAAACGTAGATTTGTTCTTGGCGTTTGCTTCGCAATCAAATTAATAAACGGCGCTATTGAGTCGCCGTCATTACTTGGGGAAATAAGTTTTAATGTCCCTAACCGCTTCTCTAGGCACTTTTCCTTGGTTAAGGTTAGTCATTGTAAATATAATTATGAGCTGTTTAACCCGCTCAGAGTTGTTTGCAAGAACGTAAATGACGTCTATCACCTTTTTTCATTATCGGACACTTTAAAGTCCATTAAAGTAACATTGCTTAATACACGAGATTTGCCAATGTCGTACTTAAACTAGCTCTTAATCCTAAAAAGTCACTATGATTCCAAAATTAATTGTTGTTAACTATTATCGGTTGCCAAGCTTATGCATGTTTGCGATGGCTTAGGGGTTCATTTGCAACTAGGTTGTGGGTGTGGCTCTGTGCTAATTGTGTACATGCTTTTTTTCTTTTTCCTTTCTTCCTTTTATTTGTTTTACTGTACTTATACTAAGTTTTTTTAATAATAATTAATTTAAGATTTACTTTAAGAGTCATTTGAACTCGACTGTTGTTTGTTTTAGTTGAGTTTCTATATAAGTGGAATAAATAAATGAAATAGCCATTTTTCACCGCTTTTGGTGTTTTTGTTTTGGATTTTAGAAAAATGCTTTCAAATTTGGAGTTTAGTCTGTAGCTGGATAGAATCTATAAGTTTTTTTATTTCCTTTACGGCAAGTTATCGTTTTTTAAGCTCTCCCTGTCTTTTCGAATTGCTGAAGAGAAAGAAATTACAGATAGCAACATCCTGCTTGTACTTTAGATCGTGACACTAAATCTAATCTTACCACGTGTTTTTATAACGAACCATACGCCGATGTGACTCTCGATTACTGAAAGTGTATCTTGGCGCGAATTAAGTGATATGCGCCAACATCATAATCAATCTTTTAGCCAAGCATTAAGCAAGTGTCTGCAAACTTCCCTTTTATTTTATTTCGTCCTTTATTACTTGTCCTTTGTTATTAGATATTGAAATACTAAATAGTTTCCGAAACTTATCTCCTTCAAGATCCGCATGATTTCAGTGTCATTTACTTCTAAACTCTTTGCCTACTGACATTAAATGCCTGTTTTATTTGTAGACGAAAAATCGGAAACTTATTTAAATTCTTTGGGTTTGTTTTAAAACATTTTTAAACGTAAAAAAATTCAAATATTTGGATTCCGCTTTTGTCACCTTCCTCCAGTTCCTGTATATTTTTACATTGCTTTGTTATTTACAAATTCGCAAATTACGTCTTCCTAATGATTTCAATAATAAAATCCCACATTTATTTACAATTTTGTTACAGCCACTTTAGTTGAATCTTTAAACGAGTTTGGCAATTCCTTTCTATTTCTTGAAGTTTGGTTGATTACTTCTTAATCCGGTTAATCCTTTTTAATTAATATTAGCAGTGAACATTAGACATTTTATCACCTGCTGAAGACGGTTATAAAAAATTTCCCTTTCTTTCGCTGATAATGGAAGAACAAAGCTAATTTCATTATATAGTGTGGAATTCTTCAAAATACCTAGAAGTAGTTTTTCGCTTTATTTGCTGAAATTTTCAAAGTATTAAAACATATGGATCACCACTCTTCATCCGATTTTGCCTTTGGGTTTTAATTTTTTATTCGATTCTCCCGCTAGCTTTGAAATGTTTAGCACGTTGGGCCTTCTCGTTGAAAAATCTACTCTTTAACTTACGTTTACAACATTTTATAAATTTCATCTGGCAGATGAATTCAAGCCGTCGTTAATATTTTTCGTTGGGAACCGCGCGTTTTCTTATTTCTTGAGCGTTTTTTATATTTTTTTCTTTTTTTACGCACAGTATTTTGATCTGCTTTCTCAATCGAGTTTGTATTTCACATGTCTTACATACTAAACGCTGATCCTGAAAACGATGTTTAATATATGAAATCAAGTTCTCGCTACAATTTTCATCATCATCTGTACGTTGCCTTTTCAAAATTGATAACAAGACAATGGAAGCAAAGTCTCAATAACCTACTCACTAAAGACGAGTAAAGTGGCTATGAACTTTTCGGCTGATAGTTGTCTACTTGTATGCTTAAATTCACTTCTTACTGATCAAATTTTTCCCATTCGTCACGTGATTCTAGCATATGGTTTTCTTCATAGTTACTTAACGACGAAGAACCTGCGATAAAATGGTCTTAAACATTCGTAAAATGTTCATTTAAATGCTCATCTGAATGCGTTTTTAATCGATTGTAAGTGAAAGCTGCCCCGAATTTGCACAAAGTTTCTTTACTTTTTGTATATTCGCCCTCGTTCTTTCAATTTTAGATCATTAGACAGACGAGTATTGATTTGATGAATCGTTTTTGGAAGCTCAGTTTGGTGACATAACGGTTTCCAGTAAGTCCGTAACCATTTTTGTATAACGGAGCATATTTCTCCTTACAGAAATAATGTGAAAAAATAGTTAATTCTCTGTTGCTCTCATCGCTTCCTTCTATCTCGAGTGCTGAAGGAATTTTCTTTGCTTGTAGTTTACAATATATGATTGCGTTCTGCTTGTTGGTTACAATGATAGCACGATTTCAAGTCTTCAAAACGCTTAATAATATTGAGATAATCCAAGCTTGTAAAATGTTTTTGTAGAACCTTTTATATGACTCTTAAAGTCATATAACTGTAATCGTTATGAATTTCGTGCTAGGTTTCTATTCTAAACGATATTGAAGGCTTATGACGATCTACTCGCATTGCAATTGCTGACAGTGTAAAGCCCCCTAAGAAACGTGGACACTCACCGGGCAATCTTTTTATAGATACTTTTGTTAATTTGTCTTTTAATGTTAATACAATAATATAAACCATATCCAGATAATATATAAATATTCTGAGCCATCATCTTGCAAACCATAGAGACATTTCATATAAGTTATAGTAAATGCTGTTTTTTGTAGATAATTTGAAAAAGAATGTCTCAAAACGTATTTATTAAATTACTATGGCTTTTGTTCCATACTATAAGCCTGATACCCTAACTGATATTTCAAAACATTCTTTCATACAGTGCTACTTCGATACACCGCACATATGGAACATATAAGTTTTAGATATTCGGTGTCGGATACACATAAGCCGATAGCAAGACTGCAATGTGGTTATAGTGCGATTTATATGGCTACCAGATATTTCAATAATCGTTTTAACAACCTCCTCTTCAATTTAAACGAAAACCGTATGTATATTTCAAACTTTCTTGCAAAGACTTAAGACTAAATTTAGTACTACACGAAGTTATGGGTTCGGCTAGGCGCGAAACATAATTGCAAACTAAACCTCCGTTCCTTAATACGCTGCAAAGCAGCTAGAGTGGTGTGCGTCATTCAATCAGCCTCATCAACTATTATAATCTTAAACGGTGGGTTGGGCCGAATGTCTACACATGTGTTATCAATGGGTCAAATTTTGGGTTTTATTCGAACGATAATATCACGCTCATTGGAAGCAATATATTTTTGGGAAACATATCACCAAATATTTGACAGGCAATTGTCAAAATCATGCTAGTTTTACAAGTACGAGAAGCACTATACCCAAACGTTCAACACATTTTCCTAAAAGTTTTTCTCTATTAATAGCAATTGGAAAAAACGACATCAAGGCTTCGTCACAAGAAAAACGCAATAAATAGTTCCCAAAGTGACAGGAGAATGGCTCAAGTTGTCTTAGGCGAGACGGGTATAAACAGCCGAATTTCTCTTGGTTTATATTTCCTGAAACAATTGTCTTGCTTGGGAACATTCAAAAACGAATCAGACAGAAAAATTGAGGTTTTCTCCTAAACCTCAAGGCATTTCAGAAGAAAAACCGTAATATTACAATAAGAAGTAAATGTACTCCAGAGTCACCTGTCCAACGTCTATTTTTTGTTTGCTTGCTAACACAGGGACAGTAGCAACCTTGCAAATATATCCGCAAATTGTCTTGGTCCGTGTGTAAGCTGCACCTTGCAAATAAGCAGACAGTGCTTCTGGTGGTTGTTGGTAAATAGTGAGCATAATGCGACCTATTATTGCTCGATAATTAATCCCTTCCTTCTGCTTTCAGTAATTCACATTTGACGCAACAAAACCAATGAATTTAGAGAATCTTTCAGTTGACATAGCTTTTATATGAATGTCGTATCTTGTAAAATCCTTCCTTCCTTAACAAGTGAGCCGGTCGCTGTAAAAATTCGGCATAAGTTGAATATAATTCGTTTATTATTTAGTGTAAAATTTTAACAAGTACTATGATCTTGTGCTTTTTTAATCAACTATCCCTTCACAATTAACAATCATATAAAAGAATAACAGTAGGCACCAAATAATTTCCAAGCTATCAATATTCCGGTAGCTGTGTAAATTTATTACGTGAGCTTCAAACTTTAAAAGCATTTTTTTCGAAACTGCACTTTTCGCATTTTGGCATGTTGCTAGCTGTTTCAATTTTCATTCTATTGGTTTCAACGTGCAGTTTCAAAATTGGATTTCCTATTAAGCATTCTAGAATTTTTTTGTTTTGACATATAAAAATTTTTCCATAGTTTTCTCAAGAACAAAAAAAAAACTAATTGATGGTCTGGTAAACAGATTTTAAGTAAGTTAAGTAAGTGTTTTCAGACAATTCCATGCCTTTGGTAGAAAAAATCGATCTATACCGATCGGGACGCTAAGAGGCCATCTAAAAAAAAAGAATTATTTTCCTAAAGTGGTCAGGCCTTCCTTTTGTTTTTAAAAAAACCCTACTTTTAATGAGTATCAAGATGAAATTACCCTTCGATTTGAAGTATAATATTAATATGTCTTTTTATACCCTACACCACTTGTGGAGCAAGGCTACATTAGGTTTGTGTGAATGTAGCATACGAAAGGGCTGGAGATGGAGTTATCTCTTATTATACCGGTATACATCGGTTCAGTATCTCTTTTCGAATCAATTTCACTTTGTCTGTCTGTTTATATCAAATATTTTGATGAAGTGTGGTACATTGACCTGTTTTGACTTAAGGATCAACGCTATAGAATATGGTTTGCGTCCGACCACTTTTCCGGCTGCTTACTTTATGTTGGATTGTGGTTATATGAATAATTGTAGCGTAGTGTAGGGTATTTAATACGCTGATGATCCACTGTAGTGTTCTCAATTTACTATTAAATTTATCAGGTAACACAAAAATATCCCTTATCCCAAGATACAGATAATGAAAATGAACTTTTAATTTGGTTTTATAATAATTATATTTTTATCAGATATTTCTCGCCATAATTCTCATTAAAAGCAGCAAGTAAGCTGGAAGTCGTGCACTTAGACGCTCTATTACATTTTATCTCTTGATTAACAAACAGATTTAACTATAATTAGCAAAAGAAAGGCAATTATTATAGAAAACGTTATAACTACTAATACCTACGTAGTGTAGATATTGAATCTATGTGTTGTCTAATTGATATTAAATTTCCAAAAACTTATTTCGCACAAAATTAAAATTTTAAATTGAAAATTTTACCCAAAGCCTTTACGTCGATTTAATATTGTTCTTTATTATCTGGTTGTTCGTGTCTGGTTTGGCTGTAAATATTGAAGTCAAATGTAAATTTTAAGCTTTTATATGTAAATTTTTATGGTTAGATAAGTGAATTTCATTAAAATGATATTATATAAGTATAATGAGTGATTTGGCAGCAAAGGTTATAGTAACTCTAAAGCTAATATACACACAACTGGATCTCATACCAAGATAATTTAATTACATACATATCGCCATTCAGTTAATGGAAAATGTTTTATACTCATGTGTACATCTATGGTAAAGGTACTTTATTGTATTAGTATGTTTATTAGCTTTTGTGTGTTAGAGTATGCTTCAGATGATTTATATATATGGCTTATAAATTTGATATTTTTATCATTTCTTTTATAAAATTATATCGATTGACTGCTTAGATTAAGCATCTATAATAGTAGGCCGTGTGCATTCATTAGCTAATAAGCTTACGGTGAACTTCGTGAGGAATTCGGTGGGGATTATTTACGGTGGTTGGCCTTCTCTCTCGTTCGCTCTTCTTAAAATTTACAAAGTTTTCTATGTTATATAATCCTTGCAATTCCTTTAGTAGTTATAGTTAACGCTACCAGTCCAGCAATAGAACCGTTGTACTGCTGTGCATTGAAAATATGTCGAGACATAAACCATAAAGTTAACCACAAAGTGTTATAGAAATTTTAACGAATAATAAATAGTTTTCATTATGTATTTATACTATATAGGATAAGGATCTATTTTCATCATCCCGAAAAACCTAATGAAAAGAAAATAACTAAGAACACTATAGTCGGGCAAAGCCGACCATGAGATAGCCTACGCCAAGTAGCCTAGCACAGTTATTTGCTCGTTTTGGTAATAACACATCAGACATTATATATTATTTTCATCCAAAGGGAATGAAAGCCGCCATATTAGAGGACGCCAAAATTTTTCAATTTCCGTCATAGAAAACTAGAAATTATATTTTTTCTCCATATAAGAGATTGTTTATCATGGTAATCCTTATATATTTTAGGGTCCAAACAACACAGCTATGTGATCCAACTTCCCTAACGTTCATTCTGTTGCTAAATTGCTACTATGACCAAATTTTCATCATAAAATAATGCAAATTAAACCTTTTTTTGAAGCACTTACTATTTATGAGGAATCTTACTTAATTTCCATTTCGAATTACTATCATGAAAAAAATTTCATTGTAAAACATTAAGAAATAGGCCTCTTTGGCATAAAAGACCTCACAGACCAATTTTCACCATGAAATATTCAGAATTACACCTTTTTACGGTAAAATTTTTTTTTTTTATAGGAACGGTTATATAAGCGGAGCTCCCGACAAGACCAAATTTTTTGTATCTCTTTGGAATGTCGAAATATTATTACACATCGAGTTTCGTCGAAAAATTGTGAAAACTGCTATTTTTCCCCTTATAACGACTATTTAAAATAAGGAACTGTATAGCAAGTAGTCAAAAAAGGGGACCGAACCGAACCATTTTCAATAGCGTTCGTCCTTGAGTTAAAGCTCGTCAGTGTACCAAATTTCATCAAAATATCTCAAGCATTTCGACCTGTAAATTGAACACGAAATACATGGACGGACATCAGACGGGTAGACAGGCGTAGATTGATTCAGAAAATGATTCTGAAACATAAAAAAAAATGATTTTGAAATTTATTATTATTAGCTAAAAGTTTTATGTTAGTTCAAAGTTTGTTGTTAGTCAAGAGTTTTGGACTAATTACATCAAAAAATTCGGAAAAGTTCAACATGACGCCGGTAAACTAGACCAGCAGTTGACAGCTTCTTGATCACTTATTTTGAGCTCTCACCCATCAATTGTAATTTCCCTCTCGCTTTCTCTCCCTGTCTCTCTCTCTCTCTCTCTCTCTCTCTCTCTCTCTCTCTCTCTCTCTCTCTCTCCCTCTCTCTCTGTGTGTCCCTTTCCGTAGTCTTTTTCTAATAAACTTTGTAAATGATATTTGGTTTTCTCTATAGGGTAATGAGAGTTCATTTCCAACTGTCTTTTATCTAAACAGAAATATTACTAATAAAACAATTTAAATTGGATTTAATCTTAGGCGTTTTATAAGAGTAATCAACACCTACCTTAAAAGTATATCACTTGCATTTTGAAAAAAAAAAATGTTGTGTTTCGTTTGATGTCAAAAAGGAAAGAAAAAAACTACAAACAAAAGAGAAAAAACCTTAAACGCCCATTAACAGCTTTAATAAAAATTATTTCGTATTTCTTTATGATAAATGTTCACGTTTATGGTGCTGTTGCGTGGCAAGCTGAACAAGCGGCAAAAATAAAAATACTATATATACATACATTCGCTTACACTCACTGTCACTACCTTCCATAAAAGCTCAACAGGATATCATCTATGCTCATCAAAATCAACTATTGACAAATGCTTGTACGATTGTATGTGACTGACTGATTGAGTGAACAATCTAGGCATTTGTACGTGCGTATGTGCATGGATATGACATTTGCTTGCGCGACTAAAAAGCGTAGGTTTTTCCTAATACGCGCTCATTTTTCATGATAATCACATTTCAGTAATTTAACCTTGCGTAGTACGTTCACCAAATGCGAGTTATATCATAATTTGCTTATTATTTTCCTTACGATAACGGTGTTGAATAACTGCCTGGCTCTTTGGTTGTACGGATAGTTGAGTGGATGGATGGATGGATGGATGGATGGTAACGATAATTTGAGGCTTATATAAATTACTAATACAGAGAAAATGATTTTTGAAAATTTTCATCACAAATATTTCCTTTGCCCTTCTGGAACATATGCAATTTTTTTGCTTTGTCTTTTCACTTAAAGCTGGATGTCATGCTGTGTAAAACATGCTCTATGCTATGTTGTAGACTTTAGAGAACAAAAAAAATTCCGTCCTTGTGTGCGAACAATCCTATAGCACACTATAGAGAAATCTAGTTATTATGTGTTCATGAGCTCGTGCGCGTGTACGTGTAAGCGAAATTATTAATTTGAGGTTCATTTAATTTTGATTATAGGTTACCTCGGATGATATAGTGATATGAAATAATTCTAAAATTTTTTTTTTAATTTATTTTAAAATTTTCAATAAAAGGGTTTTTTTGTCTTTCTTGTGCTTGCTTTCTATTGTAATATTGTATACAAACTGGTTTTTAACGTATTCAACTTTTATATGTATTGATATCGGTTTTTTTATTTTGTAACACTTTTATATATGATTCAGTAAATAATTGCAATGAGAAAAAAAACGAAGGAAAAGGTTTCTAGAGAGAGCCTTCAATAGCAGCTTTTCTTATTATTTCTATTATTGGTTGATTTGAAATTTGCGCGCCCAGTTATGCAAAGCTCTTTGCTCGTAAAGGATGTTTATACTTAAGACGCACACACACGCACATACACATAGGTTTGCAAATAGCTTAGTCAACACATTTGCAAGTTAAGTTCGCTCTTATTGTTAAGAACTTTATGTACAACTATAGCTTTTTCATGCCTATTCTTTCTCTCTCTCTTCCTCTCTCCTTCTCACTTGCTATTTCTTTTGACTCGTTCAAGTATGCAATGAATCAAATTCATATCAATTCAATTGAATTCAATTTTGAAATGAATTGAATTTGCAATTTTTGCGTTTTGTGCATTTATATGTGTGCGTAAGTGTGTCTGTGTGTAAACATTCATCAATTGTTTGAATTTTTTAACCCATTGTTTGCTTATACACTTAACATCTGATTTCGTGTGTTTACTTAAAATATTGAATATTATGCCAGAATGAGTTTCTTTTCTTCCTTAATTTCCCCCCCTCTTTTTCCGTCAATTTATTGATTTCATTTAAGTAGATTTAATTTTTTTTTTTCAACAATTTTAATTCATTGTAGTTATTGCTATTGTTGTTATAATAAAATAAGAGCATTTTTCTTGATTATTTGCTTAGTTCTTCAATAAAAGGCGCAAAATATTGCGAAAATTTATGAAGAAAAAAAGAAAAAATATTTTTTTTTATTAAAAATAAAAAATTGAGGTAATCTGCAAAAAATTCACAACCCCCCATCTAGTTACCATATATTAACCAATCAAAGTGGTAAGGTCTAGAAAGCCAGAATGTATAAGAAATTAAGATTTTGCTGTAGGAGCATCTCGCTCAAGTTAATTGCAAACCTTCATGCCTATGGCCTGGATAAGAAAACCTAATTTATGTCTTCCATTATGTTCTTTAAGGGAGATACGTTGTAATACTTTTTTTGGCCAAGGTCGCTCGCTTTGCTGATAGAGTATTAGTACAGCACAGCAGCTGGTCGGCTTCTTACTTCCAATAATGAGTTTTTCTGCTCACCGACCCAATGCTGTCAGTCCACATGAGTAGCCGTGTAGCTAAGAATTGCAACTACTAAATGCAGGCTTTGATAGCGAATCAGTGAATGCATAGCACGCGCCAATTCGGCCTACGGCCAGTACAGTGCGGTCATCAATAACTATCTACGTCCCTTCTTCACCAAAGTCGTCTATGGGAACGGTTTGTTGGATTTTTATATCAGAAATGAGGTCTAAAGGCTAAAACGAATCAGCCAAATAAAAAAGATCAGCCTTAAGGAAAACTTGTTAAACGATTTTAATGTTATTCTTTTAATTTAAAGATTTTTTAACAAATTAAAATTCTTTTGTTTTCAAATTTTTAAAAATTTAATTTCTTAAATTTAAGTGAACTTACCTGTCGCCTAGTTTTCTTTTATGGACGTCCTAAGCCGAGAAAATATAACCCGTACGGAAAGAAAATCAAAGTGACACAATGACATCAACCTCTTTAAACATAATACTTTCTAGACGAGTAAATTTTCTCCCAGGTTTCTTCTTTCAGTGGTTAAATTATAAGTAGCGTTGTCAGGAACATAACTTTCTCTCTGTTGTTTTACAAAATGAAATGTTAGTTTCCATGCAGTATTTTGGTGTTCTGAAAAGGGAATTTAGTGTACAAAGATTGTTATATGTACTATTGGTCAATGACGAGGCATATCTTAGTGTGTCAGAAGGGTCCTAATGCTTGACAGCCAAGTCGTGCTGGAATGATGACGAGTACGGTGCGAACGAAGCAGCCTCTAGGTCTCCATATAATATGCAGTTGTTGTCTAGAGGGATCTTCGTTCGTTCTTCAAGTTAACTGTCTAGCATTAGAAGCGTAAAGGCCTTTTATTAGCTTCCATTGTCGTAGACATAAGCTAATTTCAAATTGTTGACAAAGCTTTCTGCTGGTTTAGGCATTTGAGTAACAAAACATATAGAAGCATTAAAGTAATCGCAACAGAACTTTGATACATGTGTTACAACGTTATGTAATGTTAAAGTATTGCAAAATTCTTCCTTTTTAGACTCATTATTGAAGGATAAGTGGTATATTCATTTTGTCAAAGCGTTTGCCACGCCCAAAAGGAAGCTTCAGAAATCCCACAAAGCGTACATATTCTTGCTCAGCATCACAATCTGAATCGATTCAAGCATGTCCGTCTCTCCATTTGTCCGCTTGCCCGGTTGGTCATGTGTCCGTCTGTGTAATGCCTGTTGTAAACATTCTTCTGAATGTCAAAATGAAGTCATCGATTTCTTATTTGCCAGAAACCTTGGAAGTTCTTGCAAGCAGTTTATTATTGAAAGTGGACCAAATCGTTCGCAGGACACGTCCACAGCACCACGTAAACTGAAAAGACTTCTATTTTTAAAAGGAATAAAATATTGATCTTTTGCTCCCTACTCATAAACTGTAGCAAATAATGTACGAAAATTTAAGCACATATTCTATGGGGGATGTTCTAGCACCTGTACAAAAATGGAAAAGATTAACCATGTGAAGCAAATTCAAATCCCCCATAAACAATGTAAAATCTTACCCAGTTTCGAAATGCACCTAAGCATGTTCGTTTTGCCATCTGTCCATCTGTCCGCCTGTCCAACTCTTTATCGGCTGTAGCAAACATTTTCCCTTTAGCGAAAATGGAGATATCGCCGACAAATTTGCAAAGAATTTGGAAGTAACTTAAAATTTTCCACAGACACGACGACAACCCATCAAAATAGATATATCCTTCGCGCACACTCCGTATTATGGAGTATGAAAATTTGGTTCTTTTATTTTTTTTGTTTTTTTACGATTAAGGTGATAACGCACGGATATAAAAGATTCGATCACGACCGAATACAATCTTCTTACTTGTTTCGTTTCATGTTAGAGTTATTTCTACAAACCTATTTGAAAACGAAATTGTCTTTGTTTTGTTTCCAGATTCAAGCGAATCTTTAAGTCATCATCAACACCTGCCTACATTACATAATCATAGCAACGGTATTAACAATAACAATAGCAACAATAATAATGTTAATGGTAGTCCAAACAATAATGCCGCCGCCTCTAATACATTACAACAAACGTTGGCTCCACACTTGCATACACATCTCCATTTAATACCTCAACATCAATTGGCTCTACAACAGCATCAGATGCATCATCATCATCATCATCAACAGCAGCAAAAACTACAACAACTTCAGCAACAACAGCAACAACAACAGCATCAACAACAGCATGCTGAGAAACGTGAACGGGATTGCGATGAATCGCCCACTACGCCAGACAATGGTGTTGATGTCGATAATACCGACGACGATATGTCCAGTAGTTTGAATAACGGTCACGACATGAATGACATGGAACGGCCGCGTAAAGTAAGACGGTACGTACAACAAAGGATATCTCGATAAATATACAATTAGAAAATCCTCTTAAATATATTTTTATCCTATTATTTTTTTTCTTTTTATTCTTGTTCTTCTTATTGATATTGTATTTCATTATTGTATCATTTTAGATCACGCACCACCTTTACAACATTTCAGTTGCATCAGTTGGAGCGTGCATTTGAAAAGACTCAATATCCGGATGTTTTTACACGTGAAGATTTAGCGATGCGTTTGGATTTAAGTGAAGCACGTGTCCAGGTAGGTTATGAAATTGATAAGTAAGAGGAAATTCAATTTAATTATTCGCAATTAAATATAACTTTTATATAATAAATCAAAGGCTTACGTCAAAAGCGAGGATAATAATGTTTACCGTTAATGTGTAGTTATTAATGGACTATTAAAAGTCCCCCTGAATTGTTGGCTATTAGTTGCTTTTATAATTACAGTTAATTAGTAAACAATTATCCGCGTTTATAGCAGTAGAGCAAGTTATGGGGCAAAAAACGCTTGAATTTGATTGCAACATTTTTTAAAACTCTTCTCTGTGTGTGTGTTCGTTAATATGCCGCCATTTTTTGGAGAAGGTTCGTGCTATATACAGTTAATTCCTTGTCATTACTCTTACCATTCGTTTCTTTTCTCGCTTGCTTCTTTAAAATCGACGATTCAACCATAATCCAATTCATTGTTCTGCTTGTCTTTCTGTCCTTTCTTTGCTTGTCTCACCTTTGAGATCGGTTTTCCAATTATTCTCCGGTTAATCAGTTGGTTCTTCCTTTTTATCGTACTTATATATGCCGGCAAGAATCCAGCTACCAAGCTTTCGTCCTACTTATTCGCTTTTATCTTAGCATTAGTATGTTGATTCATTTCCTTGTGCCTGTCACCTTTCAGGTCTTGCTTCCACTATCTGTTCCGATGACTCTTCCCTCTTTTCTTTTATTCCTTTCTTTAACTTGGTCTTTCTATTCCGTCCTTTCTTCTTCTATTTATCTCTCTTCCCTGTCATATTTCACTTTGCTTCACCATACATTCGTCGTCTTATGCTCACGTCCGTCGCTTGTAATGCTGGATCTATCTTTTATTCATTGGCAAAATTTTCATTCCATAATTTATTGATTTCTTCCGTCCATCCTTTCGTGCGTTTATATATATGTGCGTCCACCCGGTAGATTGAAAGGGGCGTCATCACCCCCGAATAAAGGACTCCGTGTATACTTCAGTTTATGCTTAGTCTATGCTAAACAATTTTTCCGCTAACCTTAATTCTTTAATAACAGGAAAATCGTTGACAGTAGTTTGCTTTAGCCTATTAAAAGCTTCCTTCATCGACTTATTATTGACATTAGAAACAATTCTTTTAAAGATAAAGAATACAAGCCAAATAAAATGATTTTTTCCTCAAATGAAATGCACATTAAAAAGAAATTTGCATAACAATACCAGCATAAGTGCAATCGCCTCAACTTAATAGCTAATCATGAAGGATCCTGTTCTGTTGAAAAGGATTTGCGTGCGTACGTTATATGTGTTGATGTTTAATAACATAACGAACCAACGCTAATGTTGTGTAAATAGTTTTAAAACACTTTTAAACAGCAAATTAAAAAACGATAAAATTGTAGAAAGGATAACGGAAAAAGAGAAGGGATGAGGGGTGAGAAAATAAAGCAAAGCAATATTCGGAACGTTTACTTTACATATATAGAAGTAATGAGAATTATAAAGTATTTAGTGAAGATTTTCCAAATGATTGAATTGTTTTTTACCTTTAAATATACAAACCGAAGGGTAATAATATAGTAATACGATGATGATGATGGTGCTATTAGTGATACTTTATTATTAACTCTCTAAACGAAATGTATAACAAAATTGGGGTAGTTTTTTGTTTACGATTTTTTTTATAGAGATTTGAACTCAATTCGCACATGATTAGGGTGCTAACTCCAACAATAATAAAACAACAACAATTAAAATATTTAAAATCTGATATTAAAAAGGAATCGTAAGAAACAAAAAAAACATTTACTATCAAGGATTTATATAGCGAAACATAGACACTTGACCTATCTACCTATAATCTGTTTGTTTGGCAATTGTCTGTTGATTGCCTCGCTGTTCAACGTGTACCCGTTTGAATACCATATAAAATTTTTAAATATCTGCTATCTACCCCTTTGCAAATATTGTCATAAAATCGTCCGCCATCAATGGATAATCATTATCATCGTGTCTTCTCATCGTCGTATAGACTTATTGGCTGATTGTTTGGGGAAAACAAGAAAGAAAAAAAAGATAATGTAAACATGTTACGTTAATTGGTCACTGATAAAAATCTTTCTCTAAAACGAATTTTTTCAATATATCATATAATATGATAAAAAAAAAACAGCGACTGCTTTAATCCTCGACAATTTTGTTTCAATTTTTATTTATTTATTTTTTGTTTTCGTTTTATACGTTCAACTTTTTTCAGCATAAATATTTATGCTCTGCTTTTCGATATGATGTATGATGTTGTTTATAGCTTATGTATATGAGCTATATATACACTTATTTTTTTCACAAACCTTGTTATCCGTTGGAAGGGGAAGAAAATCATAAATGTATATACGCGTATACGAGTACGTGTGTAGCAAGGCAATTATTTTCGGATTTACTGCACTTGGAAGGACATAAACTCACATACGCTCTCATATCTGATCTAAGCTTTGTATACGTTGTGTATTTTGTTGATTCATATATTTTTTTTTCAAACAATTTGTTTCAATCATTATGGGATTTAATGTTATTTTTATTTTATTAACATTTTTATTGTTGTTTCTTTTATTGTATATTTTGTATTCATTTTATTGCCTTTTATTAACTGGTTTATGTTGTTTGGCCACGTCTTGTCAAGTAAGAGGTTTTGTTTGCCGGTTTGTTTTTATAGATTATCATAACTTAACGAGCCTTTAACAAAACGCTTTAAAGAGTTAAAAAAAAGTGAAGTAAATTTATTACTTAATATCATTTATTTCAAATAAACAATCTTTCGATTTATTTTGGAACGGCCATTAATACGCAAGCAATGTAGAGAGTTTTATCTGCATTATAGGTGTAGATGTTATTTATAGATGTAGATGAAAGACGACTTATGGACAGATACCTTCGCTTTTTAAACAGAAATAATATGGTCCGTTCTTGTTCTTTAAAATAGGTGTTACCCACAAAGGTCAGCTTAGCTTAGTAGCGTAATATATTAAAAACTGCTCTAGATCTAGGAAAGTTCCAGACAGTAATTGATTTAATTGATCATTAGTAAGCATTTAGTACGAATAACGACCACAAGTCGTACGTTCAGATGATTTTCTAAAATTAGGATACTGGGCCTCGTATTGAAATTTTCAACCATAACCATTCACTCCACCAAGTATATTCGTCAGGAATGATTTCTTTTAATTAATATCCATTGATTAAAACGGATAATTTAAAGGGTGCTCAAGCAGCACACGAATTTTTGTGAAGATACCTAAAGACATATCCTTTAGCGATACGATTCTTTGTCTTGCAGCAGGTGCTCCGTACGCGGTGAGCAACAATAATAAATTGTGTTGTACAAGTTTTTTTTTCTCTTCCTTATGTATGCAGCGGCTTAAAATATATAAACTTCTAATAATCGAATGGAAAAAAGAATGGATAAACTAAGATAGGAGCAGATGGTCAAAGGAATGGAGGGACGGAAGGAAAGGTACATCGATCGACAGGCGGAAGGACAGCTAGAAAATGGATAGGCAGGCAAGAATGGATACATTAAGGGAGACTTCGATCTGTAGAAACATGATGATAGATGACGAACGGCCATTAAAACGTAGAGACCGAGGAAAAATTGTACCGGAAAAAGATTATATACATAAAGCGGGTTTTCAGACGATTGAATTGATAGTTTTATAAAGAAAGGCAGAACGGGGGGCAAATTGACAAGCGGCTGAGAACGTAAATCGACAGATGACTGGATGAATTACATATGTAAAAGGAAAGGGAATTTATTCCAAAAATACGACCAAACGTGTGGACAAATGGATTGACAGACATATGGGACACAAATTTATCGATCTACGGGCAGATGGGTGAACAGCTGCAATAGCTTGCTCGTTGATTGGGAATCTCTGCGCTTTATGGAGTCTATTCGTGGCATTACGTACGTCACTTGATTCTACTGGGGAAAGCTGTCTATTTGAGTCGCGCAAACAGATGTGTCAAAAATTACGATTTGCTTACGTATTCCTGATCAGCTTGAATATCGCAATCAACTTTGTTATGTTCAAAAGAATGAAGCGTTAGCAGTATTTCGTATCCTAATAGAAATGTTAGTCAAAGGATACAAAGGATACAGAATAAGTTAAGTTTAGAGGACGTTATGGTCACCTCTTCTTGAAAACGCTTATATAAGTATCAATAACTTACTATTTATTAATCATATCCGATTTGTGCTAACCTATAAGCGAAATTGTTCGCTTAAACACGTTTGTAGTTCATATTGGGCATACTTTAGATATGAACAAATGATTTTATGTTAGTGACACTAACAGCAGTACTGGTATTCGGTTAACTGTAAAATCGTTTTTGGCAAATTTCGGGATGATGGACCCGGACCGCGGTAATGACATTAGATTTTTCTGATAGGTTTTAGCGTCCATTAGGACATATCAAAAATCTGCAATAGGGAAAGTTTGTTAAAGTTTCTTATGTTTTTATTGTAACTTTCGCCAACAATATGCACGCACTATATGATAACTACAAGAAAAAAATTGTTTTTTAATTTCTTATAACATTTCTGCATAATTTCTTATTTTATTTATGCTTGTATTTCTATTTTTGTTTAGTTTTTCTAATGATTTCCTAGCGTTCAATTATGAATTGCCTTAGCAGAGGCGCGAACCCAAGTGTGAAGATAACCCACATTTTTGTCTTTGTTAAAATGTGGGCTATGTACAGTGGGCTAACTTCACGCCAGTTCTAAATCGGCCTTTGATCACGAATACACCACATCATTTAACAACTTTGCAGTTTGATATGAAAATATAGAAAGAGCTTTAGATAGTGCCAATCTTCAAAGGAAGTTTATCCAAATTTATTGACAGCCCAATTGTTGCTTCAGAAGTTACAGCTGTGTTACGGACGTAACACACAAACCTAGTACAAAATTAGCATGTATATACCATATCCATATTTACTTTATATGTACATATACATCTTATGAAGCCTTTGATGCCCGCGTGTGTGTAATAGCAGAGCCCGCTTTGACCGCCAGAGGATCTAGTAATTTCTTATAAGTTCTTGCTCTCGCTCTTCTCTATAGCAATTTCATTCATTAAGGAAATTTTATGAAATTCATTATTACATACGTATCAGAGCAAACTTTTCATCACATATTGTTTTCCTCACCGTTATTTATCAACACATATTAATATGATCTCATACAAAAGTACCATAGTCATAGTCATTCAACATCATCATCATCATCATCATCATTGTTATCGGCATCATTGCTATTATCATCGTAGTTGTCATCCTTCAACGTTTAATTACCCATAATAATAGAACATAATTGTCCTTGTAACAATTAAAATTGTCATATCATTTAAATGGGTGATAATTTCATATATACAAAGAAACCTCCTACTTTTCTGGATATAAACATTGAATGGTTTTTGCTCTCTTTCGCTCTCCTTTCTTGCAGTCAATAACATAACACTATAGAGAAAGGACACAATACATATGTACAAATGCTTGTTCAACAACAAATTCTTCAGCTACTTTATTCACTAAAGACAAAACGTTTGAATGAAATGGAACTAGAAATGAAGAGCGAGAAATAGAAAGAGAGTGAGAGAGAGAGAGAGAGAAAGAGATAGTTGGGAGGTTTGACTTCCTCGACGTTCTTCTACGTTAGATTTCGTCAAAAAGAAGACTATTTCACAAGCTTGTATCTGCTATAGATGATACATGAATGAATGTTTTGCATCTTTGTATATATATACATTTGTATATATATATATGTATGCTTGTATATGTTTATGACGATAATTTGTTACAATTATTGTCAGGAAATCATTACTAATTTACTACACGCACAGTTGCATTTGCAATTGTTCTGAGTAAGTTGTGTCTTCTGTGTTCAAGTTACATCAACACAGGGTGATGAGTCACTACTCAATATACGTAATAATAAATCGAAAATAGTTATACTATTGTTGCACGATAAGACCCTGTATTTGCATTGTTATATAGTCGCTATGACAGGAAGTGTAGACAATTGATTCAATTCGGTTACTTTTGGTCTAGAAAATTACCTTAAACTTTATGTAAGTGTGCGTGTGTATCTTAGCGTATGTATGTAGAATTGTAAACTGCTTTTAATAAGCACGAAAAGACACACAAGTGTCTCTTACTTCTTTTCTCTACCTCCCCCTTCTTGAACACTTTTTGCTCTTTCAATCTCAATCTGTGTCTGTTTTAATACTTCAGACCATAAATCATTCAAGGATAAACAAGCTTTTTAACTAAGGTGAGGGCGCTTAGCTGTATGTAAATATCTATCTAAACACATGTTCATTTGTATTTGTATATAAAGTGCAATGTCTTTTCACTCTCTACACTTAATACTAAATTCTCCAATGAATTAAGTCATTCAATTGCATAAATGAAGACGTGTGCTGTCGTCGCTGTTGTTGTCGTTGTCGTCGTTATTCTCTTAGTCTTTTAAAAGTGGCCGGCTTTTGGTTTATGTTTCTGTTTTTCGATGTAGTATGTGGGTAGGAAGGCCACAAATCACAGAATTTAACTTCCGATTGGATTCTATTGTCTGTTGGTGTTGTCGTTAACTGTATTAAATATTGTGTATACCGTTCTTCGTTTTTAAGCGAATAGTAAAAGGAGGGTGGAGAGAGAACAAAAAATAAAAACAATTTTTATCCTTTCAAGAGTAAGCTGAGTGATGATTAAAGAGGTTAATTGGGCATTTATTCAGCGTCCATAGAGATTTTATAATAGGTTATGGTAATTATATGAAATTATAGGCTTAAGTTTACGCAGCTCGAACTTTATTAAATTGACTAACTTTGCGGTGATTTTTGTTTTGTTTGTTTACTTTTTATAGGTTTGGTTTCAAAATCGACGCGCGAAATGGCGTAAACGTGAAAAATTCATGAATCAAGATAAGAATGGTTATTTGTTACCCGAACAAGGTAAGCGGACTTAATGTCATGCCTTATTAATTTAATTTTTATTTTTGATTTAAAATTTATCTATTTATCTTTTTAAAAATAAGACGAATACCATATTTATCTTTCTCTTCTGAGGATTTCGTTTTGGCAGCATTCTTTTTTGAATAAGAAAGCAGAACCATTGAAAAGATGGAATGCGTAGTCATCTTATTAGTGAGTTCACAAGACAGTCAGTTTAACACGTGTTCTCTATAATCGATAAACCTCTTGCATATATTTGATAAATTTCCTTGCAGCACTTTCGTTGCAAGTACTTCCCATTCCATTTCTCAATAAATGCATAGACATAATAAGGGAAAAGCTTAGCACGTTTACCGAAAAAGTGTGCTTCCACCATTAAAGCTAATTCAAAAGCATTCCCTATTCCATGAATGCTTTTTAAATTTTTTCCGTTGTAGCGTGATTGCGCATTCGCTTACACCTATTCGTCTATTAATATATAATCCTTTTAACATCAGCAAAATGTTTGCTTTAAATAAAAAGTTAATCTTAAGAATATTAAGTTCCCAAAAGATATTGACCTTCTAGCAGAAAGGCTCGATGGAAAAAAGTAAAGGGATTTGGCTTTTACTAGAAGAGAATTTTGAAGTTTCCTGAAAAGGAAAGTTCTAGAAGTACCTAAGCAAACGGAGAAAATGCAAAAAAATTTAGGAAAAATATTTTTCTTTCTCAACGTAGGCTTTTCCCTTTTGGCTTGACATACTTTCGTCAGCCGACCACAGTTTGAAATATTTTGTTGATATATGACACACTGATGTTCTCTGGCCCAAGACTCTTGAAAATGGCTGGGATGGTAACCTTTTTCCGACCAGTTGCCTTATATGAGTTAAAGTCGTGAAAACAGTCCTAAAGTGAAGTCAATTTTTTCTCTAAAGAAATGAGTTGGTCCAATTTTCATCAGAGGATTAACAATTTTTCGCATATGAAGACTTACTTATCGTAGGTATCATTACGCGGGAGGAAATTGGCGCATCCGACCCACGTTTTTCACATTAATTTAAAATGCCTTTTACTATATATGATTTTAGCCCAGAAGTTTTGAAAATTGCAGATTTTGTTTCGTATAACCACAGGAGTACACGTGGAAACAGTGCCTGCGTCAACCTAAGCTTGCTTTTTTTCTTTCAACCTACAAGCCGCAATTTTTGAAATATTTCGATGAAATTTGGTACAAGAACGAACGCCACTGAAAATGTTTCGGATTGGACGAAATTTTCGACTACCCCCCATATAACGTCCTGTTCTGAAAAGTAGTTATTTGGGGAAAAATTGCAATTTTCAAAATTTCTTGACAAAAGTGGCTGAGGAGCGGTATTTCGGGCTTGTAAATTGATGTAAAATTCTGGTGAGACTGTGGCAATTCTTTGCAGTCCCTCTCACATAACCGCTCCTACGAAAACTGAAGCTTTATATAGTAAAAAGCTTGAATTTTCAATATTTCATGGTGAAAATTATCTCATCATAGGATTCTCATGAAACACTTATATGCCTAAAAGACCTAGTTGTTAATTTTTTTGCTATGAAACTTTGTGCGTGATAGTAGTTAAATAAAAAAATTTGCACCACATAGTCTATTTCTTGACCCCACTCCATATAAGATATCCCAATAGTAGTAAGTTCTTCGGAAAAAGATTTAATTTTTAATATTATATGATGAAAATTAATTCATAGTAGCGTTTCAGCCAAAAAATTAACGGTAGTCAATTTGGATCACATAGGTCTATTTTCTTTGGAACGCAACATATATAGGTGCTATCACGACACGCAAAGTCTTATATGGAGAGAAAGTCCAGCCTTCCAATATGCGGGCTTTCATGACAATTACGGCTTTGCGTGAAATTAATGTGTCCTTTTTGGAGTGTTATTATCAAAACGAGGGAATAAGTGTACAAGGAAAAGTGGTGTAGGATATGTAATCGTCGGCGTTGCCCGACTATAATGTTCTAACTTGCCGTTTATTTGAATTAGATAAAATTTTTAAATACACTTTTTATTTTGATAAATTTTTTCTTCTCTTTTCTCTCTGCTAGGTTTAGCCGATTTTCCTTTGGGCATACCTCTGCCGCACGCTTTGCCTGGGCATCCAGCTGGTTTACCCGCCGAATTTTGGCCGCCACATTTTGCCTTACATCAACCATTCAATCCAGCTTTACTGCCTCAAGGTCTTATGCATCACTACAAACTTCCCAACTTTCATACTCTACTCTCCCAATATATGGGTTTAAGTAATTTGAACGGTATTTTTAATGCCGGCTATCCACAAAATCTTTCCATGGCACCCAGTGCCGCCCAGGTCAGTCCACCCTGCAGTAATAGTAGTCCGCGAGAAAGTCCACCCATAGCACCAGGCTCAACAGTTCTAAGCGGTGGCTTAACAGTGAATTCATCAGCGGCTGCTTCTCCGAAAAGTCCTACTGGTGCCACTTCAAGTACGGCTTCATCGCCCGTATCGGTCGTAACGAAAACTGAAGACTGAAGTTGTGAGGTACTTTTATAAAACTTGTGAATAATTTTATTTTGTTTAAGTTTGTCGCACGCGCGATTCTTTTTTTTTTTTTTGTAGAAGAAAGTGATATGAAATTAATTAAAAAAGAAACATGAAATAAACTGAAATTAATTTGAAAATTTATTGAAATGTTTTTTTTTAATTATTATTTATTTTTATGTATAGACGATTGTAAGAAATTTATTTTTCAAGCTAACTTATTATCAATATTGTAAAAAATATTAAAAATATTATAAAAATATGTAGAAGTTTTAGTAATAAATTATAAAAAAATAGTAATTAAATAAAATTAATAGAACACCAGATGAAAAATATTGCAAACGAACAAATATATAGTTTTATTAATGTGCTCAGTAAAGATTAGTGGAAGGTTGGTGAAAACGTGAAGGGAGTTAACAGACATGTAAGCTAATATTAGGTGAATACTTGGGATCATTCACAAGCAATCTTGGCTACGCAGGGAAAGATCAGACTTAAATCTTGTGCTTTCAGGCAAACTAAATGCGTGCTATCATTGAAAAAGTAGCAAGATATCTTTGATAATGAAATTTAAAAAGCACGAACATTGTGGAAAATTATCATTTAAGCATACAACTTATTATGAGTCTATGTGTAAGATCTTGATTGTAGGGGTGCTGTAGAAAGCGTTCCAGCTTATCCTATTTCCAACCCTAACTATTGTCTTCATCCTTAAAAGTAAGTTGCTAGTCAAACAGTTTGACTTTGCCCTGCTGCGTTCCAGCTTATTTTACTTCGAAGCGTAACGATTATTTTCGACCTTAAAAATGAGCTGCCGGCAAAATCATTTGACGGTGTTCATTATTTATTTATTTATTTATTTACTTACATATGAAACTCAGCTAACATCAACGAACAGCCAAATTCAGTTGACTCTTGGAAGTAAATATTGTCCCAATTGTTCTTAAAAACTAATACGAAGTATGCAAAAAGAAGTAAAGAAAAAGAAAATAATAATAATTCATGTAAAAATAAATAAGCAACAAAAAAAGCACGTACACAACTAGCGCAGATGCGCAATTAATTTTTGAATCATAGTGAGTTGTTAAATTTGCAAATTATTTTAAATACGACGTAGACAAATCGCGCAAGAGCATAGTTGTTTTGATGGACTTTAAAAAGTCTGATATTGAGTTTAAGTGATAGACATCATTTAGGTTTCTGCAAACAACTCTAAACGGTTTAAACAGCTCATAATTATATTCAAATTGACAAAGTTTTATAGAGAAGCGAGCTTCTTAGAGAAATGATTCGGGGCATTAAAGTTTATCTCACCAAGTAATGTGGACGAATCGATAGTACCATTTATAAACTAAATAAGAAGGAAACATCAAGAATAAATCTTCGTTTCTAAAACGTCATTTTCTGAAAGCACCAAGTTGGGAATCGAAGTCGAGTTAGTGATCAGATACGGATAGTTAACAGCGAAATCGGAATCAGCAGTAGAACAATTTCGTCAGAAGTATTCAGCAAAGAGATTAGAGGCTTCAATGTCACCAGATTTTTCTTTTGGAGTTGAAAGGCTTATAAAAATATTTAAGGTTAACAAGCACTGGGGAAATCACCTGCAACAACTTTGGTGGTTGAGATAATTAAATCTATGCCTTGCAGCAGAGTATGAGAATTAGTCATAAGCAGAACCACTTTTTACAAATTTTTTGAAAAGTTTGCTTTTCTTATTTTTGTAATATTTAATATTCATGTTAAACCATGACGAGCACTTGTTTGGAGGGCGTGGTTGCTTAATCGGAACAGATGCAGAAATAGTTACATTATAGAACTATGATAGTGGGGTTTCAATATTACCAGCACAAAAATCGAGCATAATTTGTGGAAGATGAGATTTTTTTAAGCAGTAGAATATTGGTTTTATTACAATCATAATTTTTATTTGAGGAAGTTGGATTAATCAAGTTATATATCAAATTGACGGAATCAACTATGCTCTTCTTCCGTTGTGGAAGTGCCAACCTGTGCGCGTATGATAGAAAAGTATACAGGATACTAAGAAGTAGCCGTATGAGCAGGCTAAGCCTTAGGATGAACACAGGGCTTCATAAGAAGCCTAATATAAAGTATGTTATATTATAAAATCTTGCAGTTCCTCGCACTTTTCTGACAGAATACAAGATTCAATTATTAAAGCACCCGCTGGGTAAAAACGCTTCTCAATTTTTTTAAATTTCGTGTATAGTTTAGATTTCAATCGCATTTGTTAGTTTTTAATAAAACGTAATTATTAAAAATTTTTTCTTATATTTTTTTTTCTTTAAAGAGGATATCAACATTGCATTTAACACCACAGGAATAGGAATAATTGCATATGTACACTTATACGAATATATGAAAAGAAGCAGACGAACATTCTCTGACATTTATAATACACCCCTTAAACAAATGCTACAAGTTCTACCTTCCTTAGCAGTTATCATCATTATCGGCATCGTTAATATTAGCAGCAGCAGCAGCAGCAGCAGCATCATCTTGTTTTTTTGTTGTCGAATTCTTCATTAATGCCACTGAGTTATGAAGAGACAGAGTCGAACGCGCCGCTCAATACTTGAATGTGCACACATTAAAAAAAATTTATCAAATAAAATAAAAAAAAACCCATATAATGAACGGAATTAAGTATTTCCACTTGAATACTCAATGCATGTGTGTTTGAGTATAGTATGTGCGTTCACGTATATAGATTTTCTTATTTATTGAGGGAAAGGAAAGATTTCACTTTCCGTGTGTATTGAACTGCATTATATTAAGTGACTTGAAGAAGGTCTTCTTTATGGTTACGTTTGTTACATTTTTAATTGTAATTCATTTTCGAAAACTTTTCTCTTTTTATTTTTTTTATTTGTTTTCAATATGATACATTTTTTTTGAACATTATTATCCTTGATTTTTAAGGGGACTTTCGTTTTTTTTTTTGTCTTTCTTATACCGATTATGTTTTAATATTTTTGAGATTAACTTATTGTATTATATTTCCTGAATATTTAGAGTGACTTTCATTTCTGTTATTCGCAATTTGAACACAAATTTAAACGCATTTTTAAGATTTCCGTCCATACGATTTTTCGTGCAAACAAACGCGAGTAGCCTAGGATTGTGTTAATGCAATTGCAAAATAGAGTGGAATGTGTAATTGCGTATGCTAGCTTTTAAGTAAACTCAGCAACATAAAAAGAGTGCCTGCAATTTTCTATGCTTTTAGACGATTGATAGTGAGACACTGATGTGGGTTAAATAAGTGGAAAGTTCTTCGGACCGCGTCGCATATATGTTTCACGACGTCGAACGTCGTTGAGGTAACAACAATGTGGTTGCTGGCGGATTTTTAGCTTAGACAGAGTCTAGGTGGAAGCCATGGTGAATGGATTTCTGAGCACAAGGACATCTGAATCGCCCGACACTATTCCTGGTTGCGGAAATACTTAAGCATTTAAGTATACGAACCGTTCGAACATTACAAACAAAGCTAGCTCAAATCAGCGTAGGAAGTGCCCACACAACCGCCTTAGGAGCGGTGTTATCAAGATTTTGTACAATCCATGCCAAGATCGACAAAATGTGGCATAGTGTTCAAGAAATCGGCGGAAGTGAACGGAAATCGCTCCTTTATCTCAAGTATTCACAAGAGTAGCCGAGTAGGTAAGAACTACGAGTAACCAGTCAGTATTTGCGGGTTCAAATCTCTTTGCGACAGAGTTTACTTTGATTGTAGGTATAGTGAGTGTCTAGTCGGTAAAGGCATAATACTTACCGATTCAGCGCACGGACACATGAAGTTGCTGCCACCTTCCTATATTTTTCCCTTTCTTCACTTTTTCTTATTTCTGGCCGCCACCGCGTTGCGCGAAAACGGCACATCTCCTGAGTGATTGGTCACTAAAAAGAAAAGTAATTACTTAATAAAAATTTTGCGAAAGCTTATTTATAACAGATTTACTGATCAAAAGCGTTTAATTATGTAAAGTCATAAGTAGTTTATAAATCGACTATTTCAAGATTTTCTGAACAAAGTAAATTTATGGTAAATTTTGGCGTACGGCATGAATGAATCGTTATCTGTTGAAAGAACCGAAACAAGGGAAGAAATCGGTATCTATAACATCACTAAGATAAGCGAACATATGGGAAATTGTAAACGAAGCACTACAACTTTACGAGGGCGAAGTGAGTCCCAGAAATTAGCCAACCAGTTCTTGTAAGAACGCGTCTCCTGCGCAGTGCAGATAAACTAGCCTTACAATACGACGAGCCGTTCACGCTAAGCAAATGCAACTTTCCATTCATGTAGAGGGGTGTTCACATGAACGAGACGAAAGCTTTTTGTGTTCTGCCAAATCTACATTATCAGCATTTTCCTTTCTTTCCTTTGACAAATCAGGCATAAAATTAATTTTGAAATTTTTTTTCTAACTGTATAAACAGCAATAGCCAAAAGTTGTGTTGGCGATTGTAAGGCAAAAAGATGCTCTTATTTTAATCGCACAGTCGTATGCAACAACAGTACGTATTAGTAATCACTGCCAAACAGATCAGCTGTAAAACAAAAAAAAAAAATCAAAGGCCCTCGCATATTTGTAACAATTCAATAAGTCAGACGATAATGACAATTTGAAGATCATTGAAGAGAAAACGAAATACTTAAGAACACATTTTGTTTGTTGTCAGAAAGAAATTTTTTCTTTTTTTTGAAATATGAAGAAAATCTAAAGAAAAGATCGGTGCCTTTTCATTCATCGTAAATAATTTACTGAATAAAGTATCACGTTACCTAATAAACAGTTGATGTTAACGTGCTCTCTATTTTTCTCATTCTCTCAAAGAGATTACTTTCCTGAGATTATTATGTCAACGGAAATTGTTTTTAATTCCATGTTAAGGTATGTTTTCCTACTTTTTGTTATTTTTAAATTTAGGTTTGCGGCTAAGTGATGACAAATTTTCAACGTTGTGCTTGCGTTATTTAGAAGAAACATACGGCTCTTTCATGCAAACAAGAATATCATTTAACAACTAATAATCATAATTTACTACTTAAGAGACGTTATATGATATTCTTCTTATTTTCTTTGCAAATTTGCAAACAAAAAAGATTAGTTAAGCATTTGTTACAAAAATTAAATGCATTCCTATTTTAATTAGCTAAGATAATACTAAGTTCTATAAGTAAAAGGGTAACAAAATAATAAATGCTTGCATGTGTTCTGACAATTTTTTCATTTGAAAAAAGGATATATTGAGAAAAATTAGTACAATGCATATTAATATGTTTTCCATCATGTTTTACAACCTTTCTGGCAAGATGGCGATATAGTGTCGAGAGAACGATATTGATTTGGCAACGATCCGATCTTCGACTCATTTTGGCATTTCGAATCTGCGTACCAGCTAAGCCCTGGTGTATCAACTTCAACAAGTGGTAATTATAAGCCGTCATGTGTAGTGAGTACGCTGGGCGCGGTAGAACTTTCCTTGCAACGTGCGGCCGAGCTTTTTTGCCACAACACGTCGTCCAATTTGCTGAGTTAACGTCTGTACAACCTGCAATAAGTTTCATTCGGTTTTAGAAACCCTATAGTTTACTGATCCCATCATATGCATAGCAAAACTTTATGGCCACGAATATTACGCTCCCGTGTCGATTTGGATGACTCTCCTGGACTAACTCATGCGTTTTTAACTTTGGAATTGTCGTCGTAGTAGTCCCACTTATTCCACGGAAAACTCTCCCTTTTTTGGCTGGCATGCAATGAAAGCAAAAAAGTAATAAATGAGTAAAACGTAATTTTGGGCGTTCCATGATTAGCGTCTGTATTTTATGAAAATCTCAATAATACTAAATGGAAAACTGTTATTTTACATATAGAAAGGCCAAACACATCGAATTTAACTGTTGTGTACATTGGTACTTTGATTAATTGATTACTTTATTATTTTCAGCAATAGATATCCTGATCAAAATACATGCAGTTAATAGTTGAAAGCAAAATTTAACAGAAAAATTATAATATTACGTACAAAGCTTGCCTTAGTGAGAGTTAAAAGACAATTTCTTTCTTCTTCATTTACAAAAAAAAAGTTTTAATCTTTTCCATGGCTTTTACACAATTCTATTATTAATTTTCTTGTTTTATTCGCCAACTCTTCAAGTGTCATCGTACACAACTTAATTCCCATTTAATTTGAATTCTATTTACTTTTCATAACCATCAACTTATCAAACGTCATTATTATTAACAAAGTATAGAGAAAAGATGGCTAAAACACAGATCTTTCGTTTGAATGTCAACATATTCATCCGCACATGCAAATACTTCAAACAAATATCATATATATACTTATACTTATCACAAATTTATGAAATTTGCAATATCGTACACATTTTCATTTTCACAAACACACACACACACAGACATATATATGTACATTTCTTGCACTACTACTTATAAGCATTCATAGAAATGACAAAATTAAATTCCATCAGCAAATAAAGAAATCATCATCAACAACACCAACAACAATCCGAGCTGCTATGCTGCTTTACATGGGAAGTGAATATTACATTTCTCATCATAGCACAGGCACCGTCGTTATAATCAACATTAGCATCGTATAGTTAGTCATATAAACAGCGACGTAAAGGATTTCAACTTCAATGATAACGGGTAAAAATTCGCTTGTCACTACACATATATGTATATGCATATATATGGATGCGATTTACATAAAAACTTTTGCAAATATAAAGGATCTATATATGGGGAAGTAAGTAAGTAAGTAAGTAAGTAAGTATGTAAGTATGCAAGTGTGTATCTTATTCTGTGTATTTTGGCAAATAAATAAAGTGCACATCATAGCCTGGCATTGGTTGTTGTTTGTTAAAACACTCGGTAAAAAGTAGAAGGATAATAAAAAACAAAATTTTATGGCGAAAATTCAATAACTTGAAGTATTTTTTTGTATGCGGATTTAACTCATCTCTTCTGTTTCTAAAGAAGATATAAAAATCGCCTCTATTTGTATGCTAAAGAAAAAGTTTGGTTATATATTTTACGTTGATAAATTTTATATTTTTCTTTTATTGTTTTTTCTTTTTTAAGAAAACTAAACAGAAGTTCCCAAAGGGTAAAGAAAATCTAGTTCTTTATCACATAAAAGACCTTTTCAGCACATATATTAATCAATGTCCACAATTATAATTTACCTTTCTCTTACTTTAATTCTCATTGTGATTCGTTTTCCGTTGTGGAATTAAGAAATTTCGTTAATTTCTCTTCAAAGTTTTCCTTCATTTTAATCGTCTTCCTTGTTTAAAAGTAGTTTTATATTTTATTTACAAAATGAAAACATATATAGCATCTGTGTCGTAAAACTAAAATCAAAGCTAATATAATGACTCTTACTAGAATACTGTATCTCAGGCGCATAGTTTCTCTTTACTATAATTCGTTTGTAAGTTTAACTTAATACGTGAAGAGTAACCTCTGGAAAAGTTTGTTTACATTGTTCGGCTAAATATTATTGCTTTCCCCTTCAATCCATATACACACACATTTCGCCTATTGAGTTAAACCCCAACACCATTTAACGTTAAAGCAAGCAACCATGTGCTCACTGATTACTTTCTAATAAAACGAAGTGGTCAATAGAAAAACTTCACTAGTTATAGTATTCAATTTTTTCCTTTTATAGCACTGAGCAGATAGACATAGATAGGAATAGAGAACTGTAAAATTTTCTTTGTACAATCTTTGAAGCGTCTTGTTGGATGCCGCAAAGACAAAAGAACGATATTTCAATGTTTTATAATATTGAGTAGCGTGATGCACTTTTGCGACCAGGAAAACGTTCGCCACAAACACCAAAAAGACAGACGCAAATACAGCCGTATAGACGTACACGCTTAAATCAAACAGCAAACAGTCTGAGATTTCATTCATAAAAACTGTTGTAGTTTCGTTCGCTTGTTGATGAACTAATCATTTTTTTGAAATATGGAAATACAATAAATATTTTGCATTGTAAAAGCCAGAAATATAAATTAAGGCGCTTGTAAAGTATATGTATTTTGGCTTAGCTTTAAAAGTCTGAACTAATTATTTCTTTAGTCTCTTAGTAATTTATTGCTGGGGCCTGTGTAACCATAGTCATGTGTTCACAATCAGAAGCTGTAACCTACAACTTATACCAAGCGGAGCAAACTGGAATGGGGTGGAATTTTCAAAAGTTAGCAAAAAAAGTATGAAGTGAAGTTTATTTTTTCTTTTGGAAACTACGTCTTATCACTTGTAGGGAAGATCGTCATGGTGACATCATCTTAACACATGTTTCGTAAGTTTAATGAAGTGCAAGATTCAGATACTTTAATGAACTTTTTCGCATGTTTTCAATTCAGACAAATTATTTCGATTTTAGATTCGAAAGGCGGAAAAAGTTGCTCGTAGTTGTGGAAGTCTCACGTAAACATAGCGATTCTTTCATTACATGCTTTGAGTTGTTGGTGATGATGAGCAAAAGTTGCTTCTTTTGGCTCTAATCGTACAACGGTGGATTTCGTGCTCTCCATATGTTGAAGATTGTTGCGATGGGCTCTAAAAAATATGGTCGTTATTTAATCAAGTGTCTTATAATCAAGTGATAAGCTTACAAGCCTGTAGTTTTTGTCGTGCGTAGACCTTGAAGGTCGTCCAGCGCTTCAAATATTTTATATTTGCGCATTATATTTAAAAAATACGGTTCGGCCACTTTCTGAACGAAGCTTGGCATATAGCGTTTTTTGAAAGCCTAAGTTTAAAATAAACTCTTGTTTGTTAATTAATTTTTCCATTCTGTATTACGCAGAACTTTAAAAAATTTGACTTGAGATAGAAAAAACACTTTAAGAAAATTTTCGCAGTATGTTGCAGGCATCCATACAAGCGTTGTTGGTCACATAGATAAAAACTGCTATGAAAAATACCACGACTTTCTAGAATTCTGTGAAATAATTGGCCATTTTGTATCCAAAATTTAATTTAAGTAAATAAAAAGTATTTTCTCTAGAATCTACGTTTCCCTCAATCTAATACATAGGCTAAATATGAATAGATTACTACTTATTCTAGTTTATGCATCTTTTTATCTCTAAATTTTTGGTTATTTAATGGAATATTTTCTTGGTTCTTTCCACTTCTTTTACGAGCTTTAGTAATTTGAAAATTTTGCAAATTCTTTTGAATAAGAGAAATTTGTGTGGTTTAAAAGTTTGAGAAAAACGTTTTTTTAAACTTACAAAAACTTATTGGGCAGTTTGAGAAAAAAAATATAACCTACGCTTTTTCCCCTCTCCCTTAGTACACTTAGCTCCATTTGTTTATCTCGCGGAGATATGAAATTGATATATAGAATATCCATGTATATGAAAAATCGACAAAAGAGAATAGGAGAAAATTTATCAGACTACTAACCAATTATATTTCTTGCTCACCTTGAACACTCTGTATGTACATGCTACATACTTTATTTCCACTAACGTTATAACTTTAAGCGTGTATTCAATTTTATTGTTCACCACTTCTCGCTGCTTTTAATTTATTCCTATCTCTTTAGGGATGTTCCCTAAATGTATGGGCATGGTGGTGGTCAAGAGGGGTAATACGAAGAGAAGAATAAGTTCGTTTGGCTTGAAAATTGATACATCAGGTATAGTGGGGAAGGCCACTGCTGGTAGGTTGATCCAATGGCGGATAGTCCGGTTAGTGAATGACGAGTACCGGTGTGTTGTGCGGTACGCAGGTGAATACAGGACGAAATAGTAAGAAGGCTGACAAAGCCGTATAGTCTAACTATTAAAGGCCTTAATTGTTGAAGAAATTTCTTTTATCTCGGTAGAACGCTGCTCCTAAATATACCTGCACATAAGCACAACACAGCCCACATTTTATGCCGTTGCTCAAGGGTATCGAGAGTTCTGATTTCCCATGAGTTTCATCGCCCATGAGCATCTAAGAGTTTCTTTTAACGCTGTCGGGGGCCTCTACGCACAGTTTGTAGGCGCTCGCCCATACATGCGAGTTATATTTTAATTTTGATCGGCTATGCGCAATTACTAGACAAATGGTAAGTTCGATTGTTTTAACTAAAGCTTGGGAATCTCTATTTCAGATCTATGTCTTTTTCTTTTATTTTATATACCACAAGATTCACTTAAATATTGTGGTAATGTGTGTTCTTTTTTCAAATTCTCCGCGGGCTACAAATATATGAAAAATTGAACAACTGTTTGTCATGTTCGTAAACAAGCAAACACATAGATAAATGTTTAGAAAAGATTCCCACTAAGAAATGTTATTGTTACTGGTCTAAGGAGTAAACACACTTTTAAGGTATTACTGTCGACCCCTTAGATGGATTATATAAAATTTAATAACACTTTCATGCGGTTAGTATTCATATGCTTTATTTCCAAAAGTCTTTCATTTAATCTTTTATTATTTAAAACTTATCTTTCGAGAAAGTGTGATTAGTTGTGCGATACCCCTAATATTTTTAATGTAATAAAACCTGAAAAGTATTAAATTCAATCAATTAAATACTTGCTTTTGTGGGAATTGCAACAGCTGTACATAATTTTTGTTAGAACGACAAATAAACTAAAGTTACCTATATGTATACATAAATACAAATGCACAAACATGTATATACATATATACATACAAGTTGCGTATAACGTGTAATACGCTTAGGCAGTAATTTATTTTATTTATATTTGTTATGTGATTCAAAACAATTTGTAAAAGTTTAATTATGCCTCACAGGTGTTTGAAAAGACACATTAACTTTTTGACACATAAGGTGTTCAAGGAAAGAAAATCTTGACTGAGACACGGTTTTTAAAGTAGAAAAATTCCTGTAAAGAATTTCGTAATTATTTAGCGAGACATTTGACATTAAAATTAAGCAACGGACGGGAAATGGTTTAAAGATTGTCGCAGACAGTCCTCAAATTACCTTATTTTATAACAATATTTTTCAATTCTATGAACTCTAAGTTAATTTTGTTGCTTTTATTTTTTTAAATTTATTGTAGTTTATTCGTTATACCCTACACCATCTGGAGTGCAAGAATATATCCAGCGTATGCTCATATATGCAACACCCTTTTATCACACCAATCGATTCAGATCCGTCTGTCCGCCTTGTTTCCTTTTGTTCCAGAAAGTGTGTACAGGTACAACCTTTGAAAATTTTTTGATGAAATTTTGTACACCGACATGCTTTAGCTCAAGGGCGATTGCTTTCTGATCGCTTCCCATATAAGGCCTTATTTTGAAAGTCCTTATAGGACTGACGGCATTAGCCAAAATGTTACTTACATTTATTTATTAATTTTATTTGAAGACCGAGTATTGCTTTTCTTAGCTTCCGCTCTTTTAATTGTATGCTAATTTCATTTGTCCGATTTTGAATATACTTTATTTCCTGATCGCTGCCGAAATCCATAGAACGCTAGTAAAAGCCTAACATAAGCTACATAACAATAGGCGCGCAAATAAATTATTTATATTGGTTGGTATTCATTTCTACCGAAATTTTCTATAGGTTTAAGCTATGTATAAAATCTCGTTTAGTGTATGTCAAAATGTGAAGAATCAAAGAAGTGACCTTCAACATAACTTCTGACTAGCATGGTCTCAAATCGTTGCAGACATATCAGCAGCTTTGCAATGTTGAAGATATGTGAAAATAGGTCGATGACTTGCTTCGAACAACGAAGTTTCTATCACAAGAGCATCCTCAAATTAGTCGATAAGAGGCAAAGGACCTTAGATAATGATGGTGAATATGTCGATTCATAGGCTTTGGAATAATAAATTCGCATTTTAACAAGAAATTCGGAAAATTTATTTGCACACCTAGTATATATTATGATTAAAACATTTTTTTTTTTGCCGAAAATGATGATTTCAGGTCGGCCTGAAGTTGTCGTTCCATCTAAAGATGGTGGGAATCCTCAAAAGCAGCTGAAATTATAACTTTTACTTAGGTAATGCCAAAGATGTTGACTTGCATTTTTAAATATATAAAGCACTGGGCCAATGGTGTCAAGAAAAGGGTATTTGTTTTTTTTGAATGCTAAATCCTCAGTGTAGAAGTAAGTTTATGCCAAAGTATATATTATCATCCACGTCAAGATCGGCAGCAAAACACGTTCATCATTACCGCTAGTTGATGCTTTTTGTTTGATGCGACCATCTATTACTAGCGCAGCTGCAAATGATAAGCTGCATAAACAATACTTGCGTTATCTAAAGAGGAACTGGAAAACTTGTGGATCCAAAAAGAGAAAAAAAACCAAACCGGGAGAAATTCTAGTCCTTTGAATGGTAAACAACGCCCACAGTATTTCCTGTTTCTTACAGTTTACCTTAACCGAAACAAACAGCTCTTCGATTAAGTAGTTAAGTAGTAGTAGTAATTACACATGTACATTTGTTATGCTTGTTATGTTTAATTGTTCAATATTTTTCCGTTAAATTTTCGATTGAATTGTCATTTTCATTTGTATTTTGAAAAATAGTTTCTGTTCCATAAATAGGGCAAAATTAAATGAGAACGTTAGCACCTATAGATGTTTTAAACTGAATCTATATAAAAACCAGTATAACTAGAAATTGGAAAATTATACGAAAACTTATTTGATAACTTACCGCATCTTTTCTTTTTCCGATTACTCGTGGCTGGTTCTTCATAAACGCTTTAGTTTTTATAAACACATCTTAAAAACTCTTAATATCTAAATCAGTTGAAAAGGTAAGCCTCTTTTTTGGAAAAAGAAGAAATCGGTGGGCCTAATAACAGTTTGGTCCTTTTTTGCCCCTTCGTTACAACCATTTAAATATTACATTTTCATTTTTTAATTTTACTTTTTTTTGCTTTTAGAAAAACACTGTTTCTGAAATACGGTTTCATCGTCTTCCACCCTTGTCGTCTTGACTGCGCTTACATCGCCTTTCGATTGCATGTAAGTTTTATTTTAATTAAATTTCCTTCTTGCATTTAAGACAATTTCTGCACTTTTTTTCCTTTTGTTTACTGACATACAATTTATTTGTTTATAATAAATTTTCAAACACCTTCTTTTGTTGGCCTATAAGAGAAATAAAAAAACAATATCGCATGTTATGGTAATAGCAGATACTTTAATTATAAACATTGATTCAATTAGAGAATAAAAAGAATGCACGCACACATATATATGTTTACATACATGCATAGACTCACACAAGCACACGCAGATAGGGACTTTCAACTCATACATAAATGAAATTATTTATGCATTCAACGGCAGGTAGTTGTGAAATGATTTTGCATTGTTGAATTTTCGTTAAAACGGCTAAAAGCCGTCATCTGGCAGGTGTTGAATAAACGATGAAAACCTTGGTATAACAAGCCAGAACTATTACGATACGACAGCGAAGGGAAAGCCTTTCGTAGGTAGCTGTAAGGCAACGCAAAACAAGGAGGTCATTTTGACTGAATACGAAAATTATTTGCGTAAAAAGGAGTTGTTTCAAACATTTCTTCCAACTTACCTGATGTATCTCTGCAGAAGCAGGAAACATTTTTGAAAGGAAGATGGTGCCAAAGGAGGTATTACGTCTCTAGCATAGAGTGTTTTTGAGAAAATGAAACACTTCTTTATGTAACATACCATACAGTTCGAAGTCATCGATTTTTCATCAAGTACGACGAATTTCGTCTATTATTCTTTCGACTATTATTCTCTCAAGTTCCGATAACCCATTAAAGATGTGAGAAGCATAGTCTTGATAGCTTAGTGTAAGAAGCTTGTTCTCTTAGGAACCACTGGACGTTTCTTCTGATTTGTTGCTAATAGTTTGTCTACTTTTTGACAGTGCAAGCAATAACTCATGGTGATGTGCACCTGTGCAGTGAACCATGCTCAGTGCCTTTCTCATTTCCATAAAGAAAAATAACCGAACATACCGAACAACGCCGATATTTCGCACACAGACTATAAGTCCCAAAACATGGCATAACTTTTTTGAGCTTCACCTGGAGATGTATGGGGTTTCGTTTCGACTATGAACTTTCCAATCCGATATTAATCGTTTCAAAAATTACACGCGTTTATTATATCGATAAAGATCCCTAAATAAAAAATCGGTGGCAGTGATTGTACGCCACACCATTTGTGGTGCAGGGTATATTAAGTTTATGTGGACGTATGTAACAGTTAGAAAGGCTTCAGATAGATTCATCTTTTATTACGCCTATCGAATTAGAACCATTTTCTGAAGCGATGTCTATCCGCCTGCCCGTCTGATGTCCGTCTGATGTCAGTCTATGTAAACTATGTTCAATCTACAAGGTTGTAATTTTTGAGATATTTTGATGAAATTTTGTACACTGTGCCTGTGGCCCAAGGAAGAACGGACAATCTTTCCCATTTTTTTTCTCAATAGGCCTGACAGTATTGAATGATGAGCGGTTGGACTTTTAATAATATCTTAGCCGCTTACACCTATTATGCTCGCGTATTTGAACATATCGTTCACCCTTTTTGAGACTGGCCGTCAATTATGTGAAGTGTTATTATTGCTAAGAGGACTTTAATGCGTATTCCTGATGATGGAATTAGTACTTCCTTCATTTAATGTTGCCTCTCCCATCTACTTAACCGCTACCCGTGTACTTAACCAAATTGGCTTCCTTGTACTATGGTTAACGATGTCTCCACTGTTTTTGTCCACTTTAGTAATTATTACGCCCGATTTAATAAATTCAATATCTCTGTTCTTAGCCACAAATTAATGGTCGTTAATCGTTTAAGATAGAAAGGACAATGAAGGGAAATTGAATAAATCGAGTGGAAAAATAAAATAAAAAAAAAATTTGTACATAAAACGTAGTCACACAATACATTAGTAGTTCGTGATTAAAGAAAGGTCACAGAAATTGAGAAGTTTTATTCCATCTCTCTCGTACTTCTTTACATTTTTTGATAACTAAACGTCGTCTTAACATTTAATGCATCTATACACACTACAAAATGTTACTTCCGTGACGAGTGTGTATGTAGTGCATGCAATAGGAGATGATCTTTTTCAACGCATCGTAAATAAGGAACATTTTAACTTCAATTCAGTTGTTTGTGTATCGTCCCCCGTTGGGATTATTAGTTAATTTCTTTTGGCATGTACAGTTTTTATGTATGGTCGGATAATTGACGGAAAGAGAAAACGGTGCGAAAATTGCTAAGTTTGAACTTTAAAAGAAGAAGAAGACATAAACGAATAGAAGCGTATGGTAACAGTAACATGTAACGAATTTATTGAAATTTTTACATAGCTAACAAACAAAGTAAGACAGAAATTTTGCGGCAAATATTTGAGGTTAAAGGAGAGTTATCAAAGGTGAAATCAATGAACAATGGTTCATCAAAAGTTATTTAGCAAATGGTTTCGCAGATTTTAGCTAAAGCTTAAAGTAGGCTATATAATTAAGTATGAAAAGCGCACTTCTACATAAGTGCTTTCTAGCTCTTGATATATTTCCTTTTGAATATTTTCCTTGACGGCTCTTGCTTTTATTACGAATCTATATACATCTATCGTTACTTTCTTGTCATAAAACGCTTTGTTTTGAATGTCCTCACAAGAGTAACTACAGGGTGGTGTGTGATACAGAATGGTGGGACGTGCCTTACTATAGTATTTCTACTTCTGTATTCTGACATATCTAAAGATCTCGAGTATAAAATTAGTTATATTCCAATTAGAAAGGACGTTTCTAGCATTCACCAAATTCACTGTAGGCGCCTCTTTAAATAAAAAAAAAGGAGATGAACATTGAAGTACTTCGATCTGGAATGGGTACTTCTAAGTCTAGCTTGCTATCAAGGATCCATTGGACAACCGTTTTTCTTCGTACTTATGCGTACGTTATCACGGTTATGGCCTGTCCCCAGTTAAAAGTGCATATATTTATGTATACTTCATATATATGCGTATATATTCATAATATTTATATATGTTCATATGCATTCATATACGTTGGCGTATATTCAAATATAATTTGTCGTGGAATATAAAAGTCACGATAACATTTGTAACATGTGCGTGTGTGTCTATCAGACTTACGATTATGTAGTAGTATAGATGCGCGCTATTTTTGTGGAACCACCCTACTCCACCTACGCCAGCTAGCTCGTGAGATGTGGGAGGGGTTCTGTAGTATTTCTCACGGAAGCTTTTAGGAAGATTACATCAGAGAAATTGCATGTACTTTCCGCTTATTTAATTACCCGAATGAACACCTTGTCCCCGAGTCTATCTCAACCTGCCTTGCCTACAGTCTCCCTTCGGCCCACGAAGAATTGTATTTGAAGACCCGGAATCCTTTTTTTTCTTTCGCTGGGTTCGACACTTCTTGCAACGTATAGCCGCGCGTTGTCTTGCAAGAAGATGACTTTGCGTCTGTTAATCGCTCTTGCTGGGCTTTTTCGCAACAATACATCATTTATTCAGTTCATTTATTGTCTGTAGACACGTATAATAACAGCGTCATTCGGTTTTATCAGCTCTTAATACACTACACCATACTGATCCCATCATATAAGCAGCAAAAGTTTATGGCCATAAACATTTCGCTTCGATGGCGATGTGGATTACTCTTCTAGACTGACCCATGACTTTTTACGCTTGCGTAGTAGATCCACTTATCGTCGCCACTCACAATACACCACAGAAAACTCTTTTTTTTGTGCCTGGAAAGCAGGCACAAAACAAACGCGACGTTGAAACAGTTCGCAATGCCATCAGTCAATTCGTATGGCAGCCATTTTCCTTCCTTTTGGATCTTTTCCATTGCACATAAACGTTCAGAAACAGCTGATTCATCAACTGGTAAGCTGTTCGAAAGTTTTTTGAGAGTTTGCGTTGAGCTTTCTCATTGACATCAAAATTACCACTTTTAAACCTTTGAAACCAAAACCGACAAGAGGAATATGATGCAGCAGCATCAGCATATGCCTCCAAAAGTGTTTGATGGACGTCGGCAGCCGATTTCTGCAAACCAAACAGTAAATATAATAAAGATCGAAAATGATATTTTGGTCCTTCCGTGAATAGTGTTTGTATAAACTGACAAATTAAATAATACTAAACGGAAAACTTTCATTTTATGTAGAGAAAGGTCAAAGTCTTAGCTACGTACATTGATACTTCGCATTATTTTATCATATTCACCAATAGAAGTTGCTGGTTATTGGTGCTAATAATGTTATGCAAATGTACAAGACTAAGAAGTCGCATCCACGCGCATATAAATTTTGGCGGATAAGAAAAATTCAACTCGACGAAACCGGAGCAAGTTGTTATTCCTTATTTTACGGCCTGATAACATAATGTCCCAATAAAAATTATTTTGCACAAATTTTTTGGAAATGTGACTTAGGTCGCTTTAAAATAAAAAAAAAACGCGGGCTTACAAGGGGTGGTTGTCTTCCAAAATTTAAGAGGAACGCGGATTTTTTTATCTGTTAAAGTTTCAAAACCGGAAACACTTATAAAAGAAATTCTCTTTCTAGAGATGTAATCTTTAAGACGAAATATTGCCCAAGCAAAACCTATTTAATAATAATGTCATGTAAACACGCTTTAATTGAATTTCATTAGTGTAAGCATAAATCCTTATACTAAAACCCAAAAACATTTATACGATAAAGTGTCGATTATCCAAATTTCAAATGAACTGGAAGTTCACAATAACCTTTCACTGTATATTATAACGTGTGCGTGCATGCACGTGTGTTTAAACATTCTTTTACACTTCATTTAATCTTAATTTTTATATTGTCACGATTTATACTCGAGTTAATATCTACAAAATTAACACATTTTCATAGCACAGCGTAAATTAACAAATATTATCAATAATTATTTAATTCAAAAGCATTTAACAAGGATAGCAAGCGAAGGAGTGCAATTGAAAAAACAAAAAAACAAAAAAAAAGTAAAAATGTTGGATTTGCTTTTAACCGAATATTTGACACCCACCACCTCTTTATAGAAATTGCAAAATAATTCATTGAGTTGTGGGCGTGGCAGTTAATCGTTTGTGGTGATCATTTTTTACATTGGCCCTGCATGAATTGTTAAATTAAAATCTATAATTTGGATTGTAAGTTAGAATTTTCTGTCTCCCGAAAGCTTATGTGAGAGCGGGTTACGTCTGTTTTCACATTGAAAGCTTGTTCTGATAGATATTGCTATCGTATTTTAGACGACTACTTGCATTGAAATGTAAACGATAGTAGTTTGCTCGTAATTGAGCCGTTTGCGGGCGAATCCCGCCTAGTTAAATTGCATGTGTCACCGAGCAGCTAAGAATCGCATTTATCAAATTAGTGTTCGCGGATTCAAATGTCAAGTGGCGTAAAAATCTCAAGTGTCGTAACTATGGTGAGCCGATAAAGGTATAACTCCCACTAGTCTGCCCCACTACCTGCCTATTTCTTTCTCTTTCGTCTCTTCTTTTTAACCGTTGCCGAATTCTACGAAAGCAGGACATCACCTGAGCGATCGGTCTTATCAAAAAAAAAACAAAAAAAAATGTAGTGCTGAAGGTTCAAAATTAATATGTTAAAGACAAAGTAAATTACAATGTTTACATGGTGGGAGTGCTTGCACCTAGACGACGCCCATTTTCAATCTTGACCAGAGGTCATCAAGCTTTGCGACACATAGATAGATTGCCTGGCTGCCAGGCAGCCAGAGCTGAGTTATATATATAAACATATATATTCCTGATCGACATAAAATCCAAAGGCAACTCATATATACACATAACTGTGGTGTTACAAACTAAAGCATAAAACTTGTTTACCTCCATGTTTTTATTACCGGTAAAAATAAGCCGTATAATGTGCAAAAAATTTTGAGCTTGCAGAAAATCTACCAAGCCTCCTTGTCCAGAAATGGAAAGAGAACGTTTGCTCCGAAAAAAGGGTGTCTACGCTGATGGCGCGACAATCAGCGTCATCAACAACACGACCATCGATAATAATTGATGTGAAAACAATGGTACTGATTTTTACCAGAGCGTTTGCAAATTCATATATAGACATATTCATATGCGCGTACCCGTACACGTATAGCTGCACATGCATACATATGTACATACATATGTATATGCACTCACGTAAACGACTAAATCAATGAATTGCATAAAAATTGTTAAATGTATGTTGTTAGAGTGTGTGTTAAATGACGCGGCCGGAAGGATTCGCACTCGAAACGCGCAATTTTATTATATTTTCCTTCTTCTTTTTTGTTCGTTATGCTCGAGAAAACTTGAGAAGCCCTAATTGACCATATGCCGTGTGTAAAAATTGTAGAGTCGTACTTACTACCTCGCTCTCTCGCTCTCTCTCTCTCTTTCTCTCTCCCTCTTTTACTCTTACTTAATTTGTAAGCGGGGACAATTTTATTTATTTTTTTTTTTTTTTTTGCAATTTCTAAAATGTTCCGTTTCGTTAACAGAAAAACAAAGAAATTGAAATCAAAATTGAATTTTGATTTTTTATAATAAAACAAATTGTATTAAACTTATAAGCGAGAGCTTTTAATTTTTTCTGTTTATTGTGTGTGTTTAGTGCAATGAAAGCGTTCAATAATAATAATAAAAAAGGAAAAAAAAAGCAAATCCATTGTGTATTTTTTTTGCTCTACGTTTCCACAAAACAAAAGAAAAAGTAGGTTGGACCCAATACTGGATATTTGCAAAAAAAAGAAAAAAAAAACGCTAAGCAATAAATCGCATAAATTTCATACGATTTCGGTTTTCTTGGGAATTTCTATTAAATTAAAGAAAGCAGCTTCTTAGTTAAAAGTGGCATGAGCTGTCAGTAGCAGCATATGGCTTTGTTAGTCACACGGATTATTTTTGAACAGAATATAAATGTATTTTAAATTCAATCTTCAGTTAATGCAAGTTGACAACATAACTCTTGGGAATTTTGCATTTTTTCTTTTTATACCCTAAACATTTGTGCTATGTAGGGGATACTAAGTTTGTGCGGACGTTCGTAACATTCCAAAGAGCTTAAGAAACGCAACCTTTTATCGGCTCAGAATCATTTTCTGAATCGATCTGATCTTGTCCGTCTGTTTATATACTTTTCCTTTCATCCTACTTGTTGCAGATTGATGTGCTTTGGCCCAATGGCGCACGCTATTGAAAATGATCTGCATCGGTCCATCTTTTTGACCGCCCCTCGTAAAACATCTTACTTTGAAAAGTTGTTATATAGAAACAAATTTTAAAATTTCTCGACAAAAGTCGCTGGGTAATAGCATTTTGACATTCTAAACTGGTATGTTAAGTTTGGCCGCTAGAGACAATTTTTTCAACCCCCTCTCATATATCCTTTCCGAGGAAAGCTGAATCTATGTATGGTGAAAATATATAATTTTCAACGTTGCATGCCGAAAATTGACAAAGTAGATTGACAAAGTAGCCAATTTTACCAAATTTGGCGCCCGTATATAAACCCTTATAAGCCAAAAACGCCTAATTGCTAAAGTTTTGTTATGAAAAATTGTTTATGACAATAATAAGGGATAAAAATTATTGGCTGTGTAGTATTCGAAATGTACACAGCAAGAAATCGCGAAGGTTGTTGGACTTTAGTGAACCATATAACTTAATACTAATAATACAACTTATTATGAAATGTAACAAAAAGACAAAAAAAAAAAACTAAAATATATTGCGGTATATCCAGTAATGAATGGGTAATAAAAGAAGACGAAGACAAAAATTAAGTGAACTGAATTTGAAACACATAAATCTATTTCTCGTCCGCCGCTTCACATAAGATTTCTCATGACTCGTGTGTTCTGCAGAAAAAGGTTTAATTTTCAATATTTTCGATGAAAATTGGTCCTTATCTAAATAGTTGTATTTATTCTCATCCCCGAAGGGTGAGAGATATATTCATTTTTTCAAAATGTTTGCAGCGCCTAGCACAAAGCTTTGGAGATCCCACAAAGTATATATATTGACGATCAGCGTCAAAATTCTTAATTGATTTAAAGTTACCCATCTACCCGTCTATCTGTTTATGTAATGCCTGCTGTAAGCAATCTCCTGGCGGCAAAAATAAAACTATCGGTTTCAAATCTGTAAGAATCATTTGAAGTTCTTTCACGCAGTTTTTGAAAATTGGACAAATCTTTTGAAGTACAAGCCCACAGCACTACGTAAACTGAGAACACCTCCGATTTTCGAAAGAAATAAAAAATTAGCTTTATGCTCATTACTCATAAATATACATGTGCAAAGATTTTATGCGATGAAGTAGTACCTGTACAAATATGGAAAGAACATGGAGAACCATGACTCCCCAATTTTATAGTGTATCAAAATTTAATTTTTTTCAATACCGTTATATCGCACAGAAATAAGCTTGTGTGCCCCATAAAGTGCGTGAATTCTCGGCCAGTTTCAAATTTGGAATGGACCTTAACATGTCCATCAGTTCGTCTCTCCGTCCGTCTACCTGCGCAACTGTGTAGTATTTGTGGTAAACATTCTCCCATTGGCGAAAATGAAAGTATCGCCTACAAATTTGCAAAAGTATTTGGGTGTGACCCAAATTTTTTGAAGAACACGCCTACAACACGCCTACGTGGCAACAATTTTTATTTTGAAAATAAAATAATCAGTCTCGCCCACTCCTTATTGCATAATATGAAATTGTAAGCATTTTACATGTCCGATTTTTTACGATAACAATGATGGGTATAAAAGACTGAATATAATTTTCTCACTTGTTTTATGTGTCAAACCTTCTCGCCAATTTCTTCCAATGTTTCTGCCAAGCTTGAAGTTGATAGCTTCACTTTTGTGACCAGAAGAATGTTCACAACGGACATTACACAGACGGACAGACAGGCAGATGGGTAGATTGAGGTGCTTAAATCGATTCACAATTTGATATTGATTAAGAATATATGCACTTTGTGGGGTCTCTAAAGCTTTCTTCTGGGCCTTGCAAACGTTGGAAACGTGACAAAATGAACATACCCCTCATTTTTCGGTGATTACTTGAAGGCTTTTTTAAAGAAAATTTCGAAAATATTTTCATATTCAACGACCATCTATAGACTTATGAATTCTCTCTATGATTTAAAACATTTAAAAAATTTATTGTATGAAAATAGTTTTCATTTTTAATAAAAAGTTTACGCATAGAAAGGTATGTGATATATAACATTTACAAAGAAGATAAAAACTTCGTACGCTTTTTCGTAAGACTCTTCAATTTAGTCCATCCTCTACGAAACAAGCGGATTGCTTTTCCTATTGTTCTTCCATTAAATGCGCTATGGAAAGTAATGAAGAAGAGTCGGATAAATTTCTTTATTAGATTGCTTGGAAAGTGGCCATACAACTGTTATAATAGAGCGCAATATATTTATTAATGAGGAACAGGATATGGGTAATATATCTCTTATGAGGAACAGGCGAAAGTCTAAATCAGCTATAGTTTCACTACACAATTTGGATAAGTTTCAAAACCTTTACAAATTTCCGAAAGAGGGGTTTGATGCACTGATGAAAAAATATGTCTTTTTAACAAGTACTTGGCTTCAATGTGTTTTAATAAATCTTGTTAATATTTTTAGAGTGAAATTTTACCTTAAAGATTTTCACAAAAGAGCAATTAGAAAAGATAAGGGCTTAATCATTTCTCCTCTGAATATATGACATTTATTTAATCTAACTCATAAGGAAAATTAAAAAGCTACTAACGTCCTCTAATCAACCCTTCTATTTTTTCAATCATTTGTTGAAGTTTCTCATGTGCTACATTTGGAAGACTTCGTTTCGATTGCTTGGTGTATGACTTGGGTGCGCTGTCTTATCGAACATTGTGAAGAGTATGCCGAGATTAGAATTATTCTGGTTTGATTTGGTAGTTTTAAGGCAACTTAGAAAAAATTTGTGATTTCTATAAATAATTTTATTTTACATAATGGCGTCAATTCTATCGATTGACAACGATTTCAGTCATTTGATCATCTTTTTGCAAAAATCGTGGATAGAGTTGGCAGTGATTGAGCTCTAGCCCAGAATATAGTTTAAAACCGAAGCAGTCTTTGCAGGGGTAGATTTGGAAGAGCTTTACTAAAACGTTTGGTAATGTACGTCTCAAATTCGAATAACGGGAAATCCGCAATCCAAATGGTCGTCATGTCCATACCGCGATTGAAGTAATCTTAACTGCTTGCTGCTGATTAGACAGAGACGCAGCCAATATTAAGGCGTTCTGGTGGTGAAAGTGGTCCCATTGACTTCGATATAGAAGCGATTGATTTAATGCAAAAGCCACGTTCTGGTAATCAAAATGCAATTATTGACCTAACTCCAATCAGAAAGGCTAGAACCAATAATGACAGATAATCCTAATGGGCACGGTGATACCGTCATTCTACTTTCTGAAATCAACGACGCAATAGCAACTATTGGTCCACAACGAAGAAGCCGTTCACGACTGCGTGAATTGAGGCAAGAATCAAATAACTCTGAGCGATCTTTAACGACATCAAGCAGTGATGTTCGAGCACTTTCACAAGCTGCAAGGATTAATTTTGGACCTATTGCCTATCGCCGGAGGTTAAGTGCACCGAAAAGGGCTCCTTCTTAATTTTTTATTTTTATTAACATTATTTAAAATTTAATATAAACACTTTTTTTTTTGGGATGTTGGGTTAAGATGGACTTCATTTTTTCTAAAGACATTTGTCTAAACGCTCTCCTTGAGTATCGCCGTTAGAACAAACGTATTACTCGAACAGATAATAAGTCATCAAACAAATATTAGTCCAAAGCAGTGATGTTTGTTGAACACAGCCAACGAACCAATTCCAGTTCAGCGCTGCAAACGTTTCCTAAGCGAATTTTGCCATATAAAAGCGAATATAATCACTGTGCTGAAACATGGCAATATCCAGACCCTTCTCACAATGCATCGGTGTTTTTGGCTGAATTATACCATAACCATTGTTTGGTAGTATTGCTTGGTAGATTGTTTTACTTGTTTAGAGCAACTCATAACATACTACACCTGGCTGAGCTATACAAATTCAACTTTATTGTTCATGTCAATGGCTCATTTAGTCTGAGTCATGGGTCTTTGAGTTTTGGTTGTCATTGCGGTTCCTCATATATTTTGAAGAGAAAGTTACTCTCAGCAGTCCATGGCGGAGTTTTTTATTTTGTATAGAAAAAGAAAAATTAATTTGCATGGTGGGATAAGTTATACTGTTGCAGACGCAGAAGTCATAATTTTGTTTCGTGCATTTTGGTACCAACTACAGTCTCTAATGAAAAACAGTGAAAATTTGTTGAACACTTCAGTATTACACCTAAAAACAAGGAAAAACATTATAGTGGGCCACGACCCTTTACTATATAACGACTTTTCAAAATAAGGCATTGTATGGCAAATGATCGAAAAAGTGGTCCGATCCGAGTAGATTTTCAACAGCGTTCGTCTATTAGTGCCACATTTCAACAAAATTTCTCAACTATATCGACCTTTAGGTTGCACACAAGAAAACAAGTAGGACGGGTGGACAGATAAGCCTAAATCGATTTAGAAAGTAATTTTGAATTGATCGGTATAATAAAATATGGCTCTATCTCAAGTACATCGGGGTGTTGCGTACGTCGGCGTAAACTTAATATGTTTATTATTTTCTTATAATGTGGCGTGTATCCAACATTCGCTCTTTCTACCTACAACTGTCTTAGTATACACTTTGACTTGCTTTAGCATTTGGTTTTTATAAATTGTATTCTGACTCATCCATTTCTTCATTCAGTCATTGATTCATTCATTCCCTTTCATTACTTTTTCACGTGCTATATATAACTTAAGTGCTTCTTTGCATACGATTATTTTGTACAGCTACTTATACTAATTTGGTTTATTATGCGATGTGAAAAAAAAAATTGTATTCTATTTTTTGTACATACATACAAATGCCTACAAATTACCAGAATAAATAGCTTCATTACAAGTTATTATAAAAAAAAAAAAAATATCCTTACAAATCCATTCATTTATTTTCTAGGTACTGTTTACGAGTATTTCGTTAAATTCAGGTGTGTTTGTGTGCATATGCCGGCGTAAAAGCAATCATTTATAAATGTGACAAATATAACACTCTCTCGTTTTGGTTATTGTCGTACATACAGTTGCTCCTGATAAGGTTTTCTTTTATTACTGGGAATAACCGCACAAAAAAAGTGAAAAGATTTTAAACCTCTTTATTTTGTTTGTTTTTTTCTTGCAAATATGTCCTTACAAGTATGTATTGGTATTTGTAAGTGTGTATCCTTGTTTGTTGTCAAAGTGTTGTTAATAATTCAACTAATTATACGGATGATTTAACCACAAATGGTTAATAATTATGCCGCTGAACAGTAAGCCTGTACCGTTCTCATCTTTACCGTCTCCTTTTTTGCATCCTTTGCATTATGCTCATCATCAACAAGTTGTCTGCCTAAGTATGTTTTGTAAAAATTTCACGAACGTTTCTATTCAACAGGATCTGTTTCCTTTTATATAGTCTTCTTTGGTATTTCAAGCGCTTAGCACTTGAATTTTCGTTACTTATGCCCTTTAACGGGCGATAAAGGTCTGTTGACTTCCTCATTGTATTTGTAACATCAGAAAAAAAACCGCTTAAAAAATGTAAACAACGATCGGTTATGATTGAGGGTTATTTGTCCATTATGACCGAGAGTGATGATATTCAAGATGTACTCGCCCAGCCATACAAAACAATAGGAAAAACTACTAAACCAAATCCCCAACGGAAAGCATGACCTGTAGGTCGAAAATATTCGTAATGGCTAACCGTCATAGCTTGATGACGCGCCAAACCCGTATCGAACTAAAAATTAAAAAAAAAAAACAAGGCATTACTTTTGTAAACATATGACATAACAAGTCGAGTATACGCAATCACAAAAAAGCTTAAAGCCGATTTTGGTATGCCAATCCGTTTATCTATCCCACCTTAGTGCAATAAACGCCTCTAAGTTGCAAAAATTGCCGAAATTGAACTTGGCATGCATTACATCACTCGATAAGTCTCCCATCTATAATGTGTAATATAGCACTGTCGACAGATCCATATAATTCCTATTTAATACTAACCTCCGATCGATGCGTGTGAAAATTTCATGACATTCTCATGATAAGTTGTAGTTGTTTCAATGATGCTACTTTGGGCGACTTTCGCCGGATGCGGTGCATGGGATGACTGCCGATTTGACTTTGGAGTGTAGTGATGTCCTATCTAGTGTCCCACTTCGTATAAAAATACCTCTTTATTTTGTCTAAAAGGCATCAAATAGAGCTGTGAACCATTGACCCATTGTTATCAAAAGTTAGCACCCATTTCAAACAGAGTTTTCTCATGGATAAATATTTATGTAAAATGGTGGATGAGCTGCCTTTGGATGTCTTTAGGATGTTCAATATCCCAAGCACTTCGCTTTTCGTTCCTCCAAAATGATTTTGTGTATCTGCTTTTGGAACAAATGCCGAATTCGGGCGACGAGAGTTCAGCATCATCAGTGTCCACATGACCTTGTTTAAAATTAGCAAACCATCCGTATTTTTACGGCAAACAAGAATCTCCTTAGCATCTTTCAAACCAATGCTGCTCTTATAGAAAAGCAACGTTTAATGAAGAAACAAAGTTCACTGTATTAATTAATTTACCTCCCGCTTCCTTATTCAGCGAACTAATGGCCGCAATGTCGTGAAGTTTTGAGGCATTTGTTTTGAAATTTGGTACCATTTAGACATCGTACGAGACTGCCAACAGTATTGCCATATGTGAGTCAGATCGAAGACTTATTGAATGAGGTTATACTATCGGTTTAAAGGGCACTAATAAGAGGTAGGAAGCGTTAAGCAATTCTTAAAGAAATCCGCGGTTTCGATAAGTCTACATTATACCTTTCCCATAGTTATGTATGCAGTAAGAATTGAGTGATTCAAATAAATAGGAGACGTAAAATGTTTAATACTTTCGTCAACAGCATTACGATGCCATTGTATCGGCTTCTCTTAGTAATTAATATGATGATAAATGCACAGTAAACAATTAGAGTTCAAAAATTCATTTATGTAATTGTACAAGAAAGTATAATTACAATAATTTCCATGAGCAAAAAATGAAGGTGCCAGATAAATAAGATTAATATTTATCTACGCAAAGTTGTAGCACGTTTTTCTTTTTGAAGACATTGGTACCACGCAATTGTTTGATATTTATAGACATCACCGAAGAGTGATACCATTTATCATCATCGTTTTGTCAAAAAGGTCGAATCGATTTAAGAATGTCCATCTGCCCGTCTGTTTAATGTCTGTTGTAAGCATTCTCCAGTCTGCAAAAATGAACCTATCGACTACAAACTTGGCCGAAACGTTGGAAGTTTCTGCACGCAGATTGGTATTGAAATTGGATCAAATCGTTCGAAGGACAGGCACACAGCATTCCGTAAACCGAGAACACCTCTGTTTTTCAAAAGGAAGAGAAAATTGTTTCTACTCATTATCTTTAAGCTATAAATAAATCTACAAAAATTTGAACATATGTTCTACGGGCAAAGATGTAATAATTTTATAACGCGCAGAAGCAAATTCAAAAACCCTAAATAAAATACGAAATGCACCCAAGCATGTTCGTTTTTTCATCTGCCCATTTGTCCATCTGCCAAACTCTGTAAGGTCTGCAGTAAACATTTTTCCATTCGCGAAAAGGAAGATATCGCGTACAAGTTTTACAAAAAAATTTTATAGTGACCCAAGGCAATCAAAGGAGACGCCTACTACGCCCTCGTGCTTATGGCAAATCTTTCCGTGTTTTTTGTTGTTACTCATAAAATACAACAAATCCACTATATCAATTTCTGCTTTTATTCTAAAAATAGAAAAAACTATCCGTGCCCAACCAAGAGTATGCCAATTTAATTATTTCCCTTTCTTAAGTCTTTTTTTAAAATAACGGGTATAAAACATTCGATTACGACCGAGTACAATTTTCAGACTTTTCTTTTTTCCCCTTACCCTTACGCTGAACGAAACGAAATAAAAACGTAAATAACATCGTCTTTGAACTGTATTTAGTTTAGCAGGCTTCTCGCAAATTTCGACGTTTTAACCAGAAATCGAACTTGAGAAATAGGTACCTAATATTGATCATTAGTTTAACTGTTAATCAATTTATTGAATGGCATTCCCATGCATGTATAATTTCGAATTTCTCATATAAATTGTATTACTTCAATTTTAACGGACCATTGTAACACGCGACAAAATTCTTAAAAAATATATTACTCCAGGCTACCACTGGGAGGAAAATCTTGCAATCAAACACAGAGTTTGTGACTGCTGAAAGTTTTCAATTTTGGTACGATTAGTCGTATCGCAATATTGAAACTATCTCAGGTTCAATGCATAAGAGTTTCTGCTTACGTTTAATCGGCATGCGTATAGATGTATTTTGCATTTTCTCAAAAGGTCCAGGGTAGCTAAGCAATGCGTTGAAGATACCGCAGTTACGCTTTGAACTGACTTGAGTTTTCGAAGCCTTTTTCCAGTTTCTCGTTTTGCGTAGTTTTCTATTCTCAGATTTGTTGAACTATTAAAAAGATATGCATCTAGTTTGTTTTTCTTTAAAGCAAATTTTAATGCTAGCCAAAATCGTGTTGACTATCGTGACATGTTTCATATGGGGTTGGTACTACTTACAAGCCATATGGATTTGTCGAAAATAGCAACATCTATATGCCATACTATGAATTTTTGGGCGATATGTATACGTAATTTCTATTTTGTCAAAGACTTTGAAGACCGCATGCTTATATTTTCATAGGTTTTCTATGTGGTTCATCTTTTTCAGTCCGTCGTCTTGTTTAGTTCTTTATTTTCATAATTTTTGAAATTAGCGAAAATTGTGAACAGAACCAATTTTGGAAGATTTTTAGACATCACAACGAATCTTCGGTTGTTATTTTCCTGAAACCCACAAGAAGAAGTATGTGGTGTATGAACTAAAACCATGCTAGCTATCGTGAAGCGCGAGATACACTTATAAATCAAAAAATGTCTAAAAGTTGGAACATATTCGCCTGTATAGACATAGCAGGGTCCCATATATATATTTTGAATCTGTTAATTATATCAAATCAGACGTAACTTTGGTAGTCTATTGGAATGTCAAAATTTATCTATACAGAATTTCCAGTTTTGCGGAAACCGTTGAAAAAGTCACATGAGTTAATACATTTCGCGAATTACATTTTATTAGTACACAGGCGACATTTTGTCACAAACCTGCAATTTATTAATAAACTTTGGGCTTCTAAGTGTGAAGAAGATGTAACAGAATCAAATCGTGTATGCATTATAATATTAGTGACTTGTGTGTGTATATTACGCAAAGTCAATTTGGTGTGAAATGGGCTACAAAGATCTGAACGAAGGGGCCAAACGTACAAGGAGCTTTACCGCGACAACGGCATTGTCTAGCTAGCTAGTTTTCGAAGAAATTTTTCTGGAGTTTTTCTTAAAATGTAGAACAGCACAATTATTTGGCAGACAGTTCAATTCAATTCATTGCTACACTATTTATAAAACTTAGCTGATCTAATTCCCATCTTTACTAAGCTAAAATTTTTAGAAAAGAGCATGAATTAAATAAAGCTTCTCATAGGTAGGATATTAAGGTGCGAAAAATGAATGGAAACTAATGTAAGCGTTTGGTGGTGAGATTGCATTGATTTTTGATGAGCAAATTATTTTTTTCCCTTAACGTATTCTTGTAATATTTATCTATATAGCATAAATAAATTTCGAAATATTTTTCAAATATTATTATCTAAATTTAGCCAGAGAATAAATTCTAAGACTAAAGTCTTAAAAGCACTAGCATCTAAGGCTTTCGGCTTTTTATTTATTTATTTATTTTTTTTATTAATATTATTATTATTTTTCAAATATATTTCAAGATTTGCTTATATATTTTCCTATTTATTTTATTACATAATTTGTTTTTGTTGTAATGCTCATCATCAAATTTATTTAGTTAAAAATTCTTTTGACCACGCGAACGTAAACTTCGGCCCTTCTAATGCAATTTCGAAAGCAAAGGAAAATACACCCTCGCTGTGTGTTAAAGTGTTATTTTAACGTACAGCTGGATTGTGCATAATTTTTTTCCGTCTCATTATTAACCTTTTTGTAAAGTTTAAATGAGTTTTAACCTCATAACAAGCAAAAAACAAAATCGAAAATCAATTAAATTGTAGGTTATCGGAGAAATAAAATAAAGAGTAGGTATGATAATTGCTACAAAATATGAGAGCAGAGGAAAGTAACAACGAAATGTGGTTTGTGTCTTAAATATCGTAAGATTTCTTTATGTACATATTAAAAAAATCTCTCTTCATGCGTAAAGATGATAAAAACAAAATGAAGGAACGTACGAAATTTATAAAATCTCTTTAAAGTTTTACTCAGCGATTTGAAGAAATTTAGGAATGTCTGTCTTTTTGTTACTATTGATTGTTTATGATTACCTGATTTGGTGGCTTCATTGCCGCTTCATTTTTTAAGTTATGGTACTCATATAGGCACATACGCGATATACTTATAAAAAACGCACGTGATGCGCTTGTTACATATAACATAAAATAAAACTTTTTTTTCATGTGATATAAAAAGCATACGCTTATCAAAACGTTCAAGCCGCCACAAAATATTTTGTTAAAGGTGCGCGTGTCAATTATTGAATTGTGGCAGTGGGAGTATTTACATCCTATAATGTACAAAGGTTTATTAAGTTCAGCCCAGAATGTCTTCAAATAGAACCATCTTTTATTCTACCGATCGATTCAGCAAGCGTTCTAACCTTCTCTGTCTCTGTCTGTCCATCTCCTCATTTTGTGTTTTTATGTTCAATTTAAAGTTCGAAATTCTTGAGTAATCTTAATGAATTGGTTACACCAGCGCATTTTGTGCCAAAGGCAAACGCAATTGAAAATGGTTCTGATCGGACTACTTTTTCGATCAATTCCCTTAATTTGAAAAAGTGGTTTGCGAATGGCTTTATTAAGCGCAGCGTAGAGTGTTTAACGATAGGCCACGGCGCATCGGTAGCTCACTATAATATTTTTATTTGTTTCATAGTGGTTTTCAGTTGATACTAGGTTTAAGTTCAACTTGTAGTCTCGCTGTTGTCGTGTTTATCGGAAAATTACGCCCATTTTTTGACTGAAATTTCGAAAAGTTCCTTCAAATACTTGCCAAATGATTATAAAAATTTTAAGTTAAATTTTTTTTCCTTTGTGCTTTTGTAATGCAAACACGTCTCCTAAACTATATTTAGATTGCTTCATTGACCACTGACACACGAAGCAGCGATGAAGAAATCCCCGATAATAATACAAATGCTGACGAATGATGAATGATTGGTAAAGCACTGAATGCATGAAAACTATCTTAAACTGTGGCACTTTCATCGCTACTAATCCTGCGCATATATTAAAGATTGCAAATTCTCTGACAATGAAATGAAATATGCCGCATCGGATGGTGAAAAAATGCAGTGCGTATCGCGCAATGTAAATTTAGCATGCTGCTTAATTAATTAATGGACATTTAACTTAATAAGACGGAAGAAAAAAATAATAAAACAGAAATTTAACAAATCAAAGAGATGAAATATGTGCGATTGCTGTCATTTTCTTAATTTTCGCTTGGTTCCCAATCGTTGCCAAAGTTAAGCATTTGAAGAGTTGTGAAGGAATCTTTTATTTATTTGTAAGTTGAAGAGAAAGAAACAAATAACAACAGCGGCGCGATCCCATTGCTTCACGGATTGTGGTAAATGTGGTGTGGTCGCTCGAAATAGGTTATATTAAAATATATTTTATTTATTCAGAATTATGTATGTGCAGAAACAATGACAATCTTTGATTTATAAAAAAAGTTTTAAAGCGCCGTCCCTTTAGTTAGGATTACGCTTCTTCCAGTAGGTCCTGATAAAAGCTGTCACTGTTTTCCGGATTTGACTATTTTCCATAGCTCTTTTCTGACTCGATGTTTAATTTGGGTGTTTTCGGGGGCTTCATTTTCTTTGCTTTCTTTGCTTAACTCTCCACTTGAAATTTGCCGGATGACTTAGTACGTACCATTTGCTAGCGCTTTAAGGGCCGGCTTTCTTGTGGACGACTGTTTTGAATGCGATGCATTTCCAGCGGTCTTGTTAATATCTGATTATTTGGCCTTCTTCTTCTTTCAATGATTGGTTTCTAATTTCCGTTTCAAAGTTTAATGACTACCATTTCTCCCAGGCTCATTATTGTATTTGTTGGCGTCCCTCTACTTATCTATAAGCAAGATTTTCGCTTCACTGGTTATTTCCACTTCTTCATTATATCATAGATTGGCCAACAATTTTGGTGATATTCATTAACAATTCGCACAACTCTTTCAAAGTTATACCATACCGCCAATATTTTGAATAGTTGACCAGTTGGAATGGTTCAAACTCGCTTGGAAAGCTTAATTCACTAAAATTGCTCTTTTTGCGAGTTATTTGTAAATCTGAAATTATCATTTTTAACTTTCTTTGTGGGCTGCTCATTTCGTTCGAAACGCTCCGCTCCGCTTCTGCTTCTAGCAGAGCACTAGTTTTTTGTTTGGTCTTGGCAGCAACAAAATACATAGCCCTTATCTTTGCAGAAACATTTGCAACAACAATATATAGCAGCTCTTTTCTTTGCAGAAATAAAAACAGATGTTTTTTATTTGATGTTTTACTTTTCCTTTTCGTATGTTTTTCTTTATATATATTATACATTTGTGTGCATGTGAAAATTTAGTGTGGTGCAGTAATAAACCATTTTTGCTTTATATGTCTTTTGCATGGACACGTTTATTTACGAAAGAAAACGGGACCGTAACGTGGAAGAATTTGCAAAAATCGCCGAGCTCTAAAGAATCATTCCACCAAGCAATAAAAACGTCTTACTTTTATAGGCATCCTACATATAGGCGGACGTTTGTAAATAAGATTTTTATCAAATAATGTACAGGATGTGTGGTCTGATGAACTTTCACAATGAACCAACACATTTTTCCACCAAGTGAGACATTTTTTTTCCTGATTTCCTCTGCAGTGGACCAATGCTTCTTCCATAGTTAGAGAGCGAGAAAAATATTTTGTTCAGTAAAAGCATCGTCAACCATTTCAGCAAAATATTTTCACTACGCTGCTTTTCTCCATATATTATATCTATCCCATTATTGTCGAAATTATCAACTGAAATACGAAGTGTAGCGCTGTTCAAATTGCCTACGCTGTGTTCCGTAATTTTTGAAACTTAAGTCATGTCAACGACATAGTAAGGCATTCGCTAGGAATAGTCCGGCATGTGCTTTTACGAAAATCTAAATTTGCATTTTCCGGCGGTCGGTATGAATCACAATTAATGCCCCAAAAAAATACGATCCACCAACTAAAAGCAATTTCGCGAACAGCTAGGACGACTTGTTTAAGTGTAGCATGTCCAAATCAATTGGAAGCGAAGTCAATTAAGATATAATGATTAATTAATAGAATTTCGCTTTAGACGGCTTTACAATACTTCTCTAGCGCTTCTTCTACTTCTGTTAAAAAATAAATAACCTGTTAAAGTGCGACAAATTGAAGCGAATATTCTGTTAAAAAGTGAAAAGGCTGTTAAAAAGTACATATTCCGTTAAAAAGTAAATAAGATGGTTAAATAGACTTCATGAATGTAACAATGTGCGGTCTTGTCAAGTGGATGAAGTCACTCTTGATAACTTTCCTAAGCAGGTTAAGTAAAGATATTCATTTCACTCATTCACTTCATGCTCACTAAATAGGCTTACTTTTGAAGCTAATTAGCGTAACCTATATAATTGGGCTCGACATTTTTTTGACTGGTTAATATAAGATTTGTAAACAAGATATGTTAATTGTTTATTTTGCGCAGTACACCCTTTGGCACAGGTCTCTTAAATTTGTGCGGACGTATTTAACACGCAGAAGGGCTGAACATAGTCCCACCCTTCATTGTACCGATAACTGATTCAGTAAATGATTCTGATCGATTCAGAAAATTATTCTTATAATAAGAGAGTCTAAGCGTCTGATATCTGTCATCTAATACATGTATCTTTCGCCACTGCGCTTAGTACAATTATTTATATAACGAGTTTTCAAAATAAGAATGTGGAGAATGGTCAAAGACGTCGTCCAACACGAACCATTTTCACTAGCGTTCGCTCCTTGGGTCAAAACACATCAGTGTTCCAAATTTCCTCAAAACATGTCGAAAATTGCGAGCACTAGGTTGAACACAAACACACAAGCTCAAGTTGATGAAAAATTTATTCTGAATCAAACGGTATGAAAAAAGATCCTCCAAGGCGCTCCGCGCAAACTTGATGTACCCTTGTACCACAAATGGTGTAGGGCATAATGAAACATTTTATTGAAAGAACACATAAAAGACGTATTTTCAATACTCCCATATGCAGCCGTTTTTGAATTAGCTTATAACATTTTTCAAAAAGCATTCCAGCTGCAAATGTTCTTTTCGATACGTAGTTAATGAGTTGAGGATGCTATTTATTGTTTAATATCCAATGAAGACTAGTGTAAGTAGCCATAAAGTGACCACCAAATGACTCTCATTCTAATTCTAAGCACACATAAAAATTTTCCCACAATTCGTATTTTGTTTTAATTTTATGTGTTAATTAGCTTTTACTATTATCCTATTTCCTATTTAGGAAACCCTTTCCCATCAAATACCCATTAATTCTTCACACTCTAAAGAGGAGGAACCTATATGCATGCGTATGTATATATATATTTATATATATATATGCGTGCGCACATATGTTGAACACAATGCAAACACAATTTAAGGCAAATATTTATTTTAAACCCAGAGGAACAATGACATTTTGAATGCATTGCAGTTTAATTGAATTTTAGGATTTTCTGCGTATGCAGTTCTTACACCCACGCATATACAAGTTTGAACCATCACTTTGCTTTACTCTACTACCATTGGATTTTGGGGAGTATATGTTTATACCAAATTGTCTCTCACTCTTGAAAGCATACTCACACGCAAACCATTCACATCCACATACAAATCCATACAAACGCATTAAATCTCAAAGTAACCCTTGTGGCTGTTTTTATTACGCCTGAATTCCCATTTTTAGCCTTGTCGCTTGCGCTTAAGTTATGTTAGTACGATTGAATGTTTGTATGTTTTCGTAAACATTACAAAAGAGGAAAAATCCAATAACATCACAGGCAAAAAAAAACAAAAATCTCCGAAAATTGTAATATAAACGTTGATTTTATTTCATTGCCTTACTCTAAAAGAAACGTTCGGGGGGGGGGGGGGGAATGATAGTCGCTACTCTTGTGTGTGCCGCGGCTGAGCCACATCAAGTGTCTTGCTGCTGTCAGGTTTACCAATACAAAACAGTTTTATTAAATGGTAAAAGTAAAGATGCGCTTGTGCCTGTGTTTTGTTTTACGCTTTGCTTATCCACATACATTAAACCTAAATACTGGAGATATAATTTGCTATTAACTTACTTAGAAAGTGTTGAAATGTAAGCGCGTGAGAAGCACAGTAACAGCACATGTGTTTGGATGGATGCTTGTGTGCTTATGCTTTATTTTTGCATTTTAATACAATTGCAAGGGAATCATAACCCAAATTCACCATTTCGTTTGTAACACTTACATGATTACGCTTAAAAAAAGAAAAAATCGATGTCCATCTGTCCTGATATTGAAATAAGTTATGTATCGAAAGTGACCAAAGCAAAATCTTAAAAAAATAAATAAACACGTAATAAAATAAATTTATAAAAATAAGAGAGAAAAAATAAATAAATCACGAAATTTAAAAATACAAAAATAGTTACTAGAAGAAAAGTTACAATAACAAGCAAAAAAAAAGGGGTTCACAAAGCTTTTTAAACTTATACTTAAAGTTGATCTTACGAGAAATCTTAAGGCTTGCTCTTTACGTTGTCGTCTTTTTAAGTTAACCAAATCTAAACTTTCAACAAACAAATAATTTTTCTTTCGTTTCGTTTTGTAACCTCACTTTAGTAGTAGGTATCAGCAGTTCGCATTGAGCTGAACACAATTCTAATGTTGCTTTTGGTTTTCGCAAATAATGGCTGACATTGAAAAGCGGTATTAATTTCTTCACTGTTGCCAATTGCGGGCAATTATTATACATAATCCTTGCAAGACAGTGGAACAAAACTATGTCAACTGAATTGTAAACTTTTTTTTAACATTTTATTGAAAGTTTTTCATATAGTTAAAAAATATTCCTATCTAAAAATGTAACATACACAACAATACTCTTTTTTTTTTTGAATATATAACGTAAAATATAATTTTTTTCTTCTTAAATATAACGCCAAACAACATTTTTTTTTTTTTTTGAAATGGAACACAAAATGAATTGTTTAGTTTGTTAAAACAAAAAAAAATTTTTTTTAGTGAATATATATATATCATTTTTTTTCTTTAATATACAACGCAAAAATATTTTTATTTATTTCTTTTTTTGGAAATGGGATCCAGAAGGAATTGTTTTTGTTGACAAAATAAAATTGTTTTTTTTTTTAAATATAACGCAAATATGCTTTTTTGCAAATATAATGTAAAAAATATTTTTTTTCTTCCTACATAGCTCCTATAGTTTTCATACAATTTGAAAAACTTTTAAGTTTTACCTTTCTCGCTTTTACAAATATTAAAAGTTTCTTTTGATTGAATTCTTTGAAAAATCGTTTATTATGATTTTCAAAAATTTTCTATTACTTTTAATGTTTTTAGCGAAGAAAAAAAACAAAGTCCTTTAAACTTTTTACTATATTTGTAAAATCATTTCTATTAATTACGATCTTTATAAGAAGACATTACGTAAATGTTATAGCAAGATGAAAAGTTAATAGAGATTATTGTCCATCAATCGGAAATTTATAAAATTTTCGAAAAGTTTTACTCTCCGATATTTTTGAAAGGTCTTAATAAAAATTGTTGTGTATTTTAATAAAAATTTTATTTATTATTTTAGGCAATTGTAGTCACTGTCAAGTATTGGTCTCCAAAAGGAAAATTTCCATGCCATTAAATTCCCTTTTCTAACATCAGAAAAAGTAAAAGCGAAAACAAAATCTCGCACGCGTACCAAATACACACCTCTACACACACGTTACCATGTTAACAGAAAAACCACCCGCAAAGTTGCTGAAATGTTAAACCTTTACACGCAGTTACATGCATACCTTTCGTATTAAAGCAGGCAAAAAAAAAACAAAAATTAACTCACTGACATTCATGAACTCTGTCAACAACTGTAACTGAATATTTCATCTCAATAAAAATGTATTTTTAAGCGTTAAAACACACACATATGCGTGCAGACGCACTAAATACGTTTATACTAAATAAATCAATCACACACACTACAACTACCGCGATGTGCATAAGATTCTAACAACAAGTTACGAATAAAAACAACAGCATTAACAAAAATCTATTGCAGGGACAAAGGGTAGCAAATGAATACAAATACAAAATATCAAATTATTTATTAGCTCAGAATTGTAAAGAATTTCAATATAAATTTGTTGTTAAAAATATTTTGGAAGCAACACTATGTACATAAAGGTGTTTATTTAACATACACGCACACAGAAAGAGAGACAGAGAGACAGAGAGAGAGAGAGAGAGAGAGAGAGAGAGAGAAAGAAAGAGAGAGATTGTTGAAATAAAAAAAGGGCCATCATTTACTTGCATTTCGTTATGATTTTCTCGCCCTGTTTATTTTAAGACGTGCGCTTAGCGGAAAGAAGGAGAGAAAACGTTCAGATCTTTTGATTAAATCTTTAGTATCAATAAACAATTTCAACATGTCGTATACCGTTCGTGATGGTTAATTTGTTCACTGTTAGTCTAGGAAATCATCGCCATCATCAAAAGCCAATTGTAACACGTGTGCTTGCTGGCTGGCTGTACGACAATAATATTGAAAGTGAAAATATTTTCCTTGTTAAACAGGATTATATTAAATGGGAAAAGTGGTTATCGTCCTTAAGGCCTTTTCGATTTTGTCAACTGAAAATTAATTTGATTTTTATTAATTTTTCACATTCTTTTTTGCTCAATTTTCTCATACCACGAGAAAAAAAGGAAACAAACAAATTTTTATATGAATAATAAAATTCATTGGCTGGCAAGAAAGCTATGTCGACGAATTCCGATATATATGGTGAATGTGTTCTTTCTTTCTTTTTATTTCTCTCTCTGGCACTTAAAGACTTTAATGATTTTCCTTCAAATAGTTCAAAGCAGCGATGCGAAAATTACTTTCTTGACGACCCAATAATGTATTAAGCAATAAAAATGAAATGTTTGCTAATGAACAAGAAATTCAGCTGATTTAAAGATAACTATGAAGCGCAATGCGGTTAAACCTGAAAAACGTGTGAACACAAAGTTAACATGGAGAAATCATCAAGATACGCAGTCTATGGATAACTCGTAGCCGCAGATCGCTCGATATAGGATCTATGCTGATCAAAAATTACTTCCTCTCTACGCTATTCCTTGGGTATGAACGTTTTTTCAATTGTGAAGTAATTACGAAGAAGAGATTCGTAGTCGCTGTTAACAATGTGTTTCGGCAGATCAAAAATGTTAAAAAGAGGGTATTACCTTTGAGCATACGTTCTTCCATGCCCCGATATCTTCTTTTTAAATATCGTCTAGCTGAGACTACTGAGTACTACTGCATTAAACTGTTTACAGAAGGCAGTCCCGGTAACTACATAGGGAACTGAGATTAACACACCTATACCGTAATTTAGAAGCCTGGAGCTGTGTTGTATAGCTGATAATTCAGACAAATAAAATAAATACATGCGGCAGGGATTTTTCACAAAGTTCTAGTACGTGTTTATTGTATGCCTCACTAAAGCGCTATTGCGGCTTCTAGTTTTAATCATAAGGGATGGAATTTTGTGACCGTTGGCTGATACCGTCTTGCGTTATCAAGCCGTTCGAAGGAAAGATAAAAGCGGAGAAAGCAACAATGGAAAAGGATGCTTAAGAATCAATTATTTGTTATGTTCTTTGCCTCTCTACTTGAAATTTCAATAACGTTTAAGAATCAGGGTAACATGGAAGTTTCTCTTTGATGCCGCTGAAATAGCTTTTCGAACAATAAGAAAACTCGAACTTCGACCTTTATGGCATTGCTCTTAATAACCCGTTTTTAGATCATACGCTCTTTTTCAATTTCTCAACGAAAGATATTTCTTAATTCGGCGTGGTATCCGAAATTCCTTCTAGTATGCCATGAAGTTTTTCGCTTTTCAATTTTCTCTGCTGCTTTGACACCCTTGATCTTAGTCAATTTATTTGTTTTTGAATCGTTTTTTTTCCTTTAGACTTTGTTGGAAAAAATGTTTACAAGTGGTATAAACAGATCAAAGAAGACTAACAACATCTTGAAGACGAAGAACGTCTGGGGCGATCGTTAACTTCTACCCAGGCACGTCACGTTCGGTGCTTATAAACCACTGATTAACAGAGGCCGTTGATGACGCTGTTTGCGTTTCAAACTAAAACGCGTCAAATCTCGATTGGTACCAAAACAATCAGTTTCTTTTAAAAAGAGTGTCGCGTTGAAGTCTATGAGGGAATGATATTTGAATATCGTAAGCATTTTTATGGGACATGAGACTTGGGACTATGCATACGACCCGGAAATGTCCGTTAATCGAGCGAATACCGTGCAAAAGGTGAGCCAAAGTCGCCTAAAAATCAAGATGTTGTTGATAGTTCCTTTTGATTATCGTGTTGTTGCGCACTATGAATTCCTTCGACCGTGCCAAACTGCTAACGGGAAATATTATTTGAATGTTATGCGTCGTTTGCGTGGAGCTATTCGCGAAAAGGATCCGGAATTGGGAAAAGACGCCTCTTTTTACACGACGATAATGCACCATTTTATACTGCATTGGTTCTTCACCTGCTTTCACCTGTTTTAACTCTACGTGACCTCTCGCTATTTCGAACTGGGTAACTCAAAAGACTATTCCTAGGACAACATTTTCGCTCGACTGAAGAGGTACAAGCTACATCGCAGAAAGCTTTAAAGGCCATTCTGGAAGTCGGCTATTGGAAAAAGCGTTAATGTAAGTGCAAAGTATGTGGGAGGATTTACTTTGAATAAGTAAGTAATTAATAAACTTAGAAAGTAAATTTAAATTGGTCTTACTTTTTTAAAACATTATTATTATTAACATAGTATTAAGTCAACCCGAAAGTATGAAAAACCCAAATGACTTGTGACACAGTCCCAGCTTTTATTACACCAACTACTAGAAATACATTATTTTCAAGATGATTCTAAATCGATTTAAGCCTGCCTGTCTGCTGACCGTTTTGTATACTTGTGTGAAATTTATAGATTGCAATTTTTGAGATATTTTTATGAAATCTAGTACACTGGCGTGCTTTAACTTAGTGAAATGGGTTGTGTTGAAATTTATTTACGATCCCTCAACAAGTAACGCGTTATATTGACAGCTTCCGAAATATATGAAAGAAGGTTACTTTTTTAATGTTCCTCGACAACGATTGGTATGTATAGTAACTTATTGTACCAAACAAAAATGCAAAGACTTTTTTAATGCTTTCTCATATAAAACATAATCAGATTTTCGATATTTTATAATGAAGAAAATTTTGACTCATAAATTTTTTCTTGCTTATACATAAATAAAAAAAAACGAATGAATAGTAAAAATTTTTTTTTTTTTTTGGCGTTGATGAGCCACTCAGAGGATGTCCCCAATACGTGTGAGCACGATGGGGAAAGGGTTATAAGTAGAGAGGGATGGACAGAGAGAGAGTAGTGTTTGTGTACATTTGACATAACACAGAAAAAATCAGCCAGTCAGTGAAAAAGACCACTGCTGGGGCGGATCTTGTCGTTGAAGAACGATGTGTTACCGCAGTTTGTCGACCGGTACGCAGGCAATTCCAGGACGAGTGAGCGGGAAAATTGATTGGGGTTTGAGCTAAAATTTCATCACGTTGTTTTATTTTTCGGACCACTCCACATATAAAGGTTCTTCTGCGATGTAAGCCTTCCTCTGGTAACAGTAAACTAATTTTTGGCACACAAATAGATGAAATTTTAATGCAGACAAAGTGTAGAAGTCGTCTTTGTCCAACTGTAATATTTTAACTCGAACATCGAAACTTTCCAGCTTAATTTTGACATATGTTCATTACAACTTGCTCGACCAAAGGGACAATAAAATGTGGCTTGAAACTGAATAAAAAGATATATAAGTAAATAAAAAAGCAAAATAGTCAAAAATTCCAACACAATTTTTCGTTTGCAACACAATTACTTGCATATATTTTTGCTATTATTAAAATTAATCAGTCATAAATCGAACTAATAAAGATGTTCTGCTGTGAAGTCAAACATTTGTATTTTTATACAGGTTTATATCCATAGAGATTTTCATTTCATCAAAATTATTTACTTGTGTACATATTGAATAATATTGGATGAGGACATTTATGGTAAGATGCTTGGCCGTGGTATAAACAAAACACATCAACGCATTTCCACCACATAGGTGTATATAAAAATTTATAAATACTGCACTATAAGCGTCAAAGAAAATGTAGAAGGAGAAGAAAAATTATAAAAGAGATGATTTAAAAAATTTTTTTTTTTGTAAAAATCTTTACCGCGCACAACAGATTTTTCCTAAAGCAGTTTTCTCTCTGTCTCTTTCTTGCTCGCTTAATAATAATAGCGCTCAATAATAATAGCATTCATTTCTCTAAATATAGAAAAAAATCAAAATAAATAAACGTTTGATATTTCTTTTTCCTTCTTTTTAAGAGCAGTTTTCGAAAGTATTTCCATACATTTCTGTATACAATGGATGTTGTAATTTTTAAAAAGAATTTCATAATATTTTTTGCTAATGCTTAGATTATTATAATTTTTATTTAAAGTTGTTATGAAATTTGTTCGAAATTTTTTAAAAAATATTTTTTTTTCATAAATTTAAAAATAAATTTTCATAAATCTATTGGAAAAATTTTTTTGTTTTTTTTATTTTTATTTTTCATCACAATTTCCTATAAACAATTTATTCATTACGATAATTATGTCTTGTGGTAAACATATTTGTACCTAATGTTTGGCTGCTTTAACGTCATCGTAGAGAAGTATACACAGTATTTTTTAGGCATGTGTTGAATAAATAGATAAAAAAGGAAAAAAAAAAACAAAATTCAAGTTCATTTAAATATCTTTTGCCAATTTTTTATAAATTGCTTTGCTGCTCTGGTTTCTCTTTCTTAATGAGACCCGCAAGCTACACACATTCACACACACAGATGTATATGAAGATGTGTAGTATATGTTAGACACACAGCCACATGTTAAATGTTTTCTATCCAATATCTTTTAACGTTACTTCATATGCGCCCACCTCCACTGTGCTTAAAAATTTGCATCTCCTTATATGGCTTGAGATTTTTCTTAAAAAAAAAAAAAAAAATTCTACTAAAGCGTTGCTGCATTTTATTGTCAATATTGGTATTTTTAAAACATTCTCTTCTTTACCTTTCGTAAAAGCAGCTTAAATTGGTGGTTAAAGGTACACTAGCTAACACCCTAATCAATATCAACCGATCACATAACTGCGCAGTTTATTTTCCTACAAAGGACTTTACACTCGCTTGGCTTTGTCATTACCAAACAAACTAAGCTAAAGAGAGCACAAGTCAAACGGGACAGTTGACAAATAAGTAAAAAAAAAGAATTGAGAAATTGTATTTTAGTACATCATTCACCGTGTAGCCTGGAGCTAGTCGTATCCGGCCGCCAGTTATTTTACCCTTTGCAGAACCCTCACAATGGTGTAAAGCCAAGTTTAAAAGAATTCTCTTTCAGAAAGCCCAGAGGTTCTACGATAATGGCATAATGGTTTCGCCATAAATATGATAAAAGGCTGAAGATCAATTGAAATGATGTATACTTTAACAAAATCCTTTAAAAAAAATAATGCTTGCATTTTGGTGAAAAAAGTCCCAACAAATTTTTCTTCGAGGTTTCTTGTTACAACCCAAAATTAATACTCCAGAAAAGGGTTCTTGTCACTCGGCTTATTAGTTTATAACTGGAACGTCCGTTATTACGGTTAGAAGCATTTTTCGAACTTTTCTACATTGACTTTTCATAATTATTGACCATAGTATAGCGCTTAAAATGCCTTTCCTTTATAGTTAAAAAAACCTGCTTTTTCTTCTATGCTTTCTTATTATTTTCCGTTACTTCAATATGAAATTTAACAAAATAAAATAATATTTTTAATAATTTTGTAAAATATAATAAAAATAAATTATATAAAATAAGTTATTGTAATAAAGATACGAATTTAAAATGCTTTCGCATTCTTAAAATGGGAATTTTTTTCTGGTCGTAGTATAAAACTCAGTTTGGACCTTACAAACTTTCGGATTGAATCAACATATCCCGTATCGTTAAGTGCAATGATTCATGTGCCTAAATTTCTCTTTGTTTAGTATTTTTTGATATTTCATTTCTTATTCATAGGTTCAGAATTTTATCGTTTCACTTTATGCACTGTATTCACTTTATGCAATTGTTGCGCTTAATTTGATTAGAATATAAATTTGTGCTATAATTAAATATAAATAAATATTATTTTTCGGTTCTTTTTCATGGTTAATTTAAATCAAATATTTTTTTGCTTTTATAATACCTTCTAAAGCTCGCACAATTATTCAGGATTTGTATTGCTTCGGATTATAATCGCTTCATCATATCACTTCAGATAGACTGACACAAGTTTTTCAAAAGTCACTTATCCTCTTTTACTCCGCCTGTCCATATGGAATTATATATTATTGAATCTTCCACATTTAAGTGAAAGTTAAGTTTAAAATCTGCAACACTGCACTTATTTTATTGCTTCAGATCCATTCAATCATCCGTCGTGGATCAATATCTCTTTATTTTGTTGGATCTTCCAGGTCCCCGTAAAAGTTAAACTCGAAAACTGAAACATATATCGTGCATACATCCATCCTTTTGCCGGTGCGTATGCTTTTCCTTCGATTGTTGAACCTTCTAAATTCATGTAGAAGTTGAGATAAAAAACTGAAAGACATCGCACAATTTCTGGCAGATGCTTTCGTGCATCGGAAAGCCTTGTCTCAAAATGAGAGAAGTCAGATCCAATAAGATAATCATGAATAATGTTTTCAACCTATAATAACCTATAATAATCGATGTGCGCATTGGCATCCCCAATATTAAGAAAGAACTTCTCGATTTATGGGCATGCATGCATACTTATGGCAGGAAGTTTTTTAATTTTTTATAAGTCAAATACTTTTATGTATTTAAAAATTTAGGGGTCCTCTTCAGTGCGCGTGTTGCAAAAGTTTAAGGATTGATGATAAATTGATGTACAAACTAAAAGGAGCTTGACCACGCATTATTTTTGTATGAATTATTCAAGCATCGAATGAGTGTGTAGGCAACTCTCAAGTGACTCCAAAAAAAAACTTCAATCGGTAACTTTTTTAACATCAATCCTTTTTTTTACAACTCAGTGGTCGTGCGTTAAAATCTCAGTAGAAGTTTCAATAAAGACGATAGCCTCAGGTACTAGTGCTGTAAGACCATAGTCCTAGAAATTCTTTCTCTGACTAAATTAATAATAACAACGATAATAGCCTCAACTTTTCGATAACATTCTACGGATGTTGGATCACATTTTCGCTAAATGTATGGATTGCAGCTCTACGTCCAAACTCGTGTAGCTAGTATAGACTATGGTAAGGGAAATTACGATTATAATTCTTTTTGCCACAGGTATGCTGATGTTTTTTGAGATTATGTGCCTAAAGTTGTGAAGTTGTAGCCCGCGAGAAATTGTGCAGAGAGTCGTTTTTTATTGTTGACCATTATCTGGGATATATTGCTTTGGGGAAAAAGTTCCGCGAAATTTTATTCTCTAGATGATGCTTGGTGTTACTTGTCGGATAACATTGATTGGATTGTGACATAGTAAATAAAATCCACGTTTGATGAAAAGGAAAATTTAATTTAATAAAAAAAAATGACAAAACATCTCTCAATATGTTTTCCCCGTGTTACTATTACTTTGCATTTGCTTTGCGGAAGTGCTTAACAGAAGATCAGGATTCTTTTTAAGTTAAGTAAATTATTGTATCGTGTACAATATTAAATATTTTATTAATGGTTTTGAAATCTAAAATATTGTGACACTAACAATCACAAATACAGGTTAGAAGGGACATCGTTTAGTAGTTGATATTAGATATGTAAAGGTTTTTTCATAACTTTTTTCCAGACTGATTAGGTAATCGTTCTAAATCTTATTTTGCAAAGCATTCGAAACTCTTGTCGGCAACTGTTGCTGCGAATATAACATGGAAGACCTTTGAAGACGACATTAGAAATTGTATTCACCTTATCACATTCCACATCCCTTTAGGTTAGCGACATTGTCAGTTAGAGAGTATGCGAGTTTGAAGGAGTTTTTGTGTATTCGAGACTATGTGCTAAAAGTAATAACTCATATGTCTAGTTATGCTTTCAAGACGAAGGTTAATAATTAATAATAAAAGGTAAGAAAACATATGCTACTATTTCGCAAACAAAAAGACGTTAACCTAAAAAAAAATTTTAATATCTTCGCACGAATATCACAATAATGACGATCTTATAATTAATAAGCGAATGTCCCAAAAATATAAATCAAAATAGAATTAACATTACTTTTTAAATGCTCGATATGTTTGAATAAATTTAGGAGAGAAGAAAAAAAGACAAATATTTGAAATATTTATAGAACAAACCAAACGAATACTTTTTCTCCCCCGCCATCTGCTGCCTTGTGAGAAAAAATGAAGGAGAAAAATCGAAGAGAAATTCCACAAATTTTCATTTTACTCATGTCCAGCATGTTCACTAACAAGCAATCGCCTCTTGCCATATACGGCTACTTTTTTGGACTCTTGCCGTCAAACATACCGCCGCGCTAACCGTGGCGAAGATAAATAAGCAAGTTCTCGATTAAATTGTGAAAGAGTGGCGCAAAGAATAAGAGAAGAGAGAGAGAGAAAGAGAGTGAGAAAGGGAAAAAGTATTGCTAAATAAAATGAAACAGAAAATTAAAATTTCTCCAAATACGCGAGACAGTAATAATGATGTTTATGGTTATGAATGTGTGGGGCTAACTATATATAGCAACGATCCTTGCGTTGCTATAATAATGGAAAAAGAGAAGAAAAAAAAGTTCGCAGATGATTATTCAAAACTAAAATAACAACAATAACAATAACAACAAAAACAAAAATAGAAACAAACGTCGCCATATAGCATGACGTTCTCAAAAAGAAAATGTTTATATGTATGAGTTGCTTTCGAATGATAAAGAAAATGTTTAGTAAGCGGTGGCCGAGGTGGAGGCGATTTATCTGATGTTTTGGATTTTGTAAGAGCTCATACATATACACCTACACTTTTGCCTCTATGTATAGAGATCTCGATGAATGGATACATTTTGATAAATATTTTTGTCAATAATTTTTTTTCTTTTGCCTTTCATCTTCTTTTTTAATTTCTATTTCGCGTGGATTTTTTCTCATTTATTTTTTTGTGGTATAAAATCTGGTAAACGTTGTGCCTATACATTCAGTCAGTCAGTTGTGTTCCAAAGCGTACACATAGTATAATACTTGGATAATCCTTCGCGTTCGTTAGCCCAGCAGTAAAAAAAAAATTCAAAATGTGTGACGATGAGGTTGCTGCTTTAGTCGTTGATAATGGTACGTCTTATCCTCCATAAACCAAATGGATATAAACAACTTGATCATTAAAATTAAGGATATTTAAAGTGATATTAGTGTGCGTGGGAAGATATTGAAAGATATATTGAAACAACTATTCCTGGAATGGATACATTTAATGTTCCTTTAGGAGGAAGAAAAAATAAAAGAAATTAATTTAAGAAAATTAAGTGAGATTGGTAACATTTCCAAAAATGTCGAAATGAGTTGTCTACATACAGTTTCTCTTCCGTTATTCTTAAAGTGAAATTTTTTACTCCCTTGGCATAAAGGATACCTAAGAAAAGTGACAGCCTGGCATAATGAAGTTTGGCAACACGCTAACTATTGATAGCTAGATTTGAAAAATAACCAATATGGAATTATTTTTCACTCAAAATTTTCAATTAATAAATTCTTTTCGTTTTGTTTTTTGTTTTTCCATTATTTTATCCTACAATACTTATGGTGCAAAGGTATATTAAGTTTTTGCGGATATATGCAACACCCAGAAAGACTTGAAATAGACCCACCTTTTGTTATACCAATGGATTCATAATCAGTTTCTGAACCGATTTAGACTTTTCTGTCCGTCTGATCGTGTTACTTTCTTGTGTTCAACCTATAGGACGTAATTTTTGGGATTTTTGAGCATAGGATGGCCGCTATTGAAACTGGTTCAGACCTGATCACTATTTCGATGACTTCCATAAAAAGCCTTGTTTTTGAGAAGCCGTTATGTGAACAACTGCGTTATGCGAAGTTGTGCAGGGTATTTAGCGGTGGACCGTGTCTCACAATAGTGCTTACACTTGTTTTTTTATACACATTGCAAGCGTTTTGAAAACGGAACTAGATTTCGTTTTACTTATGCTGTAATTTTACTTTTCAATGGCCTTCTCTTCATTTCGTAAACTCTTGCAGGCTCTGGTATGTGCAAAGCCGGTTTCGCTGGTGATGATGCTCCCCGTGCCGTGTTTCCCTCAATTGTAGGTCGCCCCCGCCATCAAGGCGTAATGGTTGGTATGGGCCAAAAGGATTCGTACGTTGGCGATGAAGCTCAATCCAAGAGAGGTATCTTGACCCTTAAATACCCCATCGAACATGGTATTATTACCAACTGGGATGATATGGAGAAAATCTGGCATCATACATTCTACAATGAACTACGTGTTGCTCCCGAAGAACATCCCGTCTTGTTAACGGAAGCTCCCCTCAATCCAAAAGCTAACCGTGAGAAGATGACACAAATCATGTTCGAAACTTTTAACTCGCCTGCCATGTATGTCGCTATTCAGGCTGTACTCTCTCTATACGCTTCCGGTCGTACAACTGGTATTGTTTTGGACTCTGGTGATGGTGTTTCACACACTGTACCTATCTATGAAGGCTATGCTTTGCCTCACGCTATCCTCCGTTTGGATTTGGCTGGTCGTGATTTAACCGATTATTTAATGAAGATCTTGACTGAACGTGGCTACTCGTTCACCACAACAGCTGAACGCGAAATTGTGCGTGATATCAAAGAGAAATTGTGTTATGTTGCTTTGGACTTTGAACAAGAAATGGCTACAGCAGCTGCCTCTACCTCTTTGGAGAAATCTTATGAACTTCCTGACGGTCAAGTGATCACCATTGGTAATGAACGTTTCCGTTGCCCTGAGTCTCTCTTCCAACCTTCATTCTTGGGTATGGAATCTTGCGGTATTCACGAAACCGTTTACAACTCGATCATGAAGTGCGATGTTGATATCCGCAAAGACTTGTATGCCAATATTGTCATGTCTGGTGGTACCACCATGTATCCGGGTATTGCTGATCGCATGCAAAAAGAAATCACTGCTTTGGCTCCTTCAACAATCAAGATTAAGATCATTGCTCCCCCTGAACGTAAATACTCTGTCTGGATTGGTGGTTCCATTTTGGCTTCCCTCTCCACCTTCCAACAGATGTGGATCTCCAAGGAGGAGTACGACGAATCTGGTCCCGGTATTGTTCACCGCAAATGCTTCTAAGCGCATTAGACAGCCCGCCGATGTTTCTTTGGTTCTACATATTATCTTTATGACTGAATATATACTTTATGGCCCAGTTCCCTTAATGCTTACCACCGTTCAACTTGTTTTGCCAGAAATTTGTGTTCTCTTGGTATCTACGACACCAGTGAAGTTTCTTTTTTGTTTATTTGTTCGCTTGTGTGTGTATAGATGATATTAATTATAATAATAATTTAATACGAGTAATAAATTTATTAATTTTTAAGGGGAAATTTTTATTTCATTTTACAGTTTGTCTTTTTTTTGCTACACATGTACAATAATGTTAGAATGTCTTTAGAAAAAAGTCGAACAGTAACAGAATATTTTTATATGATTTTATTGAAAATAAATAAAAAAAATTTTTTTTAACAGAAAGAAACAAAATATACCTTTTTTAAAATATCTTCACAATATTCTAACAACTTGTCAAAACACTGGCTTCGAAAAGAAAGAAGAGCTTGTGCTCTCTCTTGAAGAAAGTGAAAGACGCACAGAAAGAGACAAATGTAGGAGACGGCCAAAAAAACGTACACAAATTTCTTTCTTGCCAACTTATTATTAGAAAGGACTTAAACATTTTTATACAAAACCTTCAACAAATTTTGTTGCAAAATTTCTCTATGTGGGTGTCAATCTCCTGCAACATACGATCAGAAAGAAAATCTCATTAGTGCATATCCCCCTTTTTTATGTAAACAATCACTCAGCGGATGTTTCCTATACGTATAATACGGTGATCAGAGGGTTTGCGATACTTTTTGGCCAAGTTTTCAAACCAAGTCACGCGGAGATCATGATTGTTTTGGTAACATTCAGTTATGCGATGCATGAGATCATGTAACACTTTTTTGTTTTGTTTTGTATTTCACAAATTTGTATAAAACGAAAGTAATTTACCTAATTTTTTTCAAACTCTTCTTATGCCTTCCAATTCAATTCAATTATACGGCAATTCAAACTAAACGAATAAACTACACAAGCTGTCGTCCCTTCGGTCACCTCATTCATACCGTGCTCAAGTGGTATTGTGACTTACCCATCGTAAAAAGCTTAAGTAATTTTTATGGTCTGTCAATTATTAACTAATCGCGATTATTTGTCTCTAAAATTTTGAGGCAAAGTGTAGATTGCTATCTGCTAGAAATATTCAGTTTTAAAGGCATAATTTATTAGGTTTGCTTTATGGTTTAAGCTAGATTAGATGAACTTTTTGACAGAGACTACACCGATTATCATACGCAACCTATGAGCATTCTTTAAATAATAATTCTTTCAAAAATATTTATATCTTATACCGTTTGGGGTACAAGATGTATGAAATTTGTCCGGAAGTATGCTATAATCAAAAGGACTTAAGTTAGGCCCACCTTTATATCTAAGCTTTTTTGTCCGTGCGTTGCTCTGTTCGCCTAATCCTCTTTCCTTGTGTCTGTCCTTGTGTTCAACCTATAGTTTGGAAATTTCGAGGCACTTTTGATGAAATTTAATATATAAATAGTATAATATAGTTTTATGTATTTACACATGTTTCGGAAGGCGCACGCTATTGAAAGTAGTTCGGATCGGACCATTTTTAATATAAGGACTCATTTTGAAAAGTCGTTATATGAATTATATATATTAAGTGAAGTGACGTTGATGGAGCGCCGCATCCTTCTGTTGTGAAGTGCATATTTATTTTTATTTAAGCATTTGAATAGTTTTTTAAAATATTATTGAAACATTTTTAAAAATATTTTTTAATATATCTCTTCGAATTTTTACTGTATAGCCGAGCGAATAAGATTCGCGGCGATGGTCACGGGTTTGAATCTCAGTGGGTTATACTTTATAAGTAGTTATACATATGCACTTATGCTCGTCGGCGCTGATTGATATTTTTTGGTATATAGTCATAGTTTAAATCTTATAAAAAAAAACAGTTTTCTTTGAAAACTCAAACGGTTTGCTTTGAACATTACAGTGCTTTTGATCAATGATCGTTAATAAAATATTTTAATACTAAATGAAGTATCTTAAGTATTATTAAAAAATTATTTAAATATTGTTTAAAATAATTTTTACTGTTATTATAATTAATTGAACAAATAAATACTAAGACTAAAATTTTAAAGCACTAGCATGTAAGGCTATCTATTGGCTTTATTGAAAACTTTGCCGCACTTTAGATGTGAATCCACGAACGTTAAATAGGGGGTTTATTTCAATATTAAATAATGTACCTTATTTAAATAATTTTTTCATAAGTTTTAAAAAAATTTTTTAAGCATTTAAAAAAATATTTTTTTAAAATAAAAACTTGCAAACCTTTTGTGTATATATGCAGCACCGTACTTAAGATATTTTGGTTTCAGTGTACATATAGCTAAGATTCTGACTTACGGCGAAATATTACAGCAATATACACTTTTGCCTTTGGTCGCTTGAGGGCTCTGTTAGGATTTGTAGCTAAGACACAAACTTTCTTGGAAACCAACGCAGGCGCAGGAACATAGGTATTTTGTTGTTGCAAATTTTGTGCTGTAAAAGTAGTACCGTGTATATTTTGTTATTGCATAAATATAGAACCAGTGCTTCTTATTTATTTATACACACACATTTACATTTACAATGGATATATTTATTATATATGCATTTGTGCATACCATAGTTATAAGAAAATAATTAGTAAAATGTGAACAAAACCGTGAATTCCGATGAAAGATTTTTAATTTTTTTTTTAAAGCAATCACGAAAGCCTTTCTATAACGAAAGTGAAGCAAACTGAATTTCACAGTAATGGGTTAAATTGATGCCAAGATTTGAAAGTAAAGTTGTTTAGGGACATAACCTTTTTTTCTATATGTAAGCAATTCTTCTTTGAATAATTTTAATACAATTTAATAACAAAAGAAAACATGTTTGCTGAGACCCAAGCTTGTTGTCTGTAATTTTCGCAGTTGGTGGTAAAAATCAACCATATATTCAATCAACATTTTATGACAATAACAACACTAAATTACGCCCAAAAAGTAAAGAACACAATTTTGATTAGCTAGCGTGTGTAAAAGGTAGAGTAAGAACAAAATAAAAACAGACTTTATGTCTGAGATAAGTTACGAAATAATTGCCTGAAATTATATATTTTGCTCCTTAATAATGAACGTAAAGGGTGGAAAGAGAGAGAGAGAAAAGGAAAGAAGAAAAACAAAAATAACGGTTATTTCCATTTAACTGTGTACGTGATATGAGGAAGTAAAGGCAATTAAAATAAGTGTCGACACATACCATGGCTCTCTGACTTCTTACTTAATTAAGAAAATTTTTGAAGGTGAAATGTCCCCACATTTTGCACGTTCATCGCAAGTCGTTTACCTGTGAATCCAAATGTCCAGACTCATCGAATATGGAATACTGTATTAATGTTAAAAAAAAACCCATAAATTTATTTATTAGCGGATTTTTTGTGGTGTTTATTTTGTTGTGTAAAACCCAAAAATTGCTAATGTACATTTACCAGTTCCTTGTTGCGTAAAATCCAAAAATTCGAAAATATGTTTCTTAATTGCGTATTAAAAAAACTTCTTGTTGATAATGCGATAAAAATTTTTGGGCAATTTTATTCTTAAACTTGTAACTTAAATTGAAGGAGGAGGAATATAACAAAACAAAACACAAATATAGTATAGAAATATCATATCTCATACATACCATATGTCACTGGATGGGCTTCGCTTATTTGTTGTGAAGCGAAATCACCGATTAGCTAGCCATCTTTAAAAAATATCATAAAAATATTTTATTCCACAACTCATCTGCCTATGTTGACAGCAACGTCAGCCATTGCTATTTCATCGGTTAGCTTAGATATACTTTCTAACGATTCTAAAAGTAGAACTGCATATAGCCTTCCTCACTATATCTACGAAATTATTATGCTGTTCAAATTCTATAAATATTCATTGTTGCACAGATATTAAATTGCTTTATTGCTCCTGTTATTCTTCTATCTTTATTTCGTTGTTCTATCAAGCGTGTCGAAGTTAACCAGCCTTAACCAATCTTAACCAATCTTAACTAGTTCAAAATCATCACCAGCTATCATTCAATCACCAATTTCATTAGAAATAGGGCTCAAATTACAATTTGCGGCCTGGTATGTGATTTTCATCTATTATTGTCTGTTTGATTCTCTTGCAATTAATTTAAGTTTCTTTTTGTCGTGCATTTTGTTATTTTAATTATGTGAAAGCAGCATAATTGCATTTAATGACATGTTGTCAGTCCTTTCCCATAAGTTTATACAAACAAGGTAAGGCTTTACTTTCTCCCATCATACCTTCACAGATAATTTCTTGTCATGTGATTTTATTATTGTGACAAAATTTTAATTGATTAATTTTGACGTTCGTTGGTGGCTGCATTACCGTTCTCTTTAAAGTTATTTGGACTGACATTTTTTGCTTGATATATATACCTTATACTTACTTATATATATACCTATATAGTTTATCACAGGTTTTGATCGGACAGAATTATTACTATAAATAAATGCAAGATCGACACCACTATCATTACACAATTAATCAATCAATTAATCAATAAAGTTTGGTCGCGTAATGCAAGGTGACCGTGAACGTCTAACGTTAGTAAAACTTGAAAAGAATTTTAAATTAAAGTTCACAGCAATTAAGTGAAGATAACGGTTTAATAAAAAATGCAACGAGTTTTAACAGCTAAATTAAACAACGAGCACTAAATAAGGAGTATTTTTTAATAGAACCCATGGATGCGCCGGACGTTTGCACCATAAAAGCAACAAGTGACTGAATAAAGAAACTATAAACCACTTACCCACCATTTTAAAACATCTTGTAATAGAAAAAAGCGGAAAGAGACAAAAAACGAAATTATTGCGTTCGTCAAGCGCACAAATATTTTGCTACACCTCAAATAGTTACCTAATCAAGTAAAAAAATTATATTTTGAGCTTTAACCGCATCTTTTATACCAGCAATCCTTTTCTTTTTCGAAAAAAAAGGAAAAAAATGAAGTCTGGATGCTCTGTAAGATAGATTCATTTTTTCTATTTTTGACTATTTACTGCTTGATCATCCATGAAGCGTATGTCGAAGTTTCTATCGAACTATCTGCCGTAGTTTACTAGTAAAAAGCAAAAAATCGATTTTTTTGCGCTCTTGTTGTGTTTATTTTGCACTGTGGACATGTCCTTTAAACAATTTCGCTGATTTCCAATACTAACCCATTTGCCTTATATGAAACCGATATCTTCACAGTTGCCATCACGAGAGTGCAGATCACAGACTTTACGCAGACAGATGTGACGATGTCGACTCAGAGTTTGATATATATACTTTATAAATTATGTGAAGTTTGCTTTTGGATGTTGGGAACGCTTTAACAAGCAATTATACCCCATGTTTTGGCAGTAGGTATAAAACGTGTAAAATGTATGTATTTGATATTTGTATATATTTAGTAGCGTGCTAATTACCCACCCGCAGCTGGGCCATTCAACTTTAGTCTCATCAGCAGGATTCAATTCTTTTTCAATTAATTGACTTTCAAGACTATTTTACTTCTTTCTTTTTTGCCATGAAATACACGTAAAGTGCTTCAAGGATTCAAAGGCTGTGTGCTCTTAACGATAGTTGCAAGGAGTACACTCGCTATTCTTTATCAGAATTACAATTCGGAAAACTAACGCAAATTTTTATGTAATTCGAAACTGTTTCGATTTTACCTTTTCAAACGTCCAACGACTAAAATTGTTCCTTAACACAATTGTGTCGCAATTTTGACATTCGCTCCTGCATCCGCCTACTCAGTTTACCAGTTCGACTATGATTATGTCGTTTTGTTGTGCCTTGAAAAGAGTTAGTTAAACAGGCGGGCTTCCGAGTTACAAAATAATTTTATAAAATTCATTGACAATAGTTGGTACCGCTGTGTCTAATAAAGAGCATTTGTTTTTAGCACTTTTTAAGATTTTTATGTTTATATACCATTTTATTGCTGACCAAAAACAATATTTAATAATATCTTTTAAGTTTTTGATTTTGCTTTTACGAAAATTGAAAAATTATTAAAAGTTTTTAAGGAAAAATCTTTAACGCAGTTAAGGCAAAATGAATTTAATTCCCAATATATTTTTAATTTGTTTCCCCATCCGATAGTTAACAAATGAAAGTCTCAATATTTCCGATTCATAAATCAAAATAGTTGTCATCTTCGCCTAGGTCAGATGTTTTTACACGCGATTGTGCGATGTCGTCTTGAACCTGACGGCGAAATGACTTTCACTGAATTTATTTATCAAATATTTCAAGCTTACGATTAGGTATGCGTTCTATGCAATTACAGTTTCGACTTGGAGGTTTTGAAAGGCAATCTTTTGCTAATGACTAATACTGAAAACAACTTATCGACAACGTATGTACTAGAGAAAAAATATTGTTTAAAATTCGAATGCGTGGTTTTGCGTGGACCATTTTGAAAGCCTTCAACTTCTTGTTTTTTATTGAAATAAATTTATTAATTTATATATTCTCTCTATATTCTCTTGTGTTCATAAAAGGGAAAAATTCTCAAGGATTCAAGTAGCCACTAAAACTACTGACCGAAAAATAAAACAGACTATAAGCGGGAAATATATATATAAGGGAATTGATTTCCTGCTATATCGAGACTTCAATGTCGAACTAGGTTCGACTCGAGAAAATTATTAGCCAGTTTTTCTTCTTTTAAATACAAAATGTGACGTATTTCAAATACTTACATTTTTTAATAGGAACTACTTTTTGTGCCTTTTTGATATCCATGAGGGGTATACTCATTTTGTCAAAACGTTTACAGCGCTCAGAAAAAAGCTTCAGAGACACTACAGGTAATATAAATTTTTGACGAGCATCAAATTCTGAATCGATTTAAGCATGTTCGTCTATCCGTTTGAGTAATGTCCGTTGTAAACATACTCCTGGCCACAAAGATGAAGCTATTGACTCCAAATTAGGCAAAAATATCGGAAGTTCTTCAAAATGGGCCAAATTAGTCGAAGGACACTACCATAGTGTATCAAAATTTAATTCTTCAACGCCTTTATAACGTGCCGCAGTAAACTTCCAAATCTCCGAATGCACCTAAGCACTCTCGTCTATCAGTTTGTCAATCTCTCCGGCTGTCCAACTGTGCAGTATCTATAGTATAGATTCTCCCGTTCGCAAAAAGCAAGATATCCCTTATAAATTTGCAAAAGAGGCAAAGAACACAACTACAACGCCCATGCGTTTATACAATCATTTATATACTTCTGCTTTCCGTGTCTTTTGCTCGTTGACCATAAACTGCAACAGATTTACAATATAAATCTCCACAATACTACTCTTCAAAAGTATAAAAAATCTCAATATGAAATTTTAATTTTTTAGTCAAAAGCTCTATAACGCCAAGAAATAAACGTTAAAAAGCCCATAAAAATACATATATCCTTGATCATTGTACCTAAGCATGTCCGCGTGTTTGTCCGTCCATCTGTCCGTCCGTCCAACTGCGCAGTATTTAGGGTAAACACTATCTCGTTCGTAAAAAGCAGACTTTATGCCTGAGATAAGTTACGAAATAATACATCAGCGCACAATGGCTTAAGGAAACATTTAATTTTATTTGAACTTCAGGAACGTTGTGCACGCACGCCATACCACAGGGTCTGGGATTAGGTAATGAAAATATAAATGCATATTCTGCAACAGTTACCTGGATATTGAAAGAAGCCAGCGGCCATTTATGGCGTATATTGTTTTCTTGGTGGAAAGGAGCCTAATTAGATGTGGAAAGTAAAACATGGCGACTAAGAGCCGATTTTCTCAATGATTGTGCCATGGGCAAAGAGATTTATGTGCTTCCTAAATATCCTCATTTGAATACATATATTTTTTGTATATATGTATATACCGTGCTAAAAGAAAGCCGTCGTCTGCGCCATCTCGACGTCGACGGACGTCGAAGAAGCGAGTCGCCGAACAGCCCTAGGCGCAGGCGAGACTTCAGTGTCATCTAATCGGTGTGAAACTGAAACGGAGGATTTAGAAACTTATCTAAAAGCTCGGATATCGAATATGCTAAACGAATTTCATCAAAGTGAAAGTGACTGTGATATTGAGAATTGTTTGTGTGTAATAGAAATTGGTGTAATAGAAATAAAGGGTCATTCTTGCTGTAATGGAAATTGTTTGTGTGTATATGTGATATGAATTAGGGATACTTGATTAATTTTGGGCTCTTGGGTTTGGCGAGGTTCGATTTAAAGCATGTCCGACTAAAGGCTATCGTTGGCGTTGCAGGTAATTGGTTTGTTAATTAACATAAGAATTTTGCAAAAAGTAAAGGTAAGTTTTGCAGGCGGTGCTGTGCGTGGAAATCTAGCAGACGTTAGTTCAAAGGACAGTTCTCAAGAAACATGTGTTAATTTAATAGCCTCTTCCGTCGGTCTTTATTTCTTAACAATCATTAAGAGTCCGGGGTATGCCAGTTGTAGTTCTTTTAAAAATTAAAAATTCCAGTTGTAGTTCGTTTAAAAGTAGAAAATGCCAGTTGCAGTTCGTTTAAAAATGTTAGCGAAAACTATGCCACCTACCAAATAAAGTTATCGCTGACAAAGTTGGAAAAAAGTTTGAAAGGACGTGTTTATAATGCAACAGAAAGTGAGACCATCATTGTTTTTGTGTTTTTGGCTCGCTACACGAGATACGCGATATAAATTTCCATTTTTAGTCCACAAAATTAGAACCGCGCCAAGCCTGTAATATAGAGGACGAAATTTTATTTTTGCTTTAGCCTTTTTCAGAATAACGATGATGGATATGCAAGATAACTTTCTTACCTGGTAAAAATTAACTAAGGAATTAATGGTAGGGATGCAAAGGATTATCGTAATGGTCTTCACGCAGAAAACGTTCCGTTACCTTCGGGTAATTGAAAATGTATTCATAAATATTTGGTATAGTTGTTTCAGAAAACCTTAGTTTAGCCAATCAATTAACAAGAAAAACATAGTTTTGAACGAATGTTAAAGAGTTATGAACATATTTGTTGATACGTTCTTAAGAACTATTCTGACACAACCCGCTTAAGGTATTGTTGGTCAAGTAAAATTTTGGATTTTATTATTTCGAATAAAGTAGATGATTAAATCCATTCCATTGCTCGCATTTATGCGGAACAAATGAGCCGTAAAATATCTTCGAGAAGTAAATCTGAGCTTTACACAAACTTTAAATCTATTGAACACAATTTCCATGAGATGTAAAGGACTTTTTTTTCTTTAATATCCGGCTTTTTAAAAATATTTAGATGACATTTAATTTTTTCTGATGTGTGTGTTTAGAAAGTTACATAAACAAACGATTAAAAACACTTTGTGATTTTTTTCCGCTAATTAAAATTTGAAAGCTTTTTTTCTGTGAAAGTTTTTTCTTTTGTTTATTATTTTATTTATAGCTACCCTTATTTAGAAGTATTGTAAATTATAAATTAAAATAATTTTAAAAATTTATTTAAAATCCAATGACAGTTAATTTTCTTTTCCTTTTTTTTACACAATTTTGCACTAAATTTATTTTGATTTTTTTCTTTTTATGCTTAAATATAAAGTGCTTTTAAAATCCTAAATTATTTAAGAGTAGAATGGTTGATAATCTTCCACTTGTAGCAGTATTTGTAATAACATAGAGGAGTGTTTCCACTGGATAAAAACACAAATAAATGTATGTCTACTAGGACGATAATCACGATGGAAGTTCGAAATTAATGATAGATGAAAAATGATAGAAATAACTGTAATTCTGATCGCTGATTGCTTGACGTTGTTTGAGGTTAACCGCTAACTTTAAACCATAGCCAAATTTTTATTAATATTTTCAAGGTGCTCCTTAGCCTTTATACGTAATGTGGCTATCGAGTTTGTACGTATATCTGTCGTTTGTGGTTGCACTGCAACGCTGGAATTTGTAATGGTGTTGGTTGCTGTTGTGGTTGACACCGTTGCACCCATATTTAAAGGACTTTCTCGCCCTACATCTAACACTTCAATGGAGGTAGAGAGACTTTTGTCTGCATTAGAGTTTTCTGCATCTTCTGCATTATTCGAGTCGATTGTCGACGAAATAATGGTAGCGCTGGAGGCGGAGAGATTTTGCGGTGACGTTGCTGATGTTGATAAATTGGCCATAGGCGAATTGTTTTGATTGCTGTTGGGCGGTGTTAAGGGTGTATTCGAATTTGAAGAGCCGATTAAAGCGCTGGAATTCATTGGTGTGGTAGCCATTGCGGCTAAATTTTGTGGTGACATACGCGATAAATGTGGTGACAAATGTGCTAATGAAACATGAGTATGACCGGGATGCGGAGGTCCGGAACCCAAAGGCGAAGGGGGTGGATGACCGGGTGGTGGCGGTGGTCCATGAGGGCCCATACTAGCCAATGTACTCATTGAAAGTCCAGTAGGGGCCAAACTTAGCGGTGGTGTTAGATAACTAGGGTACACGGTCTGAGGGTGTGAAAGAAAACCTAAAAGAGTAGCTAGGAAAATAAATAAAATTTTTAAAATTTGCACTTTGTTGTGAACACACCTGGTAAGGCTGAAAGCAATGGCGGTGACAGCCACGGATCTACGGACAGACCCGCAGGCCCGCACCCTAAACGATGAGGCAGTTGTGTGAAGTGAGTTAAACCCAAACGAAGACTCTCCGATTTCTCTTGGCGTCGCCATTTTGCTCGACGATTTTGAAACCACACCTGAAAAATATAGAAAATTTTACATCAAATTTCATTTTCTTGCTTTTAACTATCTTCCTTTTTTTACGTATTAAAACTTTCAATTAAATTGCGGATGACAACGCCGCCAATGTTATTATTTATGTTGTACTGTGACACATAGTCTTCATTATTTATTATTATTAGTCTGCATAACCTGAAGCAGTAATTAGTTTAACGAACGAAAAAATTAATTAAACTTGGAGCAAAAACAACAACATCAACATTGACAGTTTAAAATTCTGCAATGCAAAGTTTCAAAGCCATAGAATGGGGGGAGGGCGATACAAGATACGTAAACCGCAAGCAAATCAAACTTAAAGTCATTTAAGAAAAGGATAAAACAAAAAATAACCATTAAATTAGTATTTATAGTGTATAGCAGAGAGTAGCAACACACAATAACTGCCTAAAAGAGAGAGAAAGAGAGAATAAAGAAAGAAAGAGAGAGAGAGAGGTAGAAAAATATAAAGGATAGAGAGACGAACACAAGAAAATTAAGTGAAATAAAACTCTGAAATATAATTACAGATAAATGAATGGCTTTAATTACGACACTAAAACAACACACAAAGACTCAGCATTCAATTACGTGCATCGAGCAACAAAATGGCGGCATCCATACCAACAAACGCTTGCACTAATACTAAACGACATTAATCAAATAAATAACCAGCTTTATCTCTCTAACAAAAACTCATTAGTAGAAAACAGTTTAGACATGAGAATGAACCGCGATGAGAGAGAGAAAGAGAAAGAGAGGGAGAGAGAGAAGAGAGAAGAGAGAGAGAGTGAGAGAGAAAGTTAGAGAGAGAGGTAAGAGGTGAAGGAGTGAAAAAGTAAATGACTGGATTGGTAAGCAAAGGGAATGATAAAATTCAATTAGTGTTCTTCAGGCTGTCTAATTAGAATTATCGTACACAACACTACCCATGCAGTCATGCACACATATATATACTAACACTTCTATCTCGTACACCCCATAAACAAAAGATGATGATGGCGATGATGACTAAGCAGTTAGTGAAGCTTCATTACAAGAACTTACGAAGATAAAAAGGCGCGAAGTGGAGTCAAGGGTGCGAATACCATATATCTATATAAATGACTTTGTATGCATACAACTGGCGAATGTTATAAACCTCGATATTAAATATATGACAGCCAGACTAAATGAGTTCATAATTGTGAGATAATTCATTTTGTGAAATGCAATTTATTGAGTAAATGGTTTAAAAAAAAAGAGCAGAAACAACAAGCTTCAAATGGTTTACAGTATAGCATGAGAGAAAAAAATTGTGCTGTAAGTTAACGATGAGATAATTTATCTCTACATATTCATGTACGTACGTATGAATGTGTCTCTCTCTGTCTCTGTTTGTCAATGTGGTTGTTCGTCTCATTTTGCTGGTAATTAAATACAATTTGCACAAATTAATTGCAAATGATTACATTTTGATGGAAATTTCTGGTTTTTGTAGTTGTTGCCGCCACGGTTTTGCGCATGTATTACAGAAGAATGACTGTATAATGATAATAGATGTAAGGAATATTGAGGTATATGATAAAACGATGTGAATTTTAGTAGTAAAGCCAAAGTTGAAAATTGTGGTCAATTTTTGTCTAAAGAAACCTTCTCCGGTCATTGTGCTATGTTATTTTCAATGTTTAAAGCAAACGTTGGAAGATGTTTTTTCATCCATATTTTGAACAAAATTTTATATGATGCAAGTCGTATTTTGATGAAGATTGCCTTTGGTTTAATATCTCTAGTTGGTAGGATAGCACCAAAACACACATTTAGCATTTTGCATCTATGCTTAAATAGATTAAATCGTCTTAAGCAATTAACTGTGTCGACCTCTTCGGAAAATGTGCACTCAAGTATTTTGTGAAGAACTCCGACAAGAAGGGGTGGGCGGAGCATGACATATATATTCGTCATAACACAAAACTTTATACTTTTTTCACGACACATATATTCGCCGTGCACAATTAGCTGGTCAAAGTATGCAACATTGTAAGCACTAAGTGAGGAGTTATTTTGTCGAATATTCCGACAACCAATTTTTACACAACTTTGTGCGTAAAATCTCGTCTAGGCTTTGCACATTCACTTATTAAGCTAAAGTATTAGTAGTGTGGAAGGTTTTGGTGATATAATAAGTTATTGAAATTAAGGCATTATATGGGGACCGGTCGTAAAAATGTCTCCATTCGAATCATAGAGTTTATTCTTGGATCGAAGAAGGTGAGTGTACCAGATTGTGTCTGTGTGAGGTGGTACACTTACCTACATGGACAGGCGTAAGATCGACAGACGGACAGGTGGGAAAAGAAACTAATTCTGTTAGTTGAAGATAACAATACTTGATTAAATATCAGCCAAACAGACCTATAGATAAGTTTCTCATGCCTGAGTAGATTGATATAATAAGATATGAGCCTGTCTTAAGTCTTTCGTGGCGTAGCAATATACTTACAATATATCGTACTGCTTATCTTAATATACTAACCAGCACAAGTTGTGTAATCAAGATTTATACCATAAAATATAATGAAAATTCATTTATATTTATATTTATGTTTTCGAAATTTTCTAAAATATTTTCCTTCAAAAATTTTACTGAAAATACGTTAAAGTTTCCACCACTCTAAGAAATACTGACAATATTAATTAAATATTTATTGTTGTTGTTATTTTAGCTACCATTGCATGCTAAAAAGAGCGAAGAGAGCATCCCTTCATTTGAATTAAATCATCAAAAATCAATTTTGTTATTTCCATTGAGATGGCGCGTCACAATATAAAAACGTATAAACCCCGTAAACCACACAACATACAGACAAACGTATATACGCACAGTTTAATAAATAATAAACGACCTGCGTTTACTCATATATAACGTTTTAATAGAAAACGCCCACTGAATTGTTTCATTCCACTCAGCTGCCATCACCATATTTAACTATGCACAGCCGAGCATTCAATTAAGCTCTTTTAACTTTGATCGTTAGTTGAGCCACAAAAACAAAAAAAATTATACGAAAAATGAAAAAATAAGCAACTAAACAAACGAACCTTATCTTGTCTCATTCACTTGGCCCCCCTTAGTGGTCTTCATTATGGCAATAATATTCTGCCGTCTTCTATTCAAGTGTCATCAACCACTTTTCAGGTTTAATCTCTTCCATAGACTCTACTGGGTTGATGCAGATGGTGGAAAGAAGTCATATGCACACACACACTCATACACACACCCACATACAACCAAATTGCTCTAAGAAAACAAGTAATGATTTGTAGAAAATTTTAAGGCTCGCACACAGTGTGCAAGAAAAGTTGAAAGGATGTTTTGTGAAAGGTGATGGAAGGAGATGAAGGTAGAAGTTGCTATATGTTGTGCTGTTATTGTCTTATGCTGTTAACTTTTACTCTCTTCTATTGTTGTATCACAATCCAAAGATGGTAGAGTTTTTTATTGAAAAACTTTGTATTGCCTACAAACAGTCAGTCTGTCAGCTAGATTGAAGTACGCACGCAAATCAGCTCAACACCCACTTTAAAGAACACAATTTTGCTTGCACGAATACATTTATAAGCCTACACTTTACGTACACCGATGCTATTAACTACGCACACTCACTTTTTTTTTTTTTATACAGCACGCACACCTTACCGGGCTTACAAGCTCAGCAACTAATAGCCGATTGTTTATTAACTCAAGAGTAAGCAGAAGCAACAGAAAAGCATATGAAAAAAGAAAAAAAAACATGGCACCAAATTGCTTTTGAGAATGTTTCTGACAGTTTGCAAATTGGAAAATTGACTTTTAACTTGAAAGCACACACAAGCATGCACACATCGCAGTGTGTATACGTAAACATAGCGTAGACACTGTGTATTATACTAATCTCTTAGAAAAAAAATCATTTTTGTTTAGAAACTAACACGAAGATAAACTGTATACACAACATATATTTATGACCTTTTTTGTTGTTTATACGTACATAGCTATATAAACTTCCAAACACAAAATGTTTCTTCTTTTCCCAAAATTTTCTTAGTTTATACAGAAAACATTGTGGTGTTTGGTGAACAAAGTGTTCTATGCATTAGGGTCAATGTGAAGTTTTTGTTTTTCTTTTCTTTGCCAACGAAAATGGGTCGTACTTTAAGATATTGCGATTTGCTAACCAATGTGGGAATGTTTGGCTAAAAATAAATTTTTAATATAAATTCACAATTTATTTTAAATTATGCAAACAATTATTCATTGATTTAAACAACTTTTAGTGTTCAATATTATTATTTTTCTACTGGAATAAAATTTCAAAACAAACCAATTTTGTCTAAGGAATAAAAGTTTATGAAATCACACCTACAAAATCTACCGTAAATACCATAAAATAAATTTTTTTTGTTATATTGTGGTGCAAAGGCATTATAAGTGGGTGGGGTGTATGTCACGCCCGGAAGGACTTGACATAGACTCATCATTTATTGTACCGATCCATTCAGGATTACTTTCAGAAACGTTCTGAGCATGTCTGTCCGTTCGCTTTTTATTCTTGGGTTCAGGTCGCTAGTTTTAACATATTTGCCCGAAATATGATACATCGTCGTGTTTTAGTCCAAGGACGAACGAAAAAAATGTTTCCAATTGGATCACTTTTTCATCCATTACCTATTTTTACTTATTTTCTTTCTGTTTTATTTGTTTGCTTACGATGCTACAATTTGTTAATTGCTGCAAAGCCTTGCAAAACGTTGAGCAGCTTTTGGCTATGATGGCTTTATTGCTTTCAACATATTTAACTTTAATTCCCATGCTTGACAATCAACTTCCCTCAGCTCATTCCTTCGAAACGTTTCGGGAAAAATCCTGAAATTTCAAAAAAATCGTTCGTTTCACTAATGAAACTTTTTCCTGCATTTTTTAAAAAATTCAAAGCATTTCTTAAGCCAAAAAAATTGATTTCCTGAAATATTTTCAGTGACCTTACCTTGTAAATGATAAGGGCAAATTCGTGAGCTAATCGCGGAGCTAATTACGTATGAAAAATTTAGCTATCACTTTCTCCTGAATATGAAATTTAAGTTTTTCATACATTATCAGTGTTCAGTAAAACCCTTTCAAGATATTTTAAGATTTACTCAATTCAATAACACGTCTGCTGCCGATTTCGTGGTTAACAGAAGAAAAAGGAGAAATTTTAAGATCTGGCTTTTTTTAGCCATTTTTTTGTCTGACGTGTATATTCTCAACTTAAAATGAAGCCCTTTGCTTTTGTGATATAATTGCTGGTAAATGGAAAATTGAAGTCGAAGTTGAAAATGAGAGCTGCGTCAGATTTAAATCGAAGCATCCAGCATGTGATTACCATTACATGGTTGCATCGAAAAACTATTTACCACCCAGTGAAGAACATACGAAAAAGAGCGAATATTCAAAATATCTAGTTTCAAGTTTAGATGGAAATTTAAAGGAAATTATACACACATACCTTATTGGCAAAGGCATCATTTTCAAAGAAACTTTAATTGGATACGTCCCGCCTGACTTTGATTTTAAAGAGCACCTTCATCTGCATGCCGTACTATGGGCCCCTCACCTTGCAGGAGAAGTTTTTGCGGAATACGTTAATTAATATTAACCAATATAACACATTTGGAAGTTTTTCTTTTTTTGGCGGTACTGCCAGCGGATGGACGGACTGACGCGCTCAGGGTTATACAGAATAAGAGATCTAAGATCTAAGATTCTGGAAACGATTCTGAACCAATCGGCATAACAAAAGATGCGTGTACATCACGTCCTTCTGGATATTGCGCACATCCGCGCAAAGTTAGTGTACCCTTGCACAACTATCTGTGGATATAAAAATTTAACTTGCCGTACAATTTGTTTTAGCTTGCGCTGGAAAGGGTACATTTGGTAGAGATTGTTTTAAAGAAAGTTATTCTGAGAGATCAGACCAATTTTCGTCTCTCTCCAGAAATTTTTTTTAAGTAAAACTTTGCCACCTGCCTCACATCTCATATAGCAATGGCTCTATTGGATGATTTGTTTATTTCAACTTCAGTAACTTAACCCGTGGTTTAGGAATATAGTTTGTGCCTAAAAAGAAATGGCAATGGTACGGAACGATAATGTATGTGATTGGAAGCCCACACTTATTGAAAGGAGAAAATAATATTGGCGCAGTGTGAACGAATATGAGTAGACATTTTACCTCTGTATAATACGTTTTGAGGCAATTTCAAACTTTTGTCGCTTAAAATTCATGCGAAGATTTGCGCAAGGCAGTTGCTTTAAGTTAGATGATTCACCGCTTTGCGCCAACTGTAAGCACACCATAAAGAAAAGGTTTAAAAATGCTGCTGTCATATGATGCGAGCCGGCCACCACTCTGTACAATAGATGATCTTACTTTGGTTTATGCTTCAAAACAATATACTCATCAACAGTGCCTAATAACTGAACATAACCTATATTTCCGAGAAAACAATATCAACCCAATTTCAGAGAATTTTAATAAGAACTTAAATAAACGTAATCAAGCCTAACTCTTTGCATTTTTTGTTTACTATGCTTTATTAACTTTTAATAAAAATAAATATAGAAAACTCGCCAGCTATCGAATTAAAAATATGTTCAACCCATTCCGAGGTATCTTTTATGATATTATACTCTTCGTCATGTTTGTTTATTTTTCATTCGCAATCAATCAGTCTCGCTTAACGGTGACAAAGTGTTTTAATCATTTGCTTTAGTTTTATTTACACAATCCAACCATCGCAATGAAGAAAATATTATTGCAATTGAATATTCCAGGAAATTATTATATTTTTTCCTTTTCATCGTAAATTACATTTACGATTATATCGTGAGCATCGAAAATTCAATGACTATTAAATGCAATCTCGCCGCCCAATAATAATCATCCCTTAGATGTGATATTATGTATAAAAGAAAAAGTATGAAAGCACGAAATCCAAAAACTTTGCAAACATTTTACTCGTATTTTTAGTTATTGCAACAGTTTTAAACCCACCTAGCCCTTAGCAATCGACTTCACTAAGTCCTCTTCCTTATTGACGTAAAAAACGCTCTTACTCACTATTGTCCCGAAGAATTCTACATTGACCTTTTGTTAAGATTCTTCAAGTCGCTAAAATTGCCTTAAAAAGTTGGAACTTTTTACTAGCATACGCTTACCTTATTTCAATTTAAAAACTAAGTAGAAATCAGAGACATGAAAAACATCCATTGAAGAAAACCAATAATTTATGTTAGATTTCATTAGCATTAATATGTAACCTTGACGCCACCGTCTTTTTTCGACATTGGTAGCTTTATTGCAAAAAAACGAGTTATTATATTTACTATTCAAAATATTGTCCACCACTACTCATCATTTTTAACGTCCATTAGGCAAAGTACCATCTCTGAAAGACATTCATAACACATAAAACCCGTTTACAGGTATCGCTGTGAAAAGGGACGTTCAGCTCGACAGGGCAATAATGCATCTATTGAAACCTGTGTTAATCAGAAAGAGTAACACCAGGTGATAACAGTGGATGGATAGCACATTCTAGAATAGTATTCTTAAGCTTTATAAAGCGATTTTTGCGGTATAGAGGAATTTTCTTGATGCTAAAAACTCACGATATCATAACTTTTGGCATATAACCCTAATTTTTTGTCACAATTGTATCAATTTTTATTAGTATCACTTGGTGATGGTTTCAATCGGTTGTAAAAGATCGTAACAGAGCACCACCAGCTGATTAGCCCCAAAGAGGCTGCCTTAACCTCAACCTTATTGTCCGTGCTAATGGTTCTTGGTTCTATGGTTACTTAGGTATAATAACGCATATACTGTTCATTATCCATAAAAACATCACTTCACACATCAGAGCATCACTTTTTTCGCATTAAGCAGAAAAAGTGAAGTTTCCGGGAAATGCTGTTTTTTTTTTGGCGGCAGAACTACACTTAAAGCTCCAAGAAACTACTTAATTTATGCAGTTGCTTATAGCTTAAAAGCAGTCCTTTCAATTGAACCATGAAAATTAATTCAGCAGCCTATAGCACTGCTTACAAACTCTCTTAGAAAACGGTTAAAGCATGAGATTAGCCAGTTACTTAGTATTGGGATGATGGTGTTGTTGTGGTATGTGCTATTTTCTTTCATACTACTCTAGTTACCTTCTGGGCCCCTGTCCCTTTTTTAGTCTATTTTTACTTGAATTTTCCTTTCTTTTCCTTTAGATTGCTTAAGAATATTTTATATTATTTTACTTTATTATTGCACCTGCGGTAGGCATTGTAATCTTTATATATAGGCCTTAATGGCTTCGAGTTTACATAAGCGTCAATAATTAAATAAATAAATAAATAAAGCAAAGCTGTCGCGATTGGCCAACTGTATTCAACACACAGAAGGACACTTGGTGAGCCTGTCGGTCCGTCTGTTTATCTTGTCATCATGTGTTGAACCTACAGACCGCAAATTTTGAAGATATTTAGATGAAATTTGGTACATTCAAGTGTTTTGGCCCAAGGATGAACGCTTTTGTAAATGGTTCCGATTGGAGCACTATTTCGATTACTTCCCCTATAACGCCTTATTTTGAAAATTCGTAGCGTGGGAGAGCGATGGATGGAGATGGAGAACCGTAGCCCCGAGTAGTGTATCTACTTCCTTTTTTCCATTTCTTTGGAAAAAATTATTTTTAAAAGTTTTTCTTTTTTTGCTCTAAATCATTGGCTTTCTCGTCAAACAATCGTACGGTATTTGAAACAAAATTATTTAACCGTTTAACATATACATTTGACCCCAGAGGTTAATAGAACGCGTACAACGTAATGTTTACATTTTGGCTTATTTGTGTTTACTGTTGTTGTCCCTGCTATTGTTGTTGGTGCTCTTTTCTACTTTTAAAGTAAATAATGAAAGAACTTTGAATAGAGAGGAAGAAACAAAAATTACAGTTTAACTGCTTATTAAATCGGCATAAATAACAAAAGCAGATGAACGCAAGTACATAAACACACAGACACATATACACGCTCTCTTAGACGGAGTTAAATAAAGCAACCACCGGTACCCAAGACGTCAACAGATACCGTCCATTTCCATTGTACGCTTGACTGTGCCAGTATATTAAAAGACCCGGTTTAACAGCTAATTAAATACATGATGACACGTGACTTAAAGAGTAAACATTGCCGGCGAACAATAGCAGCATAACGGAGATTTGTTTTGTCATTTCTCCCTCAGAAGAAATTTTCTGCTACTGTCAATGAGAAAATTTTACCAGCAAGAAATGTTTAACTTTACGAAATGTCAACTCTTCACATTGTAACCATAAGCAAAAGTGTGTGCAATGTTTTGTCACATGTTCAGTGTTGCATTACATAGTAATTTGTAATGTAACAAAAACTATTATTATGAACACAAAACGCGATTGACAGTTTGCGAATTTGGAAAATGTTAAATTTCTACATGAAGAAATATGCAGATCAAGAAAAGAAAATAAAAAAATATGCGGGCTATGGTTTCACATAGAGAGAGAGATAGATCTTGGAAAATAAGCGCAGAGCTTCTTATGGTGTTTTCAAGACACTTGTAAGGATGGTGTCGGCTACCATTGAGTGGCTTAACAAGGCAGAGCAAAAAAGTTGCCGGAACAATAAAAGTATCACAATGTACACTAGAGGTAGACTGAAGGCTTAATAACGTTTTTTATAGTTCCTCGAGACGAATAGAACGATAATGCAAAATTAAATAATCATTCTCTGCAAATTTTACTGAATGGCAGCTAATTAGTGTCTTTCCCTTTTGTAGTACCCTCAAGATTGAAAAGGCAAAGCCGAAGCAGAACTGGAACTTTCTAAGCTTCGGGGCAATTTCTTTAAGTACCACATTACAGACTAAATGAAAAGTACATCTCTTATATTTTCTCGCAGTTTTTTAATAGATAAGTTAATAACTTCCCTACGTGGACCGATTATGTCGTCAATGGGTCATTAGGTACGATTCCGTCTTCATGTCAGGACAAAGTAGCCATTTAGTAACGCTTGAAGCCGCCATTCGAAAATTGAATGTCGAGTCTTTTGTGAAATAAATCATCATGTTCGGCACTATTTTCTTCCAAAATCGTGTAAATGTAGTTAGCATGTTCCTTGCCCACACACCAAGGTCAATTTTTTAAATTAAGATATTAGAGCATTATAATTAACTGTTGTGTCTATTTTATGCATTATAATAAAATTTAAAAGAGTATTATCGTTGTGTAATCTTATCTGTGCACTTATCCTGGCGATTAGTTGTCAGTAAATATTTTAATAGGTTAGATATTTCAATTGTTATAAGAAATTAAAAGTTGAAAGGTCATCGGAGTTTTCCGAATCTACAACATATACGTGTAAGGTAAAATAAAGATTTCTATTTACAACTACCATATTTATTGTGCATATTATTTTTGATACATTTAATTCTTTTTTTTATTAAATGGAGCGTTTGCATCTTGTTGTTGCCCCACAAATGGTATGCACAACTGTCCAATTATCTTTTTTTTCGCGTCTTATTCAACCGGTCAGAACTGATATACGCATTTCGCGTTAATTTTATCGTTTAGTTTGTATTTTCACAAGTGTGCATAAAAAGATTAAAGAATTTCTGATAAACAATTAAGCTATTTGTTGTCAGAATCTCTAAAGGAATGAAAACATGAGAAATAATTGAAAACTTCATATATTATTTTATTATTATTATTATTATTATTATTTTCAACGATCATATTTTAAAAGTTTATCTAGGAAAAATTAATCTTAGCTCAAAAATTGCAATCATTTCAAAGAAGCCTATGCGTTGTCTTGAAAAGCTTTCAAATTGGCACGAAAATCGTGTCGATCTTAGTCGCTTGCTCCGTTTTCGTGAGCGCCAATTTCCTTATGAATATAGATCTTTTATAAGATTTGGAAGCAAAGGCAATTTTGATTGCTCGCACACCTCGTGACAATTGCGATTTGTAGACTGCATATGAAAAACTATAGACAATCGGACAGACATGCTTAAATCCGTGCAGAGAATTATTCTGAAACGAGTGCTATAATAAAAGATGGATAGGTCTATCTCTAGAATATATCCTTACCATATATGATAAGGTAAAAAAACAGATAAATTTGACTACCACATAACACTACTCTATTAAATCCATGTCAAACGAGTCACTTAAATTATAGAAATACTGGACAGCTTACAGCCCACTGCGGCTAATTTACCAACTTTACTTAAAATAACTTTCTTTAATATCGGACCTAAGACTCCAAATGGTAGCATTTTTTATGGCCACTGAATAATAAGTGCTTTTGTTCATAAGAAAGACAGAGAGAAACAGAGAGAGAAATACATAAAAATTTATAAACAGATTTTTCAAGCCGCTTTTCCCGCTTCATACGAAGGCGATCGCAGTTTTTTCACCATCTTATATAATTCCGTCTTGTAGTGATATTTGTTAAAGGGGAGGTTCACTGCATATTCTCTTAAATGTAAAAACCGATAAGGACGAGGGATGTTGACCTAAAATTCTCGATTTATATGCGCCATACTTGGTGTGTGACAACAAACGAATCTACAATTTTTTTTAGTTTTCTATTGATTTTAGTTTAGCTCTTTAAATGCATTCTCTGAAAGACTTTTCGCTAAGTTTCGGCTTTCAATCCCATTTCCTTATTTTTATGAGAGTTTCAATACCAAAGGGCAGATGGGCAGACAAATCTTCTCCGTTAGGACATTTACTTCATGAAGCTATCGGCCTTCTTGCAAAATTGTGGCATTCAATATAATTTTCTCATTATCATGAGAGTTTCTATGCCCTAGGACAGATGGGCATACATGATCTAGGACATGTACTTTATGAACTTGTTAATACCCATTTCTTTCTGAGTTTCACAAAACAATATTCCGAAATTTTTTTGACTGGCGCAGACGTATTCTCGAAAATCTCATAGATATGAAGAAACCGGCTCTAAATAAATAAAATAAAATCTCTAATTTGTTAATTAATTGTTTTGTAATTATTTAATTGTCCATAACATGTTTTTTTTTTTGTTGAGCTAATTTGTGAAGTATTATTAGTTATGGAGAGGGTGTTTTCCTTAATAAAAGCAGAGCGTGTAGAACAATTAACACATGTTTTAATGTGTCTAAAGTAATACCACGTCGAAGGCTATTCGATTCATAGGTTTATTATAGAGGGATTTATGCGAAAAAGGAGCCAAAACACAAAAACTGAATACCTTATGCACAACGGTTTTCATTTATAGCTATTGTTGTTTTTGTTGTTATTGAAAGGTAAAGTTGTCAGGGTAATTATTATAAAGTTTATGTGGTTTATGTGAGGGCGTCCGTAAAAAAAAAGGAAAAATTCTTGCTGTAGGAAACATCTGCTTATAAATTCCATATAGATGGCTAATAATAAGAAAAACAATAAAAATAATGATGTTAAGGTTAAATTTCGAGCACATAACAGACAAGTGATATATTATAAGTTAAGGGATATACTCTTTGGCAACATAGGACTGACATTTATGAGAGATTAAAAATTAGTTCAAACATTTAGGCAAAATAAAAAAAAAAAATTTTTTTAATGTAAACGAAGTTTCGCATTGAATGATTGATATACATATGTGATGAAACGACGTTTGAAAAACTTGTTTAAAAAAAAATACTTCATAATATCCTTTCGAAATCCTTATCACGTGTCAAGACTCAATTCCACTTAACTTCATTAACCTGCATATGTGTAGAAATGAATATAAGCATTACCGCCCTTTTGCTAGAGTTCCTTTTTTTTTGCTCAAATCTCAAATCCTTACAAAAAGAGCAAAAACAATTTTAATCATTTTTTTTTTCACTTTACGTATTTACTCAGATCCTCCCTCACATATGTGAACACGTTTTCTTACTTATATTACTTTGTAAAAGCTTTTCCAAGATATTTCATTCTATCATATTTAACCGCAATGCATCCCTTGACTTGAAAAAGTACCGCTGAAATAGTATATCAAACAAAAGCCTCCCCATACATACCAGACGTTTAATTCACTGTGTAATTGGATGCTATTACGTTTTGCCGCCAACTTTTAAATGATTGTCAGTTTATTGTTTGCCGCAAAGCAATCTTTAACTAAGAATTAAAACACGACATGAGGAACAATTTGCCGCTAATGATTGAAGTGTACACATAGACAATATTTTTTTTGTATTCTATGTTTTTTTTCGTTTTGCAGGTCTAAAGTGCGTTTTAATTAATAAAGACACTCGGCAGTTAAAAGAACTTTAAAATACAAAGGTTTCACAGGTAAAGGAGCGGTAAACAGCCTTCCCTTCTTAAACGGTATGTAACCGTTTATTTTGGATTTCTAGGGGTTGTCTACTCTTAGCACCCAGTCAGTACACTAAGGTTTAAAAAAAATATCAGTGAAATCGGCCATATTTGTCGTCAAACTTTCAGTTAAAAAATATATTTTAGTTGTTTTTAGAAACGAACCTCCTTTGAATTTACCGTGTGCATACATAAGGACCAGCAGTGGCCCGCAGGTTCTAGAGTGCGTTTTCTTTAATAAATACACTCGGTAGTCAAAAGAAGCATAAAGTGAAAGGATTAAGAAGTTAGCAGAACACTAAATAGTTTTTTTTTCTAAAATAGTGTCCAACGTGGGATTTGAAAGGTCTTTTTGCTTTGACAGGAAAAATTGCTCAGCTTATACGGCGGAAGGGATGCCAATGGATTCAGTCAAAGTTCTTATCATACATTCAAATAATAATAAGAAGAGTTCGATTGTTTTGTTAAAAGATGCCTCACTAAAGTTGTGCGCATAATTGTTAGGTTAGACAAGTCATCGGCAATCAGAATATAATTAAACGTAGACCATCAAATACAGTAAGTTGGGACCTTCAAAACGCAAGCATACTGTGAAAGCACACGATACTTTACTTAGCAGTTCTTAAAAAAGATTCGCATTTGAGGGGTCACCTTTTTGGAACAAATGCGTTGGCTTGAAATTCGGTAAGCACGCGATCTAGATATCGTAGGGATCAGGCAAATTTCAATTTTAGGTCATTTGATTTGGTTTATTTCATTATAAAAAACCTGCCTGTTATATGAAATAAATTAAAGAGTTTAGAAGTTAGTAGTTTTTCTTATTTTCATTTTTTAATTTTTTTTTGTGTTTAATGCAATTCAATAAAATGTCTTCATCAAGGCTCTTTTGTGTAAGAAAATTGAAATAACGAAATAATAGATTTTTTTTTTTAAATTTAAGGCGTGATAATACACCAAAAATTACAGCTTATTTTCATGACGTGACCTAAACTTATTTATTAAGGATTTGATTATTTTTCATCTATTGCCGTCACAGAAGCCGAACAATTATTTTTTGGGGTAATGTAAGGTCTTACTATATATAACAGAGTCGAAGGAAATGACATATATGATCAAAATTTTTTATGGTTAATTTTTATGTCAAATTATTTTCCTTCTAAGTATTAAATATTTTGATATAGATAGGCTTTATTTTTCGTGAGAATATGCGGGGATATGCAAAAAATAGATTTACACAATATCTTTTTTGAGATTCAGGTGCCATTTGCTCTTGGTTCCCGCAATAATAATTTTGCTAAAATGCTTCAGTACTATAAGAAAAATATTTACATCTTGCTGTACTACGTACCATTAAGTTTGGTTTTCTTTAGAAGTAAATCAATTCAAATGGACGCATTGACATCGTTAAATGGGCTAAGAATTTCACGCTGTGCCAAAACAACGCATCACCTTCTTATCCATCAGAAAGGAACCACAAGCTTTTACTGGGGTTACAACTGCCTATCAAGACTTTATGAATTTCCAAATATTTTGAATAAAAGAGAATGCTTTGAAATTTTATACTTATGGCCTTGTACAGTTATGATTTATATGTGAGTGTCGTTCTCTAGAATGTCTGATGCGCTTTAAAATCTTTTCTATAGATATAAAGCTTAAGAATTTTAAATTAATTCCTCTAGTTATTGTTTACATCGAATGAAAGGTTTTTCTTGCTTTATGAAAATCAATATTCTTGTCGGCAGCTAAACTAATTAAATTGTTTTCATCCTTTACCTTACCTTCTTTCATTATACAGCTTGAATAGTAAGAGAGCAAAAAAAAAATAACATGAGAAAACAATCAACGAGTTAAAACAGGATGCCAACAGACATTGAATATTGTATATTAAATACAAAGGCATGAATAAAGGCGGAACTAAAAATTAACCTTCAAATTAAAGAAAAAAAGCATTTTACGAATTCGAGCAACTGATAAAAGAAAACAAAAACTTGTCATAATTTTATTATGAAATCTTTTGTTTAAAATTAAAATTTGACAAATTTCCAAGGAATAACTCTGCAATATGAAATAAAGAATTGCAACGAATTTGTCAAGGCAGCTACTTAACGCTTCATCCAAGGGCAGTGAAAATTTTTCATAAAAATTATTACCTGAATGACTTTTTATAATAAAAGAAAGCGAAAGAAAAAGAGAGAGAGAGAAAGACAAAAATTATATTTTTTCATATTTCATTCTTATTATGTTCTGCCTGTGTCTCTCTGCATGTGCGTGTGTTTTTTTTTCTTTTAATAATCTCAGTGTAGTGGTCGGGTATAAATTTAATTATAGCGACAGGCGGTAGAGTTTCAACGCTCCCCACGGTTATTCGTTATTTTTCTTCTCTTCTTTATTTGATCAGTAGGACTAATACATAATAATTTAGGCGCCGTATACCAATTTCCTCTCTTACTTTATATGCTTTATTTTCATAAAGAAATAAATTTCTAAGAGTGCGAACATATTTTATTTTGTACTCCCTATTGCGGGTATATTATGTATGAAATTTTTTCATCACTTCTTTTAAAAATCAATTATAGCAGCAGCAGTGGTAGTAGTGGTTCAGCTCAGCTAATTTTTGAATACATTAACCGTATGGGGTTTTCCTTAAATGGAATTTTTAGATTATGGGAAAATGCTAGTCTGAAATGCGACTCTGGTGCAAGTCTGGAATGTAAAGCTCTAATGAAGCAAAGCCTAAATGCGTTACTAGCTCTCAGCTTTGTATCAAGACTGCCAGATATTTCTTTAACAACTTAAGCCTTTATTTGGTATCACTTTATTGTGTTTCTTACTTTATTACTACGATCGTAGTACTATAAGCGCTACTATCTTAAGCATAAGTTCTGTGCGTCGCTGTCTATTTGTATGATTGGTTTTATTAGTATTTTTTACTTTTTCACTTTCAAGGAACCTTTACAAAGCTCGGTTTTTTTTTTAATATGACTAAACACTCAGGGGATATTCGCTACTTATATAACATGGTGATGATCAGAGAGAAGTGCAGAAGTGTGGAGCGTGGATGAAGAGGTAGTGGCAGCAACCTATTGGGTGCTAGCCCAATCGGCAAGTTTTATGCGGCTACAGGCTGAGCACTCACTATAGCAGCGAAAAAAGCAAAACGCAAACCCTGTGTTGTTTCCGATCCTGACATAAACGGCTGCCCACGCGGAATGCGTAAACATAACTCGTTTTATTAATTATTTATTACTTATAAAATATATTTCATTAGCATAAACAATGAAATTATTTCAGGAGTCCTTGTATAGCTACGACTCTCTCGCTTCGATGAAATCTTACGATTTCTTAACACTTTTCCTTAGTTCGGGAACTAAGCATAAAATTCACAATAAAGGTTTCAAGTTCAAAATCACATAAAGAAATATAAAGAAATATCAAAAAGAATTACGAAAACTGCGTACAAAAAAATTGTGAGAAGAAGTAAATGGGAATATGCCGCTTGGTAAGAAATAATCCTAAACGCTAGAATCATACATAAGTAATACTTAAGGGAATGACCTTGACGTTGTGTTATCATAACGAAATTGCATTACTTAATATCGTGCCAACAGTTGGATGGAAACATTTTTTGTATTCTCTTCTGTTAAAGAAGATCTTCACATTATCTTGCTTATCAGCTCAAGGGTTCTCATTAAAAAGCACGATTTTGTGTGTCAAAACTTTTTATTTTAATATGATAATATTTTGAAAACAAAATTAGTCCAGCATAGTGATCTGTTGTAGAGATTTACTACACTAACTTTGGAGTGCATCGGCCCACTTCTAAAGCCGTTTGCCAAGTGTGGTTTAGGCTTTTCACGAAGGTAAGTTCTTATGTGATTACAAAGCTCAATTTTTTATATTATTGGTCCGGTACAGCGGCTTGGTATAGAGGTAAATTTCCATCACATCGTTCTATGTTTATGACAGTCAGAAAAGTAAGTCTTTACGTGCTAACGAGGTTTACTTTTTAGTATTTAGTAAATAAGCTTAATGTGCTAAATTTGGATCATATCGGAATATTTTTAGGACTGGGCCCCATATAAGGCTTGAAATTTTCATGACAGTGATGTAAGATATGTTATGGTCGGCTTGTTCCGTTATAAACTTTTAATAAAAATAGCTCGAAGCACATCGCTAAAAACTCAAACCTTTTTCTTTCTCTAATGAATAGCAGGGACACTTACTATCAAATGACAAAGTTGAAAGAATAAGGACTTTACTAACCTGATCCAGCGTCGAAGCGGTAAGACAGCAGTCGCAATATCTTCTGATCGCACCTATCTCCGATCAAAAATTAATTATAGGTCTTACCGCATGAATGAAGCAAGAAAATGATTTGTCATTGTCGTGATTTATCTTTCTTTTGGCCATAACATATTCTACACCACCCCACTGTTATTCATACAACAACCTTCCAAATAAGGCGTTGTACAGCAAGTGTACGGCAAGAAAAAGTGGTCGGATCCGAATCATTTTCAATAGAATTTGTTCTTGCGGCAAAACCCGTCAGCGAACACAAAAAAACAAGACAGACAAACAAAGAGGCGGACAGGGAAGCTTAGTTTCTGAATCACTTTCTGAACCGATTGGTATAAAAAGGGAAGGGTCTTCTGTAGCACCTTCGCACAAAGGTTGATGTTTCCTTGTACCATAAATGGTGTAGCATATAAAAAGTAAATAAATGATGAGATTACTAAACACACTTTTAATGCTGAATTTAGCTCAAAAAGCAAATTATTACAGGGGTATACATAACACACTCATAGGAGAACGTTCGCTTTACTGACTGGTGCTATCGAATACGGGCTGGATACGTTATTCTATACTATCCTTTGCATCTGGAGGATATTATGAAGTTGGCTGGATATCTCTTCAATATGATCAACATTTTATAATACTATTCGCTGCTGACTAAAACTCAGGTAATTTGTTGGTGCTATCTAAGTAATTTTTCCTTCGTCACACACATTAATCTTCAAATTATGGGCTAGATTATCATAATACTATAACACTTGGTAAATTATATGTCACATAAAATGTAAAAACGTTATATGATAAGAAAACGTTGGCAAATGTTTTCGTAGGTTTTGGACAAAAACTCGGTGAGACTTGCAACATGTGTTATTCATTGTTTTAAAGGATTTGAATAGAATGCGAATAGAAGTACACCCAGAGTAAAATATTATAAATGACAATTATTTTTCATGGATTAAGCGATCGTAACCAAAACATTAACCATGAAAGTGTAAACAGAATAAAAAGCAAAAAAAAAAGGAATGAAACATTTTCAGACACTTTAAGGGTTAAAAGAGCAATTGGTAGAATAGCTAGATTAAGAAGAAGAGAAAGAAAAATCCATGGTTTTTTTTTATACAAAGTGTGAATCGAGCGCCCGTTGAGAGAGTAGAATAAAATGGGGTTGATTGTCTGTAGACAAGGCTTTCATGTATTCACAGTATAAACAGCTCTAATCATATGCTGGATTAAGCACAATCATCAAAGAAAATTTACCAACAAATTCACTTATAGAAGAACTAATGTGTTACAGAAGTAATAATGAAGATAATATTGTGGAATTGTACGTTTGTAAGCTTTGGTAAAAGGGTTAATTAAAATGTAATTTAGTGGAAAATTCAAGAAAATTAAATAAAACAAAGAGGAGAAGAGACAAAAACAAAAAAAAAAAGAGAAAAGCAACGTATCCTTCTCTACTTTATTAACTAGAACGAATTGTGATTGATTTACAGTTAATGAAAAAGGAAATAGCAAGTAAAGGAAAAATTTGAATTATTTTTTTCATATTCGTCTTTTTCTGCTCTGCCTCTCTGCCACAAAGCGTATGTATTTTTGGGCAACAGGAAATTCTGAATCGTCCGTTTGTTTGTTGCAAATATTTTCCTGGCCGCAAAAATGAAGCAATCGACTTCAAATTTGGTAGCAATATTGGCAGATCTTGCACACCCTTTGGCATTGAAAATGAGTCAAATCAATCGAAAGACACACCTACCGTGCCATACAAAGTGAGAACACCTCACTTTTGCAAAAAGAATACAAAATTAGCGCTTTTGCTTATTACAACACATAAATCTACATAATTTCTATGAGCGTTTTTATAGTGTGTCATAATTTCATTTTTTTTTTTCAAAACTTTTATAAAGCACAGAAGCAAGCTTGAAAAAAGATATATAAATTCTTTGCCATCTTCAAATTCAGAATGTACCTAGGGACGTCCGTCTGTTTGCCTGTCCAGCTGTTTGTCTGCCCATCTGAGGTACACATTCTGTCGCAAAAAAGAAGATTTCGCCTATAAATGTCCAAAAGACTATTAAAATGGCCCGAGCCCAGGTCAGAGAACAGTTCTACAACACTTACACGTCTATTCAACCAAAACTGAGAAAACCTTTGCTTTCCTTCTCTTTTGCTGGTTACTCATAAACTACAACATATATGCGATGCAAACTTCTACAAAATTCTTCTAAAAATTAAGAAAAAATCAGCCACGTCCACTCAATTTTATAGAGTATGCAAAATTAAATTTTTCCTTTTTTTCAATATATAAAAGGTCCGTTCCTAACCGGATATAACTTTCTTACTTGTTTTTATATAACAAAACTGTTGAATTACCTTGGAAATTTGTTTATCATTAATCATTATAGTCTATATATCATATTATGAAAAGTCTTTGTGTTCGATTTCAATAAAATTCATGATATTATAAAAAGCAAACATGTTAACTATAACAATAATGAAATAAAATAAAATAAATAAACTAAAAACTCGAAAACAGAAATCTAGACCGACTTAGTAAATGAAATTTGAAATGAGCAGGTGAACCATTTTTACCTAATATAATAATAATAAAAAGAAAAAAAATCCACATAAGGTGTCTTTGACATGCTATACGTTTAAGCCAAACTATTACCCAAATCCACATGTCTTCGTTCGTATTGCACATAAGTGTTCATATGGAAGTTTTAGATAGCATTTCCTTTCATTTCTTTCGTTATATTCGTCATTTTCAATGTAATAACATTCATTTTCATTTTATTGTGCCTTCATATATAATACGATTTTCTTTTTATTTATTTGTTTTCCTATCAAATTTATTTCATTTATTTATGGCTTTATTTTCATTATTTATTTACTTCGTTTTTTACATATATTAAAACAGTAGACATATCCGCGCTTTGAAGGTTTTATATATGGTGTTGGGTTGGCATGAATGAAATTTTCGCATTCCTTCTCATCATCATAGTCAAGAAGATAGCGTTAAGCTTGTAAAGATACACCTTTATTGTAGCAATCAATTCAGAATCATTTCTTGAATGGACTTGAAGCTTTGTGTCCCTCTGATAACGGCCCCTGTACTTTCGAGCTCTGCTTACAGTAACAATTTCTTATGCAATTTGATGAAATTTGGCACATTTTTTCTCCAGAATAAATCTTATTGAAAATGAATTGAATTGGAACATTTTTGCGACCACTGCTAGTCATATAGCACAATGTATGTCTTGAGCCCAACAACTATTGCGTATATTCGCCTGTAATCGCATAGCGACTTCTTGGTGCTCATGTGTTTTGTTAGGTAATATACTTTTCCATTACATTCTTCGGATATGCCAGAAATCGATTGCAGTGTGAGAACACATTTGTTTATGAGGAGTGGTCTATAAAAGGCATTACGATATTTTATGCACGGCTACGCCTGGTACAAGGCTAATGTTGTTTTTCTAATAAAACTAAAACATCTGTTTTTACATGTGAAATAAATTTTATTAAGCCAAATGTGAACTATTTCTTTTTTCAGTACGCTACCATTGTAGAATTTTTGGAATTTCTAGGCGAAAAAGCGAAACAAATCATCATCATTTCATAGGCTACTTTGAAAGCTTAAAATATATTCTTGGGGAGGAGCGCAAGAAATATTAGGTAATTCTGATATTTCTATTCCTTTCTCCAGGTAGGTAGACAGATAATTATGATTAAAAAAAAAATTATGTATGCCCATGTAGAACAGGCTTACGGTTATTTTGTAAAACACTTTTAAAGTGAAGTAGTGAAAGGTAAGTAATACGTCGAAGGTCGAAGTGAACATATAAGATACATTTTACTTTTCTATTTTAAAAAAGATAGAAAAGCTGCAGAAGCATATAGAGAAAACTGTGCTGTGCGTGGAACTAACGCAGCAGAACGGATTGCCAAGTTTGGTTTGCGAAATTTTATTCTGGAAATTTCGTGGCAAGCTTTATCGTGTCCTGGAGAGCTAAACACGATTATTAATGACCATTAACTGAAAGTTATGTGTGCTTAATTCACACAAAACAACAAGTTTATTTCTTATATGAAAATATATTGTTTTATTACATAAAGAAAACGCGCAAGAAAGTTCCGGATTCCTAATAGTAGTTGGAGGTCGGTATAAAACCATGGATGCATGGAATGGATGCGTGGAAACTTCCCGACCAAGTCTTTTCAATTTTTTCTTACTCGTCAAGGATGTACGTCACTAGGTCAGTGGGAGCCGATGCTCTCCCTATTCATCAGTTGTGCACGCTTTAATTCAATTGCGCGGTAACTATCAATACCACTAAATGCACATCGTAATCTGCCTTCGACGTTGCCATATGTCCTAAGGTTCACTTGTTGATTCATTTGTTTGTTTGTTTTATAAAACCCAGCCGAATAAATCTACAACTAATCTAAAATTTAAAATGTGTACCTTCTCCTATAAGAATTTTAAACTTAATTAAAAAAGAAAAAATTTTAAATAAATAAGAAAGCAAAAATGGAAATAAAACGTAGTCTATAACTACAAAGCTGTATGTGTCCAGGAAGGAAGCCTAGATCGGTACAAAGAAGCAAAGTTTAGTAATCAATTATTTCGGTATTAAGAAAGTGTTAACTGGATGCGTTTTAATAATATTTCTTCATTCTGAGATCGAACTTAGGTAATAAACGTTATTACAAGAAGTGGAAAGAACGCGAAAGGGTTTAAGTTGTTAATAATTAAGCCTACAATATTAAAGATTAATTAGCTGAAATGAAGGAGTCGCGCGAAGAGGAACATTAACATTAATCTCATTTAATATTAGCAGCAATCGTGCTTAAAGGTTGTACTCAAAATAAACCCTTGCTGTTCTAGTGAGGATAAACTGGTACACTTAAGCCTATGTTGATAAGGTGACAATGACCACATCGGATGCTAGCCGAGATTATGCTGCTTAATTACTAAGAACTGCTTCCAAGAAGACTCAATTGAGCCAATACGACATTGAGAACTTGTATACCACACTATCAAAGCATAGTCAAGAACCGATCAGATCAGACTTGTCAATAAGCTGTTGGACCACTGTGCCGTATATGACAATTCCAGTCGACTGTGAGGTTGTATGGTAGCCTAACTAGCCTAGCCCGTTCTATTGTCAGAAATGCCGTAATCGCCGGCTACTTATATATGATACAAATTTCGTACAATGCCGCCAACACATTTAGAAATGTACAGTTTTCAAGGAAGCCGGTTTTTAGCATATTAGTTGCACAGTGGCAATGCCTAGGAGAGTATTTATAGTTACTAGCAAATATAATAGAGAGACAGCACTTCACACAGGTTTCGCAATCATGGAGCGTCCCGTAGAAAATGCGCTCGGTGCCATGGCACGATCGACATGAGCTTTAAACCTGTACTGGTCCTTCGAACGATGGAGCGGATAAAACAGGTTTAATACCGGAAACAAAGCCTTTTCATTATTCCCATATAACCGAAGAAAACATTTTATACCTAGAAGATGACGTAGACGTAAATGATTTTTTATGTAAATGCGGTCAAAGCCAAGTCACCTCTTCCTTCGTTTGGTAATTAAATTAGTTATAACTTGTTTCATAATAAAAGCTAATTAATAATTTTCCCGCTTAAAGGGGAGAAAAAATCCATAATCCTATATAAAAATAATAAATATTAAAATATTTTTTCAGGCGTAATTAGGCTTAAAAGGAAACTATAAAGAGAACTTTTATATGCACAAGGGTTACTAACTAAGTAAATTTCTACATAAAAAAGTTGCGAGAACGGTGTACAGAACACGCAATTTGTAAATAAGATATCAACAGGGAAGCCGAGCAATTAAAGTGAAAATTATATAAACTTTGACTTTGTTAATACATTTGTCATAAAAGAAAAAAAATATCAATAATTGTAGTGTTTGTAGGTTTCTAGCTCGGGAAAAAATTATAACTTTAAACTTTCAGTCAAAATATTCGCATAGCATTCGAATGTATTTCTGCTGTCGTTGCCGCCGCCACCACATACATGTTCTTCAAATGTCGCACTTGATATTTTAAAAAATTTATGATTTTTTTAAGGGTGTCCTCTGTGTTTATATATACGTAAATGTCTGTCAGCACTTGCACAAAGTGTTCGATCTTCACTCCCTTTTTAAACACTGTTTACCTTAAACCAATGTTCGGCTACAATTTATGAAATTTTATTCAATTTAAACGCTTAAATGCTTCATAATGAATTGCACATCTGTTCACAACCAATAACGATTCCTTTAGCTCAGTTGTAAAGACTCGCTAGCAAATATTATGAAGTGTGCCATAAGTCAAAAGGAAAAAAACAAAAAAAACAAATGAGTACAGCATATATGCACGCTCTTACATATAAATAAATAAGTATAATTCACTTTTAACGCAAATTTCATTATATTTGTATACGATTTCAGTTATTGTTGTTGTTATTGTTCAGCAAGAAAAAATCTTGTTTTAAAACGATTTCTTTTTTTGTTCCAAATGTTTTAATGTCAGATGTCAAGTGGTTTCCTAGACGCTTTCGCATAAAAGTGAAGTCATTGTTGAGGGTGTCGATGGGGGGTTAATTTGTTTATGTGTTTAAGTTTATGCTTTAATGTTTAAATGAGTATGAAATTGTTTTTCGTATTCATTATTATGATGTATGAAAAGGATTTCAAATAATAATCAAATCAAGTAATTTGAAACAAATTTTTTAAAATGAAAGCTATTGTGTTTGTGTTTCTTTTGTGATCAAAAGCTAAGCTAAGCTAAGATAAGCTAAGATGTATTCGATTTTTATTATGTGTTGTGCTTAGGCGAGTTATGTTTGCAACCTCAATGGTCGTGGGTTTAAATCTCAAGTGCGGTAGAATTTTTAATAAAGCCGAAAGCCTTAGATGCTAGTGCTTTAAGACTTTAATCTTACAATTTATTCTCTGGCTAAATTTATAATAATAATAATAATAATAATAATAATATACTTCGTCTCCCTCTCAACGACGCGTTGCATCGTTTTCTTCAAAACATTCCACGACATTCGATTTTTGCTGTTCTTTGTTTTATATCCTGTTTTGACTACAGTATGACAATATTTACTCTGCATCTTCGTCTCATAAGAAATTTATGAAAGATTTATTTGTTTCGTTGCTGACTTGTAGGGACGACTTAATGCTAGGTCCAGTGTAACTGACCAGCAGTTATAATAAACATGTTAAGTAATCTCCTAATTCCTTTTTTTTTTTTAATATGATCAATAAAATAGTCTCTATCTCCTATACAAGCAGCACGGTGATGCTCAGAAAGAAGTGGGAAAACAGAAAGATACAGGGGGTAGTTCGCATCCTAGTGAGTGAGTGATAACATTCACTGAGTGAGATATAACTACGACCAGGTAGGGTACAACCCTACTGCGATTTGAACCCGCGAGCATCGACTTGAGAATCGCGTTTCTTAACTATTTAGTTATCTGGCAGCTTAATGTTAATGTCGGAGGAGGAAGGTATTATATGGGGCCTTAAAGAATTAGGAATGATAAAAAAAGATGATTATAGGCAAAACAAAATGGTAAAGGCCGCAGGAATTTCATTTTTGGGATATAATTACATAGCATTACGGTATAAGAGATATTTGAGCCTTTAGAAGCTTTTTTCTCGAAACATAACTTTTTAGAATGCTTGCAAAATTCTGACATAATCGAAATTTAATCTATATTTTCATTTCAATAAGTCAATTTAAATATTTTATAATAGTCCGCCCTTGAGCGAAAATACATTAGTCTACCAAATTCCGTCAAAATATCTTAAAAATTGCTAGCCGTGGTTTGAGCAAAACAACCACGAAACACGAAAACGGATAGACAGACATATTAACGTCAGAAAATGATTCGATCGGTGTAATAAATTCTCAATTCCTTCCGGGACAAATTAACTAAGACAGCCTTTCGTTCAGCTGTGCAGTTTTTCTCGGTCTCTTCTTTGCTGCCAATGCAGTACGTAAACTGACTTTTATTGCAATAAGATTTCATCACTTTAGTAAATTAGTTTTTAATCAATCTTTATAAAGCTTTTTTAAAGTTGCTTTGCATTTGCATTCGAATCGATTAAAATACGATTTTATGAAATAGGAAAATAAACAAAAAAAAAATAAATTTTAGTAATAAAAAACATCCAATCAAACTTTTTAAACAAACATTTAAGAAATCTATAATTGTAGAGAGGACAAAACACAATGACAGCAAAAACTTCATCGTATACACGGTTACTAACTAGCTTTCTTCGGCAATAACACAAAAAAAAATACCTGTTCCCATATATCAAGAAAAAGTGAAATGCAAAACTATTTTACAAAAAAAGAAAATAATAATAATAAAAAAAAACTTATAATAAAGTTTTCTGTCTGCTAAGTATTTTCACGTATATTTTATATTTGTATCGATGTGCATAAGATTTGTGTGTTGCAACAATATGACATAATTTGAATTTAGCGTCAATTTGACAAAGTGACATTTAAGGGCTGAACTTTTACCATAAATAAGACACACCACACCACACGGTATTCTATTGTCGGCCCCGCTCTTCCAGCGTTTCAATTGCCATAACAATCACCATCAAACCATATTGATAAGGTACAAAATTTTTGAAGTTCTTTTTTTTGTCATAATAGTGTAAAATCAAAATCAAATTCATATTTTTATCATTTTGTTTTCCTCCTCTTTTTTTCATTTATTTATTTGTTTTTTTTTTCATAATATTTTTTTGAGGTATGAAAATATTTTACATGGGTTTCTTTATTATATTTGGCACGAAAAAAAAGCTTGTCTGCTTTATTTTGCATGCTTATCACATGCCACCCCTTTTTTTCTTTGCTTCAGTTGCCAGCCCAAGTTTTGTATATAACTGTCATTTGTGGCTTGTTGAGAAAAAAAAAAAAAAAAAAAAAAAAAATATATATATATATATATATATATATATATATATATATATGTTTTTATATAATATATGTGTATATACTATTTGCTCCCTCTAGAGTTTTTGCACTTCCTCGTGTTTTTGTTTCTATTTTTTTTTGTTGTATGTTGCTTTTAGTTTGATAATATGTTTAGTCAATAAAAATGATTTATCAAATCATGTAATTTGATATTTGATGTTTTGTTCTTGTTATGGGTGTAAGGAAGATGTTGCACAGTTTAAGGCAAAAATTTTATTATCTTCATTCTTAAACAGATATAAGAACGAAGAGTGTAACGGCTAAACATGCTTTTAATACACTGCTCAAAACTAATAGAGAAATCTTTTAGGAAAAATTTAATAAAAATTAAAGTTGAAAGCTTTAGAAGAAGCGCACTTTAAGTGAGGGAGACCAGCCTTCTTCCAGGCCATGACTATTTCTTCTCCTTAGATCAAAAATCTATTAAGTTATTCCACAAGTGCTCTACGGCTTAGAAACAAAATTGATAACTTCCTCTTTGAAGTTAGGTCATTTGTTTATAAACAGTCTAACCTCAAATTTAAAATTCAGGTAACTTCACGTAACAAAAGTTTGCTTGCGATTAATAAAGAAACAAGTTAAACTAAATAAATAAAAATCTAAGCACGATTTTTGTGCCTGTCACAGGAATATATTACCGTCGCCGTATACTCACACCGCCGCGTCTCACACATCTCGTAAACCATATATTTCATTGAGAAGTACGAGCAGTGGAACCGATTTAGTCATGACTATTCGTTTGCGTTCTCCACAATGGAAGCTTCCCGTAAAGAAGCCATCATTATTTTTGTAAGATGGCGGGTTATCGAATACAATGCAGGTCCGAGTTTCCCATGTTTTCTAAACGTCTGTGGGATTACTGCGGATTAGACAAGTAATAGCGCGATTAAGAGCATGGAAGTAGTGGGTCGATATTTTTCCTTGGTCATTTAAACTTTATCCAAGAAAAATTGGAAGGTAATCCAAAGAATTGCGAATAACCCAAGTGAACCAATGCTTTTAAGTCGTCTTTAATATAGCCCTGAGCTATACTACACAGTAGACAGGTAGAGCAGATAGACAGGCCCATGATGATTTGGAATCCTTATGTTGAAAAAGAATTCTGAGAATAAGAAGGGTAACAACAGGTACCGACGATTCAAGCGTACATATGCAAATGTTGGCGAATAGAGCTAACCGCTTCCTTGTTTGTTCTCACTTCTGATGAAATCACATCTGACTTCAAAATAATATCAAGCAGAATAAATTTTATGTGAAAGTTTGCTGGGTTACTCTCGTCAGATTTAGTTAAAAAATTCACCACCATCGAAAGAAAGGTTCACTCGCAGTTAATGAGAAATGATATTTAAACAATAAACATAGCTTTAGATAGCCTTTTAAGAGGGGACCAATTGTTTAGATTCATGATTAGAATGTAGACTTACATAATGTGTACTTTACGACACTATGTTTGATATGACGAGCGATGCAATCTACGATATAATATGCGCTAATGTACGGTGCAGCGTGCGATATGTGCCATACGATGTACGACGTGCATCGATGTACGACATGTTCGAGTTGCAGTCAAACATCGTACATCGTACGTCGTACATTGTGGTGCGCCCGAAGCCGAACATAACGTGTTTTCTGCGAGGCAGCACAATTATTTACGAAACTCTGTGAGAATTTTTGAAAATGTTACCAAAAGAGTAATCTTCCATTTGTTTTGAGTGGTTTAGCGAAATGACGAATGTTTACTTATTCTTGAGTGGAGTTAAAAGCTTTAAAAGTATTCCTTCTAATATACATTTTTCGCTATAACCAGTTGACTGGTTATTTACTTTCCAAGTTGCTTCAGGTTTTGGGTGACGAACATGTAATACGCTGCTCAAATTGAGTAAAATTTTAGTCTTATTTTTCCTCCTCAGCTTATGATATTAGTTTGCTTACTCAAGCGTTTTTTTTTTTTTTTGTTGAAAAACGTTTCGCAAACATTCTTATATATGTGTTCTTATGGTGATTGTATCGCAGGAAATTTGTTGAAATATTGTTTCCGGTTATCAATTTGTACAAGAAAAACAACACGTGTCTTGGTTTATGTAGATTACTACACAGCGTCTAAAGAAGCGAAATATATGTATTACTGATTTGTATTAAAACTTGTCTGTATTTCTCTTTTATTATTTGCCTACTTTTTTGTATATTATTTGCTCATTTTTCATATTTTTCTGTGGTTTTCATGCAGTTAATAAAAATATTCCCCAGATAAATTAGTTAAGAGATAATAAATGTTTTTTTTCTCATAACTGAAAGTGGCCTTCCAAAGGAAATTAAGATTTTTGAAAGCACTTTCCAGACCATAATTAAGCTCAAAAATAGCTCACCTGTGACTCGGAAGAGAAAATCAATGCAATATTCTTTACTAACCATGCATATCTGAAAGATTACTGTTCTCACTTAGTTTTTTTATTCATATTCTTCAATTATTCTGTTTTTTTCTTTTTTACTCAACTCGGCGAGTCGTCTAGTGTTCATTTTCTGACTAACAGAAGAAGAAGACGCAGAATTCATTGAAATTTATAACAAACAATTAAAAAATTTATAACATGATCAATCATAACTCAATGGTCGTGGACTAAAACCCCAAGGGACAAAGTCCCAACTCCTCCTACCAACCATTGCGTTTCCATTGAGCTTCTTTATTTTATCCGGCAGACAGTATATACATCGCCGGCAAATAAAGGAACAGTGAAGTACGCTTCACTTTTCGCTATGAACTCGTCATTTGATACATATTTTTTTATGAACATTTGTTTATGATAGTAATTTGACATAGAAATTAGGTGGAGCAAGTTTGAACTACATTGGCCTATTGCGTGGACCCCATTCCATATATGATTTCTCATGAATAGTTAGCCCTGTAAAAAGGGATTCAATGTTTAATATTTTACGATGAAAATTGGTTTTAAGTAGCTATTTAGCATAAAAGTCAACGATAGGAAATTTGGATCACATCAGGCTATGTTTTAGACCTTAACATATCATGAAAAGCAAGCAAGTCTTTTGGGCATCCTCCAATATGCTAGCTTGCAAAATACGACTTCGCATGAAAATGATGCGTAATTTTTGATGTGTTAGTGACAAAACGAGCAAAAATAATTCTACTAGGTGAATCGGTGTAGAGTATTTAAAGGTCGGCATGGCCATACTATAATCTTCTTGCTTGTTTGTGTCTTAAATTTTTAAAACTTTCCTTTTCCATCTTAGTCTGTGCTGCAAACTGCTGTATTCACAGGCTTCGTAAAGAGACGTAATATTATTTTGGTTTTTCATTCGCAGCGCTGGAAAAGATTATTTCGATCGTGTTTGTAACCATAGTCTGTCTAATGTTCCTAAGGGGGCGAATATTCGCAAACACCGGCGGGATTAATGATTCCTGTTAGGATGACTTCACAATACCTGAACTGAAGTGACATAATTAAGAAATAAAGTAAAAAAAAAAAAACGAAAATAAACCAAGACAGATAGAGACTTAAGCTATGCAGAAAAAGGACTCTCATTCTGTTTGACGGTACATGGCTATTATTAATAAAGAATGCATATTAGTTTAAGTGAAGGGTAAGTAAACTTTGCTTTAAGGCGAACGTAACTTTCTTTCGCTACGTTGATTCATTTTTGTATTTTTTATTAGTTTATCTTATTTACATAACAAACCTAAAAGAATTTTATAAGATTTTTCAAACACGAATATTTGACAAAAAGAAAATAAATAAAACTGTTTACCATGCATTCCTTAAATATGTTTTTTTTCTGCCATAATATTTTCTAAAACTTGCTACGTAAACCTTATATATATATAAAGTAGGGTTCATATATATTGCTTTGGCATAAAGTATTTCTCATTCTTCTGCTGAGATTGAAAGAAAACTTTATTAAATTTTTTTTTCTTGTGGGCATACAAAAGAAAAAATCATTTTATTTAATGCTTATTTAAGAAAAGTTTCTTTGACAAAAGATAAAAAAAAACAAAAGCTTATGATTTCAAAAACAATTTAACAATTATAGTTATAAATGAACTACGCATTCATTACTGAAGTTATATTAATAGCACAACAACAGCAACAATAAGAGCCAAATCATTTTTACAAATTCCTTTAATTATTAGACACGTTTATCAGGATGGCGACAGAAACGGTGGAAAGAGAGGGAGACAGATTCAGTCTCTAAGCAAATGGTTTACTTAGTATGCACCTGTCTGCCTGTCTGCCTAAGTATTGTGTGTGTTGCCATCTGATAGCTGCGGTATCTTTATTTAACACCTAATTTAAACTGATTTTGATGTTTTTATTAGGGTTGTATATAAGACTGGAAGACTAAGGCATGGAATATAAACAAATATGCAAATATAAATTTGTTACGGAAATTATATAATTTCCTGTTTTCGTTTTGTATTTACAAATACATCACCAAACATACGGTTAAACAGATAAATTTATATAATATTTTTGCATATGTATGCCTAGGTTTAATTTACCTGTACACGAACTTCGGGTAGATTCACTTTCATGGCTAATTCTTCTCTTGAATAAACATCGGGATAATGAGATTTTTCGAAAGCTCTTTCCAGCTCGTGTAGTTGATAGGTGGTAAAGGTGGTACGATTGCGACGATGCTTTTTCTTCGAACAATTATCGTCTTGTCCTGATAATTAAGAAATTTAAAAATTTGAAGATTAACAGTGATTTACATTTTCATTACATTGTAGGGCATCTTCTTTGCGATGGGACTATTAAGGTCATTTTTACTATTTTGTCTTCAACTATATCAAAAATTGTTTTGAAGGATTTTTCTTTTCACAACTTACCGTCGTCATCGCTACCTGAGGTGATTTTCTCGCCTTGCTCGCTTGAATTAGTTTGATTGAGATCCTCACTAGAAGCACAACTGCCATTCATTAGACTATCATTATCATTTAAACGATCCTGATGTTCATTCGAGCCCACCGCACCGCCATTGCCGTTACCGCTGTTGGACCCTGTTGCGGACAACCGATAATCTTCCATATGTTTTTGTTGTACGTGATATTGATTAAGTTGTTGCTGATGCTGCTGCTGCTGTTGTATTTGCTGTTGATGATCCAAATTACCGTTGTTATTATTACTAAATGTTTGCTGTTGCATATCTTCTAAAGAACGTGGCCTCAAACCGTCAAATTGCTGCTTTAAACTATAATTATCTGTAGTGCTGCTATTAATCAATGCTTTCGTAGATAAACAATCATTATCGTTATTATTATTATTGTTGTTATTGCAATTATTCGTTAAACTTAAGTCATCGCAGTAAGCTGTTGTGGTTGAGTTAGTTGCTGATTTACGTTTCAAACCGGAACCGTTGCTGTAAATCGGTGACTGAGCTGACGATGAGGATATAACATCAATGTTACCAATGTCTTGTGGATCTTTGGTATCTTCATCTTCGGTAACGGCATCAATGTCAGCCCCATTCGACAAAGACGACATGGAACGTTCATCGTAATCGTGTAGTTGCGCTAAACTAGAGGCGCCAACATTGTTGTTGAAATAACTGGAGGCTGCAGCTGCCGTTAATTGATTAGCCATTGTAACCACAGCCGAACAGACCGGTGATGACGGTGAGGAGGAGGAGCAGGTATTCGTTAATGAGTTTGATGATTTAGCAAATTTCTGATCATATTGGACTTGCGCCTGAGCTTGTGCTGCCAAAGCAGCCAAGTGCTGTTGATGCGTTTGATAAGCTGGCGGTGGTGGTGGAGGATGCGAGTGAATTTGCGCTGGTGAACTTGATGTAGAGCTTTGTAAATGTGCATTATGATGACTTTGATTTAAGTTATTAGCTTCTACCATTTGATGCATGGAATTCAAATAATCATTACCCATAATGATGGGACTAGTGTTGCCGCCACCATCACCACCATTACTGCAATTGCCATTTAGATCGTGTCCATCGGTGCATTGTTGTTGATTGTGGCTGGCCGAGAAATGCTGCTGTTGAAAACTCATTAAGGAATTATGATAAGAATTTAACTGATGGGTGGATGGTGGAGGTGGCAAATGCAAGTTGGACGAACCGCTCTGATGATGATGCGGATGTAAATGATGATGATGATGATGTTGGTGATGATTGCCAATTATATTACAATTGGTGTTGTTGGAACTACTATTGCCTGAATTGCTATTAGTTGAAGTTAATGGGAATAGTGAGGCATTACGATGTTGCGCAAAAGCGGCAACCATATGATTATCTATGTGCCGCAATTGGGCCAATGGCATATTGTATCGTAAATCTGTGGCATCATTTGAGTTATCAGCTGGAAAAGAAATAAGGGAGAAGAGGTTATACTTTAGAGAAAATTATTTGAAAATTATTAACAACCTATTAACATATTGAGATAATTGATTCTAAAGGGGGTGCTCTAACTGGTAGTTCACTTTAGTCTTAGCTACAGTGAAATTCTGGTTTTTGCTTTTAAGAAATGCTGGTTTTCGCTTTTAAGAAATTCTGGTTTTCGCTTTTAAGAAAGATTCTCCGAAAAACAGGCAAAAACAAGAAGTGTGCAAAGTGCAAAGCAATAACAAGAAAAACTCTGGGAAATCAAATACGAACTCTGTATGAAAATGTAAATCAACTACATTTATTGCAATTTATTAAACAGTAAAGATATTTAATAAAATAGTGATCCAGGGCGCGTAACACTCATCGATTGGGCTCACGCGTGCGCTAGGCTGTGGCCAAATCCCTATTTCATTCCATTTCTGCATTTTTTTTCATTTGTGAAAAACTTTCGAGAAAACGAAATAATTTAATTTTTAAGTACCATTCTATTCTCATGTGTATGATATGTAAACATAACTGGTAGTAGTCATATCGATAAAGATTGGTTTTTTTCGTACATATACATTTATATATATAATACAGCGTATATTCACCTAAAAACACCGAATTGTATACGCATCTGCTTTGCAAACGTTTGAGAGAATGCGGCGTGATAATAAGAAGAAGCTATTAACAGAAGCTTTGCCCATATAAATAGTACGCAACAGACTGTTATTCATAACAGAGGCACAAAAAGTCAGTAATACTCTCCTAGTCTGAATTGTGAATAAAATGTTGGACTATTTTTTTATTTCGTTGTTTCTGACCTTGCTTTATTAAAGCTACTAACCTCGACACCTAATTTTCTTTCTTAAAATAGAGGCGATTGTCTATGTTAGCAGTGTTTATTTTTTTTTTTCATTGGTCTAAAGAAAAGATAGATCTTCTCAGGTTTGCTTTCGAGTTCAGTACTCTATGTATATATCTTTACATGACTTTGTGTGTGTGTGACTGCATAAAAACAAGTTCTCAGTAAAATTTATTTCATCCGATATTATGCAATGTCGGACAATATAGCCTGGTGAACAATTTTTTACATGAATCAAAAGTATAGGGAACAAAACAATACCTAAATATCGCTATGGTCCAACAGTATCCGACGTTGGTTGAAAAATTTGCGTGGTACATTATCCCATTCAGATCGCTCGTGCCTCATAAAGAAAACGAAAGCATAACATATTTTTATAATATAGAAGAAGAAAATCACAAACCCCATGTTTTTATGTTCATCTTTGAAGGATAGAGGTATATTCAATTTGCCAAAGCGCTTATAACGCCAAGAAAGAAGTTTCAAATTCTGAATCGATTTAGGCATGTCCATCTGTCTGGTTGTCAGTCTATCCATTCGTTTAATGTCTGTGGTGAACATGCTCCAGGCCGTCCAATACTATATTTAATTTGATTGAGAACTTTTGAAAATAATTACTTCTACGTTTTTATTCATTAAATTGAAATCAATGTATGTAAAACTTAATTGCTACGTAAAACACACACCTAATAATTACAATTTAATAATGCCGCTTATATGAAAAGCTCGCCTTTGTATGTAGCTAATGCACACTATATGCTATAATTTTCTACTCTAAATACATCAGGGGAAGTAAGTTAGTTAAAGATAGTTAGTAATCATGGCCTAAAGAGAATGGGAATTTTTAGTTGTTAAACAAATTCTAAAAATTTATTACGAAAGAGGAAAATCCCTCACTATTTCACAGTATTTCACATGAAATGTACGAGTGAAACAGTTGCGCTTAACACATCTTAAAGTGAAGACGCTTAAGGGCCGCATTGCATTTAAAAGTTTGGGTTTTTTTCTTCAATCATTTCTATCGTTTTTGACTTTCTCTCGTTCTTAATTAGGTGTTTCTTTTTTAGTATACGATGACATGAGGCACTTTCCATTTGTTGCTATATCTTGAACTCCAATTTAAATTTAGATTCCATTTCAAACGAAATAGATGAAATCATAAAATATCTCAACAGAAAATTTGTAGAGCCCACATTAGGGTCTTAAAGAGTTTCCTGCCGATTCTTTATTAAAAACCTTGAAAAGGTTCTTATGAATGTTTCAGGGCGTTTCGATCAGTTAATTGTTACGAGAATACCTTTCCATTCAAGAGAATTGCTTTTGATCACTAGACATAAGGAAAAAACTGGACAAAGGAATTCCATTCGTAAAGCAAACTTTTTTCTTTTCCTGAAGCGTTCAGACACATTTAGGACACTCAAAACAAGCATTTATAAATGTGTTACTGATTTTAAATGTCACGTGACAAACCCAGATATGTGAAATAATTTGAATTTCTAATCACATATCTCTTTCTCACGATCTTAAAGCGGAATAGAGAAGGGAGCAAGGTGTTTGGTATAAAATTAGCAGCGGATCATCTGAACATCTTTCCTTTAGGACGTTTGTAAATGGAGAAGTTTTCCGTGAGAGTATTTTCACTGTTGCAAAAACTGACAGCTAATGCTAGGTTTGGAAAATTTTCAATCGAATCTAAACAAATTTTGGGTCTTCTTCGTTCTAAAGCTTATAATATAGGTATGTCGCTACATATCTAACACCAGAAAGCAATTCAAAGGCTCAATAGACGTAGAAAGCTTCAAAAAGGCTAATAAATTGGCTAGAAAGTCTTTGGCCTGCGTTTGATACGATACACTTAAGAAAACTTTCACGGTCTACTTCGAAGAAAGGAATAAACTAATGAAGAACATAAAGCAGAGGAGTTAGAAACAAGATTGTTGTGGGAAGGAGAGGACCGTTTTTACCCTAATTGCAGTTATCGTGTGGCACGCAATAAATGCAAAAATTAAGCGGAACAAATCACATTTTTAATGTTTCCTTCAAAAACTCAAAAAAAATTATCTTCATCGTGAAAAAATAAATATATGAAAGCGCAGCTTTTCCTTTTATATCCAGAAAAGAGACGTAACACAAAATGAATATTAAAGAATCCAATTCATCAACCGTGATCTTTACGATCTTTCCTTCTACGACAAAAAATGCTATTTCATAACTTCAGTACTGAGATGGCACTATTAAATTGAAGGAGCAAGTTCTAACCGCTTACTTAATGACCACGCCCTTTTCTTTGAGAATGTTATGTCCATCTGCGCAAGTTAGTTTGCTCCGATCTGTTTCGTCACCAAGTTTTCTACCCTACGATCGAGTCTTACATTTTCAACCGCGTGGGACTTAATTAAATCTAATCGAAGGCTTTTCTTTTCTTTCTTTCGCACGTCAGCGGCGCCGGAAGTTGCTGAAGCAATCGTCTACTTTGATCTGACGAGGGGAAGGACCCTCACGGTAGTTACGGTCGTCGTGGCAATTAGGCCAAATCTCGGGGACAAGGCTTGGCCCATATTGAGGCAATGGTTTTAGACGAGCTTTGCTCTCCTCATAGGGGGGAAGAGGTATATCTTCTGGTACTTCAGGGGCGACTGTTGGCGTTCATTGTTATACAGTGTTGTATAGTGCTATCGGACACCATGTGTCCTCACGTTAAATGCCAGCGACGGCCACTTCCTTAAAATATGCGAGGGAAACGACGTTCTTCACAAAGACGAACATTATGCGCACCACATTATATTTATCGAAAACTGTCGGTACAAGTCTTGCAGTCCTCTTGTATTCGTCTAATCGCAATCGTTTCCCCTATTTTCCCTCGAGGAATTAAAGAAAAAGGTCCTTATTGGAAAGAGTGTGTACATTTAATTTGATTATTTCAAAAAAAGATAGCAAGACAAAATGCATTGAAGAAACCTCCTCGTTCGATGGAGAAAGGAAAGGATTACTTACAAAACTGTTGGAAATATATTTCCCTGCATTACTCCCGCGACTTTGCTCCATATAGGGCGATCCATGTGTGTGTCTATATGTACTATAAGGTAATATATAATTCATACGATGTTTACCCTTTAGGTAGTTAAATGGGTTGTTTTGACTGTACGATTGACATTCAGCTTAGTGAGGAGTCTCTTACTTTTTCTATTGAAAAATATTCATCGTTGTGCCGCCAACTTACTCCCACACGATTGTAACTATTTGCAAAACGTTAGAAAAAAGGGTATCATGTGACATGCAAGAAACTCATTAGACTTTGAAAAACGAAAACGAATTGAAAATATGTTTAGAATTTAAATTTAAGCTGCGACACAAAGAGAGAGAGAAAGTAAGAATAGTTTGTTTGGTGGAGTGTTAATGATATGGGAATGTTTTTATTTTTACATTATTTTACCACTTTTTGTTCGAGACTACAAATTGACTTTTTCCAGTTGTAATCAATTTGTGGCCACATTAGTTGCCAGTTTACATACATATACATGGCATATATTTACATAAATATATATACATATTACCATATCTACAAACATATATCATAAAACTCTTATAAACAATATCGTCATTTAAAACATGTTTTTGATTAAATGAATGAATATAAGCAGATTGAAATTGATTGACGGACTGACTGACTGACTGATTGCTTCTGCCGCTGTTAGTCAACAATGTGTTTTGTGTTGCCAAAACACAAATCCAATTAATAGCTTGAATAATGTTTGTAACTAAGTTTATTATATGTGCTAGTAATTGCATTTTGTTAAACGATGATGATGAAGTATAGGGGAATTAATGGGAAGGGAATGGATTGTATTTTCGTCTTCGTTTAGTAATATTTTCCGAAAATCCTAAAATAATAAACAGTGAACAAAAATAAAGTAGAATGTGCCATTTTCAGTGCAAAACAAGTTAATATCATGCGTTAGCCATCGATGGGATTTATCCGATGTTTGCACAAAAACATAATCTTAATTGCACTTATCAAAAATATATCTTATGATGCTTACAGTAAAATTAGATCGTATTGCTTAGTTCCATGCTCAAATTGGGGGCATCGTTAGCAGATAGTGATTTACAATTTATAAATAGTTTAGTTTGAGATAATAAGAAGAATTTCGTGATAGTGGCTGCAAGACCCTAGCTTGTTTTTATCTAAAACTACGAACTAGCTTGAACGTGAAAATTGAAAAGTCATAGCGCAATAGTAAACACCTTACACCACTTCATCAAATACTATTTTTCGCCCGCCTTTAAATATAGTTATAACTTACTTTTCGATCATCCATTTAAAATGTTTTTAATTAAATTTTCTACTAACTCTATCAATTAAACTAATTAAATTGCTCGTTTTTTTTAACAAATTTTACACTAATACAGCATTTCAATTATTTTAATGATGACACTTATTAACTACATTTTGCTTTTAGTTTAATTATAATTTACATTTTATATCAGGTTAGGGGCCTTCATTTTTTCTTTCATACTCGTTACAAAAGCACTCTTCATTATTTTTGTTTTTTTTTTAATTTCCAACTTCCAATTACGTAGACGGCGTCGGAATACGTTTAAACCAGTTTTAAGCTGCAAGAAAAATTATTCAAGATCATGCACGCAAAATCTTCCCCGCAAGCAGCTGGTGCATAGAATTGTTTCACCACTATTGTGCGAGGTTTAAAAAATCTTGCGGTCCTATTCAAATTTGTCATATTTGTTTAATAGACCAGCAAAATAGCGTTTTCCACTGGTTTTTATGGATAAATGCTAAGAAGTAATATTTTTTTCATATAAACCTTATCTAAAATAGTTCAGTATAAGGAGAACGTGTATAAAAGTAACACGATCCCTAAGTGAAAATTATTAAGAGGGTTCGTCTTTAGGCCAAATTTTGACAATATATCGTATCTTTATCTCAATTGCAACCTGTAGGCTGAACACAAAAATAAATGGACAGATAACAGATGGTGAGACGTGTTCATATACACGTATATGTATATATGTATAATGTTACGTTTACCGGAAAGTTCAGTCCATTTTTAGAATCTTAGTTTCAGAACGCTGCCCAAACTGGTTTATTCAATTGAATCACGCAATCGACGATCTCCGATGTTGCCAAAAAGGATTTTCTCTTACGTGATCCTGACAGTAACGTCGTCGATCAAAGATCGTCACCTAGAACATGCCCCAAATGATTTTCGATTGATCGGTATAATAGAAAATAAGTCGTTCTCAAATCCTTCTGCGTGTTGTAAACATCCGCACAAACTTAGTCCTTGCACCCTCACACCACAAGTAGTTTATGATATATCGATAGCGGTAACAATTCTTTATAAGGTATGCTTATATAGCTTATTTACGTTTTCGCTTTTGTGCTTTTCAGTGAAAGTATGAGCCGCGAACTACTTCAAATCTAATAAAAATTTGTTAAGAACTTCAATTTAGCGTAAATAGCACAACATAAACTGACGAGAAGCGAAAGAAAACGAGGCATTCGTGTGAAAGATTGAATTAAGATTACGGGCTAGTTTATCTTAAGGCGTGCTTATAAAGCTTGATAAACAGTTTGGCTCTTGATTGGTTTGCAATCAAAGGAATTTGTCATTTTTGTAGCATTGCAAAAAAAAAGAAACTTTAAATCTCATCATCAGATTACTGTAACTCTGCATTGTACTTCAAATTGCACGTTACTCTAATGTGTTAGAAAATGATTGGTAGGAAATATCTACTGCTTAATAATAGTTTAACCATTAATTAGTGGTTTCGCTTTCGCCGTACGCAGTAGGTGCTTAAGTTAAACGAATTAAGTGGTTTAATTATATAATTAAATGTTAAAACAAAATATGAGGAAAAACAATTCTGCAAAACATTTAAATTAGAAGAATTACAAAAAATAAGCAGAAAGTAAGTGTGAACTTTGAATTAAAATGTGTTGAAGATAGAGGGAGAGAGAGAGAGAGACGTCTGGCTTTTTGTTGGCGTAGCAGGTACAAAGCTTTTTAACAACAGGGTGATAAATTTCTTATTTATATAATTTGAGCATTTCTTCGAGGAAAAGCAATTCAGAAATGGAATCGGTCACTAATTCCCGGGGCTAAGTAACAGAAGGATTTTTTTTTTTGACAAATTCGGCTTTATTCATCAAAATGAACATAGCTAAAGGCGCTACAAGCAGTCTGAAGCTGGTCTTATCTTTTGAAGTCGTTTTATAGAACGATTTATCACGTCCGTCAGAATGCGATTCAATGTCCGCAATGACTTCATCGTTTGATAAAATTCGTTTTTTATCGAGCATCCTTTTTGTGTATTGAATTAGAAGGTAGGCCTTGAGGGTCAGGTCTAAGCAATACGATGTATAGGGCTGCAATTTGGATTTTATTTCATGCAATTTTGCCATTGAAGTCATCAATTTGTGACAAGGCACATTTGCGAACTCGAAATTTATCGATTTATTTATTTAAGAACAATGTATAAAAATAATGCGGATTTGTCCATAAGCCATCACTTGACGATTGAAAGATCAATCAATATATTGAACATGTTTTCTACACATATTTACAAAATATAAAATTAAATATAAATAAAAATTATTTAAAAACAATACAAACAACTTGGACAGATGGACAGGCAAACAGACGGATGGTCGGACATACAAGCTTGCAGATAGACGCAATGTGCAGAAGGACATGAGATACAGCCACCTTTTGTTATATCGTGACTCTGAGTGCGTGTTGTATACGCCCGCAGGAACTTGACATAGCCTTTTCATTAAAAAAAGGAAGATATTGTAAATTTCCAAAAAGCACGCCAAAAATTGGCTATAAAATCCATTAAAATGATCCAACCAAAAAGGAAAAAAAAGTTTGTTTCGCACTATACTTCCGTGGAAGGAGTGTCAAGAGTCAAGGGTCAAGAATGTAATTAAAAAAAAATGTTTTTTATTTCATTATTCCTTTTTTACATACTTTTCATAAGATTAATAAACGCTTTAATGTTTCATATAATTTTTGGTTCTATCAAAGAATCCTTTTGCTTAAACGCCTTTTAATTTGACATTAATCGTGTCAAATTAGTTATATGACCGTCCTTTCCTTTAAAAAAATTCTTTTCTTCTTTAATTCCTACTTAAAAAGAGAGCACGTGAGTGCATTCATTTTTTATCATGCCCAAGAAAAACAAGTGTAAGTCTTTCCATTATTAAAAATAACCAAAAAAATATGTACATAAATATAAAAAAAAAACTTGACAGTAATCCTCATGCCAGCATTACGGCATTACGGTGTTGCTGTCTGTTTGGTAGTGACCATTAAGTATGAGATTTGCCGCCAAATGTTTTTAAAGAGCTGCAGCCACAATCAAAAAACCTTTTAGGTAGCGGCGTAGTTAATTGAAATGTTATTAGTTATTATATACATATAAACACTGTTCTCCAACATCATGTGTTCTTTTATCAAAAGACGAAAAAGTGTAAACTCATGATTTCTTTTACGTATTAATGGCTCAGAGTTCTCTTTTTTTTATTTTTTGAAGTAATAACAATAATGATTTGGCAGCTGATTTAATGTGTAGTTAATTTTTTAATAAAAAAAATTGTTTCTTTAATTAAAGTTTACAAGTGAAACATTCAAACATTAACGTGGAAGATAAATATTTTTCGAGGCTATTTCTGTTATATTGAATAATGTGGGTATGTTGCAGTGAACGAAGACATTCTTTCAAAATTTGTTGATTAACGAAACACGTCTATACAGATCTATAGTCAGGCACATTTAAAATGTAATAATCCGTCACTTGTACAGCTCGCCTAATATAGACCAAGACGGACTTGTTCGGTTATACTTTAATAGGAAAACATAAAGTCAAAACAGCACAAATCGAATAAAAGTGCAACTTCGCTTTAGTGCTTCTTGGTAGGGATTATCAATTTTTATTAACGTTAATCTTTAAGCTAAGCGTTTTTAATCACGCCTGTGGATCTTTCGGCGCAATAAACGACGGAAATTGTCTTAAAAGCTCTGGTTCTTAAAATGTCTTTTTGAAACAGTATCTTCACTTAACATTAACTTAAGACTTTTGGGCTTTGTTGAGTAGCCCCGTCTAAATGCAATTAAGGGGTCTAAGGGTAAAAAAGAAGCTCTCTAGAATAAAGAGATATTGTTTATCTGCAGCATTACGTTATACGTCCTACGTTATATCGTACCCAATAAATATAAAAAATGCAGGTATTGGCAACCTTTTCGGTTTGCGAGCTAAAATTAAATAAATTATGTGCATTGAAGAGGCTTACCAGCTCGCTGTTCTTTGAATAAACAATTATTTTTACTTATTAACCGGCAAAGACTCAAGCCACTCCTAAAAAATAATTGATTTTCATATACTATACTAACCAGGATTACCAGAACGGAGATTATTTGTCAGCTTCTCATAATATTTTGTTTTCGCAACTTAGTCGGTTACCATAAAGTTATGAAATTGGTTACCTGATTAAATCTGAATTATACCGACAGGGATATCGATTTGCCGAGGTCTGATTCGCAGATGACTGATTGAAAAGTAATATAATTTTTAAGCCGCATCCAAAGCACTTGCCTTAAACTTGCGTTCAGTTCACTGTTGTTATATTCACCAGCAGAGAACTGCAATTCCGCGGTCACGTTTTCCTGTCTATGGTGGGAATGGTAGACTGAATGAAAGTGATGGTGTCATTATAAAAATTTTTTTTTAAAATATTACCCGTTGCAGGTGTTAAATATTTAGGGTTTAGCCATGATTTTTATCTCAACCCTTTTTCTTCTTCTGGGCCTTCATATTATTATTATTACTATTTCATTATTTAAGCCACATGTCCACAGCTCCAGTCTTTCCTGATTACATTCATCTTGCTTTCTCCCTCTCTCCATTTTTTCCTTCTTTACGGTTCTTTTTCTATATACCTGTCTCTTTTTCTCGTTCTACACTTTAGAGAATTCCGTCTGCATTAATAACCACTTAAAACTGATTAAGTGCTTACAAAATGTTCAATAACATCAAAAGTCAAACAAGGCTTATTAAACTGTCAATCAGTTGGACCATAAACATATTCATATTAATACAATCAATGAATATGCCTACACACGTACGTACTTGTATAATGAAATCTGCGTTCGTTAAGATTGACTATAAAACCAATTAGTCGTAGTCCAGAGGCCTTATTGAATATAGTATATTTGAGTAAAGTATAAGAGAGCAAGCAAAATAACGTTTATCTTGATCTAAATAATGTTAATGCATAATAATTTGCTACAACAAATAACTATAATAATATACATTAAAGAAAACAGTGATGAGAAGAGACTTAAAAAAACAGGAAACCAAAAAACTTGATTTTGAAGTCAATCAAACAGAGCTAGCTGCGCTGCAATTAAATTTTGATTTTCTTTCCTTTTCTTGATTTCTTTGGCGAAACCTTTAGAAGAATTATCTTAGGAGGAAAGCAATAATAACTCTCCAAAGAATAAAAATACTATCAATAGAAGCAAGTATTTGCAAAATTTGCTAATGAACTCGTGGTTAAACACCAACGTTAAACTGTCGGAGATTTGTAAATAAGATTTGGCGGTCATTACTACTGCAAAACAAGCATTAAAAATGTACAAAGAAAACTTTTCCAAGCAAAGTAAGCCTCAAAACTAAGCTTAAATAATTCCATTAAAGTTCATATTGGTTTCATTTATTCCAAATTTTAAATTGACATTGGTTCGTGTTTTATATGGGAACAAATATTTTGATATATTTGTCTGGAAATTTTTCAGCTGAAACTAGTTTGCTTTCGTAAGTTTGTCATCACTTTGATAGCACAATATCTCATGAGATAACTATATGCTTAATCAGTATCAGAAGCGGAGTCGTGCTTTTATTTCTTGTATACTTCATATTAGTTTTTAATAACAGTTACGCCATCTGTCTGTATTTCATCGCTTTTTGACAGCTTGGTTGATTTTCATTTTCTACTCATAAATCAGCTTTAATAACAAATAATAACATTACATTTGGCAACGTCCAACCATTAACTACCCTACAGTACCCCACTTCTATCCGTATAGCGGACTTTTCAATACACGGCGTTACATAGGAAGTGGTCGAAAACTCCGAAATGTTTTCAATAGCGTTCGTCCTTGAGTCAAAACGCGTCGGTGTCCTAAATTTCATAAAAATATCTAAAAAATTACAGGTTACAAGTTCAACACAAAAAAGCAAGACAGACGGACAGATCGAGAAATGATTCTGAGTCAATCGATATAACAAAAGTGGTCTATCTCAATCCTTCTGCGTCCTGTATACATCCGCACAAAATTAATATATTCTTATACCACAAGTGGCGTAGAATAGAACAACCGCAGTCTGCGTTCTCTGCCCAAAGAAGATATGAAATTAAAAAAAAAAATTATATTATTTAAACCCCAACCTGACATTTGATGCAAATATTTTCAAGGTCGCCACTTATGCTCTCTTTTATTTATTCTATACATTAATCATCTCCCCTCGGTGATTAAGTCCAGCTGGTACGACGTGAAACTGTTTTCTTTCTTCTTCAAATTGACTTAAATAATTTGGTTGCATAATGCTCGTTAAATATTATGAAATTAAATCTAAAAAAATGCAGGGAAAAAGTCATTCAATACCGAGTATTTAATCGAATCACACAAGTTGGGAAACGCGGACTCGTTCATAAATTTAGCGGTTCTATTCGATCAAAGTTTACGTTTTAATTTCATTATGAGGGGGTCCAAAGAGCTTAAGGATCCTTAGATTACAAAAAGCTGTACAGTTAGACCAATACTTGCGTATGTTGTGTGGTTTTATGTAAATTCAATTGAATCCATTCAAAACCAATTCTTGCCGTTTGCCGATTACAAAACAACTATCTGTGGTACGCGCGATTTGCCTATGGGGTGTTTAAAGTGACTTCCAATCTACTCTTGTTGGTGGCTAAAGTTTTGCATGTTTTTAGTGGCTTTGGGGGTCACTCGTAACTTGGATCTGTATCGGTTCTGGGTTATGCCTCTGTGCTAGACGTGTACATGCTTTTTTTATTATCTTTCTTTGTTTCTTATTTATTTATACATGATTTTTTTCTTTCTTCATTTCTTCTTTTATACTTTGTACCAGTTTTTTAATAATAGTGAGCATAAGATTCACTTCTAAGAGTCAATTGAATTCGGCTATTCATTTATTTTAGCTGAATTTCATGTGTAAATAAATAAACAAATAAATAAATAAGTATGAATAAGCGTATTAAAAGAAGTGGGGTAGAGCACTTAACGGTGGGCCGGGCCCGCTATATCGCTTTTACTTGTTTCTTTTTGTCTTTATAAATTTGTTTTCGTATATTTTATTTAATTTTTTATTACGTGTACACGAAAACCTAGCCTTATCATATAAACATAGGGTGATGTTTTTACGTACTTGTCAGCCACACTTTTTGGTGTTTAACCTTTTATTTCAAATCAAAATAAGTTTACACCTACCTTCTTATTGGCTCGCCCACCTTTCTAAACGGAAAAAGTCTCAAGTTAAGTGACATCGCTGCCAGCCAGCAAATACGTAAGCAGACAGTCAAAGCAATTAGTTTACGTTTTTTAAGCTAAGAAAACTTAAATTAACTTTTGCGTTTATATTCTCTAAAATCTTTATCCACCTCTTTTAAACTTTAGCCTATAGTTAATCCTTGGATTATAATAATGTTGTTGTTTATCCTAGTAATCCTTTTAGTTTGCGCAAAGAAGTCTTCGCAAAGACGAATTGTTATTGTTCTTATTCACTATCAGTTATCATGGATCTGTTACAAAATACAAAGCTATAGCCAGCTACTCTTTGCTACTTGGGGGTTGCCCAGTATTCTCACCTGTTTTGAAAAAATCAAATCTATTACTATAGGGAAACCAATGCTAAAGTTATAGTTTGATTACGTTTTCTTTCCTTTTTGTTTGAGCAAGGAATGAGATTTTTTTTTCATAATTTCATTTCACATTTTTCTTTTCTATAATATTTTCATTTCATATCACGTGTTATATCCGCAATTGAAATTGTTATAGAAGCAAAAGAAAAAAGTCAAAGCAAATTTGTCGAATGTCTGTTTATATATATGTGGTGTGGTTGTATATACATATACAGCAGTACACTTGTGTGAAATAAAAATTACATAAATTGTATTTTTCCTTATCAACTTAAATCTTAGACATGAACCTGATGTGATTATGATTACGTGACATTTGAAAATTTATTTTTATTTTTTTTCCCTTCCACACGGTGACTACCAAGCTCTGTGTCCTCGTTTCTCCTGTTTTGTTTTTGTACTTTACAGCCTTAATTTCCATTAAAAGCAGTTTGTAACTTGTTAGAGCTTACCATTGTTACTTTTTTTTAAATTTTTTTGCTTGGTTTTTGAAAAGCAATAAACGCGATGGCTTTGCAAATTTGTTTGCCTAGTAGTTAAAGTGCAATACGTTCATAAATTTATTACGTAATGGGAATATAATAACAACTTGATTAACCGTTAAACAAGGAATTCTTTTAAAATCGTGTAACACTAAAACTAATAAAATAATAGATTTTTCGAAAAACTAATCACCTAAGTTCTCAATTATTATTATTTTTTCCAAGTAATTTTTAACATTCATATAATTTTATTTTTCGAAATCCCTCTTTTTTTTGACTAAATCTTTCTAAACCCAATTGGTCTAGTTCGTGACAGCCTGATATTTTATTGATGAGTAATTCTATCTTTGAGATGGGAAAGTTGCTATAAAGTATTAAAAAACGAGAAAAAGGTTCATATAAATTTCTAATTTTTGGGCGATATATTTTTGTAAAGTAGAGTGAAGAAATCTATTCTTTTAAAATATAAATATAAATATATTTATGGTGTACGTTTGGCGGTTAAAATTTGTAGCCACAGATGAATATATAGACACAATTAAACAATTCCGTTGCTTATGCTAATCAAAAATATTTTATGAATAATAAATATTTAATAAAGGGACTCTCACTTATGCTTTGCCCCATAGATAGACGGGTTAGTCAGAATTGCGACGCAGTGTTCGCGGGCTCAAATTTTCATCGCGATAGAATTTACTATGGTGGGTGCTCAGATGATAAACCCATCACCGGAAATATCTAATAACGGTGCATACTTTGGTGCATCATACATATCTAATAATCCTGCTGTGCTTGAATTCTATAGGAATCCTTCTGCAACGAAGTTGCTGGAACGTAAAGTACTGTTCTAAGAAAACTGTAATCTTTTCCATTACATTTTTGTTGACTATTAGCCAAACTATTTCCACTCTCTGATAACTGAATCGCGTAATTAAGATTTATTATATCAAATGTACATAAATAGGTAAAAATAGACTATAAATAAAAACAACTTATTCGGAAAGCGTTTCCATTTAATTATAATAAGTCTTCAATTCTCTGTCATCATGTGTGCCTTAAATGTAGTCGCTTTTAAAGCTAAGCCCGACATTGAAGCAAAGTTTGTCTGCAAAAAAATTGTTCTCGGGAAAGCTATTAAAAGGGAATTATTTTCGATTGCTTTTGAAATTTTAAGTGAACGAACGAAGAAACGACATTTGTTTTATAATTTATAACTTGTATCGTTAATACCATCAATGTCTACTGGCTAGTTTGTGCGATTTTTGGTGTGATATTTTAACAGATTGTAGAAGCGGATTCTAGCCAAACATTTCTTTTAAGGTACAAATTTTTACGTATGAGGAGCTCCATGTCTGCAGATCAGGCCCATTTTTTCTAAAATTTTAAATGATCTTCGCAAATATATATACAGAGTGCTAAACAAATATCTGCCAATAATCGTAAGACGTTGTGTTTATTCCCATCACTGAAAGATATAGGGATATATTCAATTTGTAATTGAGGGCTTGCAGTACTTAGGTTGCAGTTTCAAAGATCCTACAAAGAACATATATATTTCTAATTGTCGTCAAAATCTCAGCAAGTCTAAGCATTGTTGTCTGTCCGCCTATTTGTCCCACGCTTCCCGGAATACAAAAAGAAAGGCATCGGCTTTAAATTTACGAAAACGGTAAAAGTTCTTACGCGCGGGTTGGTATTACAACTTCGACAAATTGGTCGGAAAAGATGCCTGTAGTATAACAAAATAATGAAAGCTTCCAGGTGTACCTTTATCCTTGACTAGTATGGAAATCTTTGTAAGCAATAATTTCACATTCCTTCTGTATGTTCTTAATCTGTTGTAATAAAAGCGTTAATCTAGGTTAACTGAACCCAAATCTTACCTGATTTATTAACATGTCCTACGATACCGTTAGCTATTTAACGAAATTGAGCTAGAATTTTTCGGCTTGAGCATAAAACTCTGAGTGGTAGCTAACTAAACAAATACATTAATAGCAATATACATCCAAACATTGCTTTTAAAGTCTAAATAAGTAGGTTTTCTGCAGAATTTTTATATATCGAAGGGAAGCACCAAAATTATATTAACATTAGTGCTCATTTTTGCCACATCCAATGTTGCACGTAAAAGTACATAAATTGCAACGCGTTTTATTAATTGATGCTAGCTAGCTCGCTAAGAGGTGGATAAATACTTAAATGTCTGGAGAATTTTGATTCGACAATTCCTACAGATTTTAATATATAGTTCCTAGATATAGTTTTTTAACTATTAGTGATATATGTGTGGACTCGTCGACACTGATATCTAAATCCAGTTTTTGATGGAGACATATATTCGAAATTTTTTTCGCCAGTAGTTCGATCAATAGATGGCCAATAACTGGAGAATGGATAGAACTTGATAGAAACTTGAATAAATTGCTTCAGAAATTTACAAGCAAGAAGAAATCAGTAGAAGGAAAGTCAATCCTGGCAGTATAAGTTTTATAATACATACCTTCCACATAAAAACTTAGAAAATTGATCGTGAGACCTCCAAAAATGAATTAAGGTTAACTAAATGCGAACGCCCACTAAACTCTTAGAAAAGGTAAACAGAATATACGATGCTAATTACATCAGATAAAGGTTCCTTCATACCTGCTTAAAAAAAAATGCGAATAGTGAGATAAACGGACTACGACAATTCTGAAGTTCAAACATGCCGAAGTGTACTGTGAAATTGCTGTGAGTGACCGGAGGACCCAGGAGTGGTTTGCTCGATTCCATTGCGGAAATTTCGATGCCAAAGATGCACCCCGCTTAGGTCGGCCAGTCACTGACAAAGTCGATGAAATTTTGCAACTAATGGAGCAAGACCGGCATGAAAGCTGTCACGCAATAGCGGAGGCACTACACATCAACCAAATGAGAGTTTGGAGTCATTTGAAAAGAGCAGAATACAGAAAGAAGCTCAAAATAAGATAAAAAAACCGCGGACCTATTTTATATCACCCATCACAAATGCATCTAATTCTCTTTTTACACGATAGATACGTTCCCAAAAAATCAGTGTGAAAAAACATTCGTGTTAAAAAAGATATTGGCTAAATGGAATAATGGAGAATTTTTTTCAAATTTAGTGTAAAAAAAATTCGAACAAAAAGCGATTTAGACTAACACGTTTTCAAGAGATTAAATTAAATCCTCACATAAAAGAAATATGTAAACACAGGCGTGAATATATCACTTACCATCATTATCTGGGTGACGATTTTTTAACCCCAATATAGCATCAATGGTATGACGTGGTGTTAAAGTTTGACCGGTAGTTGAATATTTTCTGGCGGTATCCTTAAGGTTTAATTCTGAATCTAAATTAAAGAATAAACGTCTAAAAATTAATTTATTTCAAAAAAGTTTAATTTACTCTAAAGCGTTCAAATTACAAGGTCCTTGAATACGCATGGATATGCCAACCAAGATATCTTTTACATTAAGATTTGAAATCAAATCGCCGACTATTAGCATTAAAGATTAAATCCAAACTTAGTGTTTAAAATTCAAGTCTGTGCTAAAAGCTGCAATATTTTAGGTATTGTTTGCTTTCCCAGTCACCTTTGGCAGCCGTGGAAAGTTCGTCATCGCGTGGGACAAAAGGAGGTTGAACTTTATTAAATTGATGCACAATGTAATATTAGAGCTTAAGAGAATCCACCACCTGTAGCTAATGTGCATAAAAGATTCGCAAATCACTGAAGACAGTCGCAAAATCCCATGGTGGCCATACCCCGAGAGAAACTAAAACTTAATACATATAGAAAAATTACAAAGTAGTAAGGAAAATATAAGTTAGTCGTTTAAAATCAATTCTGCCCCAAAGTTTTGGACCGATGTCAGATGTGAATATTAAGTTAACGTCTATTTTATATATTATAAGGATGTTATTGACCGTGTTATGGCGAAATCGCAAATATTTTCAAGTCAGATCTACAGCGATCTGCTAAGAGTATGTGTATTAAACTTTCTAATCCATCCAGGGAAATTTTTTAAGACGAGAACGATAGAGAAATTGATGGATATACTAACCTTGGTGAAAACGTCTGCATTTCTCATGATGACAATCTTTATTGCACGTAATCTCATGTAAAATAATTTCACCTTATTTTCATTTAATGAAAGCTTTATCGCCAATCAAAATATAACCTGTGAAAATTCTTGAAGAATATACGCTATAAAAGATTAATTCACTGTTTTTACTTTCCATGTGTTCAAAATATAAAAAAAAAAGAATGAATAGAGGGCCCGACAGAGAGAGAAATATTGCAGAATGTCGTTTAATAAGAAAAAAGTAGGGGAAAAAATTATATCTTCAGTATTAATGATAGGTAAGAAAACATTAGGCCAAAGAAAAACTGGTGGCCTTTTTTTTAGTAAAATTTAAATTTATTTTATGTATTAAACAAATTTTGCTATGTGTTGTATCTTTCCACAGTAGGTAATTCCTAATTTAAAAATACGATATCGCCCGGAAAATCCCGTATGGCACATGCTAGTGGCGAAAGGGAGCTGGCTTGGAATATTGGCAGTTACTTCATTGATTACATGGGCGTTCAGAAGTAAGAAGAGCGAATTTGAGCACCGAACGACGGCTACTACACTGCCTACAATTACTACCTACAATTATTGGAAGTTTCTACGCATATTGAAAAGAGCACGTATGGGAAAGAGAGAGAATAGATGGGTGATGGGGACTGAACGTAGCAATGAAACTCAATTTTTCTAATAGCTTTTAGTGTCTTTTAAGCCATACTTCAAAACAAAAATTATATCAATTCTCCAAAATTTTTTGTTAAAATGTACTTTGTATATTATAATTTACCGTAAATAATAACAATAAATGTTTTTCTGCACTTTTTGTAATATAAAGAATAATTTCGTCTTTTTATTTATGTTTGTGTTGAGTTTAATTTTTTTTAGTTTTCATAATCATTTGGTTATTTTTTCTTTTAGCAAAAGCATAGTTGTGAGATGCGCACAGTGGGCTAACTTTTTACGCCAGTAATATTTTCTCATTATAGAGTTTATGGAATTTCTGAGCGAAAAACAATGATTTTCGTGGGTTCTGTCCAAAGCCAGTATGCATCATTAGGATAGTTTTGTAGGATAGTTCTGGGACAAAATCCGGGTATTATGACGAATGTATCAAAACTTCCCTGAGTACTTTTTCATCTTCTTTTCGAATGACCGACATAACTAAATGCATTCAATAACATGCATAAAAGAAAAAAGCCTTTGACTGCATTGTCCTCTCGGACCTTAGTGAAAATTGTAATAAAAAATATATATTATAGTTGAGGAAGCGTGAAGTGAAAAATTCGTTTACTCTGACCATTAAAATCAACATAATTTAAAAGCGATAGCAATAAAAACCACTAACAAGTTAACTATGGGCGTAATTAAGGCTGCGCAAATTATAAATGAACCGAGAAACGCTACGTAAATGAATTATTTATGGTATATAATATTGAAAAAAAAAGAAAAAATTGACAGCAAAATGTAAATTACATTTAGGAGCATGTTTCAACATGCGTTTACATGTCAATATATATAAATATCTAGGTATGTATACGCTTATTACTGCATGTAGATGTTTAAGGATAATCACAATTTTGATGGAAATGTTTTTTAATTACTTTCTGTAAATATTTTTAATATTTTTGTAAAGATCACGTTATGTCCCTAAAACTATGCACTATAATTAGTTTTAATTTATCATAACATGTTTATTTTTTTGTTATTTTAGCGAAGAAAGCATTCATTAACATTTTTCACAATGTTGTAAAAAGCAAATGCTGTCACCGGTTTGTTTAAATGTATGCGTGCAAAAGGTTTAAAAAATGTCGCTTATTATACTGTTGTTGTTGTTGACTTAAATGCGTGTTTACTAGCAATTTCACTTAATTAAATCAGGATTTGATCTCTGCGGGGCTGTTCTATCCTGCTTCATACTTAAGTCAAGACCTGTACTTCGTCATATCTTTTTCTATAATAAGTTGACCAAGTTTTTCTGCTTGTATTAACCTATTTTTTATGGTTTTTGAATTACCCTTTTGTATTAACGGACAAAAGTATATTTTTCCCTGGGTTTGTGTGTGTGCTTATGTTTGTGCGTGTAATAATAATTATGAATGTAAATAAATGCGACTAATTGCTGTTGTGTGATTAGAAAGAATACTGACGCTTGTCGTTCTTTTCTCTGTATGCAAACAAATTAAAGTCTATCATTATTTTAATGGTTATTTATCAGATCGTTATAGTATGTTTGTTGTTGGTGTTTGTTTTTTTTTTTTTTCATAAAACACTGTTTCCATAATTGTTTGTTTACATCTTCTTTTCATACCAATTTTACACTGACTGCATTGTAATTAGTACAAAAAAGCCACAAAAAACATTTTAATGAAATTAAAAAATTTATTTTGAAAATTATGAAGTAATTGTACGATACGGTAGATGCTTTATCACATGCAATTGCACCGTTAACGAGGCAGATTATTATACATTGTAGGCACTTTACAGTTTCCCTTCATTAATGTATTCTTACTGGGTGAGAGAAAGAGAGAGAGAGAGAGAGAGAGAGAGAGAGAAAGAGAGAGAGAAAGAGAGATAGAGAGAGAGACAGAGAGAGAGAGAGAGAGAGAGAGNGAGAGAGAGAGAGAGAGAGAGAGAGAGAGAGAGAGAGAGAGAGAGAGAGAGAGAGAGAGAGAGAGACAGAGAGAGCGAGACAGAGAGAGACAGAATGAAATTGGAAAAGTTAAATAAAAATTGAAATTCTTAATATTCGAAAATTTTTCAAAAAAATCGTTTTCTTAAGGCCCGCATTCATTTTTTCTAACAGCTTTGAAAATTGTGGAATAATTCTTTGAAAGTGATGGGAGATAGAGTCTTTATTTGTCTTTGCGGTTATGAGACAGAGCAGCCTATATATATTTTTGAACTTCTACGTCAAATTAATCAACTCTTCTATTTGTTTATTGCTGAAACGCTCATGATCACCAAAACTGGGATAGAGAGATGGAATTTGTCACAATACAACCGTCCCAGTTAATTGACAAGGGATCAGATTTGATCCAACATGACCGCCTGACAAACACGCCCGCAATGGACGGTTCCAATTAACGGCATATATTTGTCTAAGGCTCGTTTGATGTATAGATATATATATATATATATATATATATATATATATATATATGCAAAGCCATTTTAAAACAGCGGTGCAAAAATAGCCATAGTCAGCATGCGCCCAAATTCACAATGGCAAAAAAAGTTCAAGGCTATGGGAAACGTTGCCTGGAGCCAAACAAGAAACCAATTTGCGTCGTTCATATAATTTAATTCATAAAAGTAATTTAAATTGATGTCATGGCTATCGAATATTTATGTTACAGTCAATGGAGTTCTATTATCTGTCAACAACAATGCGCTGAACTTTTGCAAAAATTTATCGTTTTTCGCTTAAATGCCAATTAAGTCGGTTTAAAATCAGGCAGTAAATAGAATACTCAAATTTTGAACAGGCTTCCATGTCTTTAATAAACAAATGCGCGAACATAATTTGAAGTTGACTGAAGACAGGAAGAAGCACTATCGTGCTAAATAAAAGATAGAAGGCAAGCAGACGCAATAGTCTTCGCGGTTGGATTGGCTAAGATCATTCTGTTCATTAAGGGGTTACTCTTGTTCTTTTAAAGAAAAAAGGAAAAGAAAGAATATTTCATTTAGAAATTTTTTTAAAATATCTTCAATTGAGATGTGCAGCTAGACTAATACGTGCGAAAGCTGTTAAATTGCCTAACATCATTCTATTGGATAAGGGGATGGTGTTACATCATAGATGAAGCAACACTTTTTTTCATTCAACGCTTGCACTTGAACTTACGGCTGGACTGGTATATGACGTTTGTTTGTAAAGATTCATCAAACTTACACACCAATGGTCTCTTGTATCAAGCAGACGGATCGATCGATCATATATTTACTCGGCTTTATGTTCACATTACTTTTTTTTCCTTGGATAAATTTTGCTAATTTTCGATTTCAATCTGGCAAGGCCGAGGTAACAAAACATTCGAGAAAAAATGTTGAGATCCTAATCGTTTTCAAAACGGATGGGCAGATAATAATCGGGCAGCAATTGCAACTACTTCGATCTTAAAACATTTCACTGTGTTTTTTATGGGATTTATTGCATATTTTTATGCATTATATAAAAATTCAGGAAGCACGTTACAGTTTTTTAGAAAATTGAACAATATGGAACCAAATAATATAATATGTTGGAAAATTTAACAACCATTTTATTTTAATTTCTTTTCTACACTTTCTCTTTTAATTTTCAGAAAGTTTGCTGAAATTTTTTTTACGGTTGGGAAATGCTACCGACATATCGGTAATCCTTAATTTGCTTGCTATGTTTTCGTTAGGAGACGTGTTGTTAATATTTTTTCCTATGTTTTAAATATTTTATTATTATTATTATTATTATTATTATTATATAAATTTAGCCAGAGAATAAATTCTAAGACTAAAGTCTTAAAGCACTAGCATCTAAGGCTTTCGGCTTTTATTTATTTATTTTTTTTATTAATATTATTATTATTTTTTATTATTAAAAACTCTACCGCACTTGAGGTTTGAACCCACGACCATTGAATTGCTAGTCGAGACTCTTGCCTACTCGGCCACTCAGGCGGATTTTTTAAATATTTTATAAGTGTTTGTTGCTCAGTTTTCATTTCCTTCTAGTAATGTTAATAAATTAATATCTCTTCTAAGTAATTTCCATTATATTATTTCCTGTTCGAAATCATAAAAACTAGCTTCACGACGGTTTTGCTGAGTTGCCTAATTTTTACATCTTCCAAAGAAACTCAGGTATATTAAGTCGTAAGTGACATTTAATTCCCTTTGCCGTTATGTGACATATCACACTTTTTTTAAGATTTCTTATAGGGTAGTGTTAAGTCACAAAATCGTCTTAACTAACTTGTACTGCAGTCTAATTCGCTAAGATTTGTTGTTAAGTTTGTTTGCTAAGTTTTATTGTCAAGTTTTGTTGGAAAGTCTTTTTGCGTACGGTTGTTGCCCAGTTTTTATTATTGATTCGATTTAACCTCTTAAGAAATAATGTATACAAATTGGTTGCTTTATTCTTAAATTCATCTATTTGTTACGTTTATTTTTCACTTGGCTTAACCAGAAAGGACAAATCGGGTATATTTTTATAACATATTTAAATACCAAGATACACGCCATATACAAGAAACCACCAAGTGACAGTGAATCGATAAATAGTGAAGCATTGTTATAATAAAACGTTCAAGAAGTAGTGGTGTATAGTTTTTCTCGCCATTGACTTGTTTTCGCATCTAAAGGAGTTCAAAAATGTTTAGTCTACTAATTGAGATTTATGTGATTTTTGTTTTGTAAATGGACACAGAATAAGGAATACACAGAAGTCCAGAAGCCACCAATGCTCTTTACCTACCATTTTTGCATTAAGGCCTAAATGATTGAAAATAAATGGAGTGTATGCAGACTAATAGAGCTATTCCTTCTTTGTATGCTTTGAGTCATTGCTTCTTTAATTACATCTTCGAAACTTACCTCAAAGTTTGTCTGCTTAATTGGGCAAAAATATCGTAGGCTTTCCTATGTAACTATTAAGTATTTAAGCTGTTTAGATAAATCCTTTGAAATCCAATGGCAGTTGATCGACTTGATAAGTTCCGTGCTTACGGTAATCTTAGCAGTTTGTTTAAGTCAATGGAAGCCGATCGAATTTTTATAAGAGCTATGGTAAATATGAACTTAAGTTTATGAATACTTTAGACATGTTTTGAAAACAAGAGATTAAAAATGCTAAGAGCCCTACAATTAGACTTGACGTATTCTTATTCAAATTCAGTCATTAATGTACCAGAAAATGTAATCGTAAGATAGTTTTAGAGAAAGAACCTTAGGCGCAGGGCGTCTTTTCAACGGCGTCGTTTACGTCACTTTTCAGAGACGAGCCTTTTGAAAGTTGTGCTTTTATTAGTAACCCGGTCATATTATTGACATTTCCATTTGCTTCGCTGAACTTAAATAACTCTCTATATCCATATGGCAGATGAAATGGCCTTCTTTTAATTTATTCGAAGTGGTTTCGTAAACTCAGTCACTATTTCTGCATGAGGCCATATGTCAAGGCTTTCTAATTTGCAAATAGATTTTTTCAACGATCGTTAAATAGGATTTTTATACAAAGATAAACCATTACAGCTTAAAAGTGTAACACTTTGCCATCACATATTTTGTGGTGGAAAAAAGGTCTCCTCTGAAGAGCACTAACATACTTCTTCTTAAATTGTTTAAAAAAAATTACCGCGGGTTGTTTTTACCTTCGCATAAAACTGCATTTTTGCTGCCATTGAGTCCATATTGTATATCGAATTGTTCAAGATTTTTAAATTTCTCCACAATCAATTGCAAATTTTTAGCATCGCGTACGTTCTCCAAAAGATTACGAAAATGTTCCAATTGTTTTGGTGGAATTTTTGCATTACCGCCGCTATTTGTTACCAATTTTTCAAAGATATGTTGAAAGGTTTGTTTTTGCACTTCAGACATGCCACCAGCAACTAAGCTAACGGAATTAGGGGGTGTTTTAGGCGGTGATTGTAGTAAAGCACTCGTCGTCGTAGATGCGGCAGTTGTAGGCGGCGGCGGTGGTGTAGTTTTAATATTCATTTCTTTTACAAGAACAAAAATAAAAGATTTTCTTTTTAAATATTTAAAAAGAAAGAAAAAAAATTTTTTTGCTCAGCTAAATTCTTTTAATTAACACTTGTATATTGTTTTTTTCTTAAATCCTGCATGTGTATGAATTAATTTTTATAAATATTGAATATTCTGATTAATAAATCGTGAAATTTTTTTTTTGTGTTTTTACTTTTTTTTTTTTGTAAAAATATTCACTTGCCAGTCAACTTGCCACGTTAATGGTAAACCGCTTTCTAATTTTTATAAATTGTTTGTTAAGCTTATTTGAGCTGATTAAACTCCTTCAGTAGACGTTAAACCGTAACGCGTTTTAGTTTTGTTCAATACGTGAAACGAACTCGCAACGTACTGTTTGGCAGTGGAGGCAGCAGTAAATATGAAAGTCCATCAATTCTATGTAGTCACACACACACAAAGATCTAACTAACTATTAAAAAAGAAATAAAAGCCAATCTTTCCATGGTTGCCGTTAGGCTGTATGCAGTGTGTGTGCCTGTGTGTATGTGTGTTTCGCTACCATTCATCATAACAACGAATGCATACAAAGAGAGGGGAAATTCAAATTGGAAGCCGGTTTCCTTCAATTTTCTAACTGTGTGTGATTCATAAGGTGTGTTGGTATTGCCTTTTTGCTTTTGCTATCGCACATATGAACTGGGCGGAGTTTATATGTCGTATACAGCTCTGTTTTTGAAAAAACCGATTTAAGGATTTTATTATACAAAATATCCTTTTGTTGCGCTGAGCACAAACTCATTTCACATTATGCAGTAAGCGCGTACGTACGCACGTACGTACGTACAAAAATAAGTTATACTTTTTAAAATAGGGTGATTTGGGCCTTAGCCAAAGAGAATTAGAACGCGCACGCGTATTGTTTACACATTTTCTAAGAATTATGCCGACAAATGTGAAATTCTTTTAAGAGTTTTTCTATTGCTTGCAGAATATTTTCATTGTTTAGTTGCAGTTTTTAACAAAGCGGAGTGTTAGGTATTAGTTCTACTTAACTTGAAAATTTCATTCTACTGTTGTTGTTTTCGTCTTGATGTTCCTGCTAGTTAAATTATATCATACGGTGCCATTGATATAAGAAGAGATTAGGAGATTTTTCAATCGTTAACAAAGCATTAAAGCCCGAGATAAACATTTAATTGAAACTAAATTACGTTTGCAATAAATTGATTTAAATTTCAATATCTGAAGACGAAATTGAAAGACGCTTTTTCTGCAAAAGGATATTAGAAAGAAGTAGAGATTGTTAAAAAATCGTCAAATATTTTTCTGACTTTAATTTCATTTCTAAAGACATACCCTTAACAAATTTGTGCTCTCACAACAAGAAGATAAGAATCTATCAGGCTTTTCTCGATATATTTATATCAGTAACCACGCTTCTAAAGGCATTTTCATGGCATTGGTAGACGTTTTTTACCATTCTCTAAGTTGGTTGTTTACGTGATAACACTCGAGAGTACTTATCGAAGAAGCCCTTGACCATGTCCATCTGTGAGCCCGTTAGACTGTGTGAAGGAAACGATGAAAACCTGTAGCTTAAATGTGCATTTTTAGCTGATGTTGGCAGATCAAGCTTGAGAATAAGCGAAATCCGTTCACAATCACGTTCATAACAGAAAAAGCAGGATGATTTGCTCTTCATAGCATATCTAAGACTTGACATAAGTAGTTCGTACATCCATGAAAGAATGAATGAATGATTTTGTTAATTGAAATGTCGATAATTCTCAAAATACTGTACAATTTTTGTGTAGAATTACCAGATGATAGATATTAAAGAAAGAATGCGTTCTGATGGTTCTTAAAAAATTGTTGAGGAATTTTAGCAAATTTTCCGAAATGAGAAGTCTCGGGATGTTTGGAAAAATGTTGAGAAGCCTTCAAAATATGAGATATTTAAATCAACTGATCTACTAAATCAAAAGAACTTTTTTATAACACTCGACACCCAAAAAATGGGGCATACTCGTTTTGTCATAAAGTTTGCAACATCCAGAAGAAAGCTTCAAACTCCCTATAAGGTGTACATATCCTGGATCAGCATCACATTTTGAATTGAATAAGATATGTCTGTGCATCTGCGTGGTGTGCGTTGTTGCGCCAAAAATGAAGATATCGACCTCAAAATTGGAATGTTGGAAATTTTTGCATGCAGGTTGATATTGCAAATGCGCCAGATTCGCCACAACACCCGCTCGCAGTAAAGCGTGAACTGAACGCAACTTCGTTTCTTTAAGCAAAATTTCTGTGTTTTTGTTTATTACTCACAAATTATGAAAGATAAACATGTCAAGTTTTCTACAATTAGTTCACGAAAGACTTTCTTTTCATGTGCATGAGTGGAAAAAATCGGTCACGAACAAACAAAGTTGTAAGTGTTGAAATTTTTTTTTTTCACCGCGACTAATTTTTTCTTAATAACTCTATCGGTATGTGAACTACATAAAAGGACTTGGAGAGTAGAATGCAACAAGGTAAATGTGTTAATTCCAAGTCAATTATCACGAAGTGCTGGATTCATTTTTTCTTTACAACATGTTCAAATCGATTGGGTATTTTGAAATATAAGGGTATCTAACAAGTCCTCATAAACTAATCATTCTGGACTAAGTTTAAGTTTGTAGTTTAATTTTAAAATACATGTATATACATTTATAGGCATAAGGAAATACGATTAAAAATAACGATTTCTGTTGGTTTATTGTTGTAATTTTTTCTTTTCTTGATACAAGTTTTGTTAAATATTAATCAAACTAGCACCATATATACATTCAAGTGTACTAAACGAATAATTAAGGCATTCAATATAAAAAGGTTCCAGCCAGCAAAAAATTTCGAATTTCAGAAATTGGCAAAAACTTTGAGCCCGTTGAGTCTTAATACTCGCTGCAGGAAAAGTGCATTAGGCATTTTACTTATGGTTCCATAACAAAAATGGCTACATTCGAGACTCAAGTTCTTTTACTATCCAAACATTCCACAACAATTTCTATTATACCAAGAATGACCCTTTATTTCTATTACACCAAGAATGACCCTTTATTTCTATTACACCAATTTCTATTACACACAAACAATTCTCAATATCATAGTCACTTTCCCTTTAATGAAATTCGTTTAGCAAGTTTTCCATATTCGATATCCGAGCTTTTATATCTTTTACATAAGAGTCCAAATCCTCCGTTTCAGTTTTACACTGATTAGATGACACTGAAGCTAAAAAATAAAAATATATTAAAGAAATATATATTTCTAGATTATAGAAACAGCTTACCTTCATTTACTTTCTGGGATGGAATCATTCAGAAGATGCTTATCGTTTTTGTCATCAATAGCGGCCTTGAATTTTTCTTCCAAATTTGATTTTACCTTTTCTTTACGGCTATAGCAACGTTTCGATTTCTGCAGCAATATAAATAAAGGAAGAGTAATCGAAACAATTTTTATATATGCATACAAGATTTATTAATTATTAATTAAATAAGTAAGTGCATTTTTCCTTGTAATAATTTGAATAAAAAATTTTAATTAAAATTTATGGTGATGGACCGCTCGTCGCGACGGCCACGTGTTCGCCGCCGACTACGCCGCCTGCGCCGTCCATCTTATCCGCCTCACCTGCGCCTAGGGCAGTTCGGCGCCACACTTCTTCGACGTCCGTCGACATCGAGATGGCGCAGGCGACGCCTTTCTTTTAGTACGGTTGTGCCACATAAAATGTATGTACTCAAATGAGTGTATTTAGAAAGCACATAAATCTCTATGCCTATAGCACAATCAGTCAAAAAATCGGCTCTTAGTCGCCATTTTTTACTTTCCACATCTAAATAGGCTCCTTTCCACCAAGAAAACAATATACGCCCTAAATGGCTGCTGGCTTCTTTCAATATCCAGGTAACTGTTGCAGAATATGTATTTATATTTTTATTACCTAATCCCAGACCTTTCGGTACGACGTGCGTGCACAACGTCCCTGAAGTTCAAATAAAATTAAATTTTTTCTTAAGCCATTGTGCGCTGATGTATTATTTCGTAACTTATCTGAGGCATAAAGACTGTTTTTTACGAACGAGATAGTGTTTACCCTATATACTACGCAGTTGAACAAACGGGCAGATGGACGGAGAAACACGCAGACATGCTTAGGTACAATGGTCAAGGATATATGTATTTTATGGGCTTTTTAACGTTTATTTCTTGGCGTTATAGAGCTTTTGACTAAAAAATTAAAATTTCATATTGACATTTTTTATACTTTTGAAGAGTAATATTGTGGAGATTTATATTGTAAATCTGTTGTACTTTGTGTTCAACGAGCAAAAGGCACGGACAACAAAAGAATATAAATGATTGTATAAACGCATGGGCGTTGTAGTTGTGTTCTTCGCCGAACTATTTTAAGTTGAAAGCTCAGATCTGACTGAAAGGGTTTAATTTCGCAAAATATTGTAAAAATATTCTGCAATCTGTGCAGCAAGAAAAAAGAAACCTAAGGTTTCTATTGGATAGGACATCAAAGTTGTGTAATGAATATAAATTGTTTGTCATCGTGTTTTATTCGCTTTCGTTTGTGAATAAAGAAGTTGAGAAATCATTCAACAAAAGCGAATACTTGTAGAGAAAGGCAGCAGATTCCTAAGTAGAAAAACACGTGACATTTAGTGTGTCACGCCTTTGTTTGCGAGAGAAATCCTTACCTTGCAAAACAATATATGTTGCAAAATGTTCTCTTCATTACATATTTTTTCTTTGTCAGAACAATCGCATTCAGAACAACTAATCCTATGGATTCTATGGACATTCTTAAATCAGCTACAGAACGGAAGTACGTGTGTTTTGACCCAACGACGAATGTTCTCAAAAATTGTTCTGATCGGACGACTTCATCGGCGGCATCCCATATAACGGCTTATTTCAAAAAGTTTAATGAATAACTGAATTAACCGAAGTGATGGAGGATATTAAATGTTTTTAAATCTTTCCTCAAGGGGAGGCGAAGACTTACATAGCAGGACTGAATAATAATAACAATATTTTTAGTTCAGAATTTTATATTATTTGGAAAATTTTCCTAAAAAAATGCGAAAATGCGAATGAATTTGTTGCTTTTATTTGTTTCTTGAAATACTTCAATAACGAAAAAAATGCCGTCCAAATAAAAAACAAAAGAAAGATGTTCTGTGTCTGTGCCAACAAAAAAGAAGAAAAGAGACATAACATGGCTGTTCCACCATTTTTACTCGAATAAAACCTGAAAACTCCCTTCGCTCTGCTTGCGGTATATATTTTTTTATTGCGTTTTGATTTTTCAATCAAACAATAAAAGCAAACCGCAGCTATATGATGCAGATGCTCTCGCTCATGCACACATAGGCACACGTGAGTGTAGACGAAATTTTTTCCAAGTTTTACTTAATTGGAAAATTCTCAACATTCTCACATTAGAGTCCTGAATAACCGCAAAACAATTGCAACTTTTCTTGTTGTACACAGAAAAAAAAATAACAACAACAAACAAATGAAACTGCCAAATATAAACAATATATGTGCATGAAGCTGTGTGTTATTTTCATCTAACTGATGAACACAAATATCTCAATTATGTTCGTCATGTCTGCAGTAATGTCCACACATATAAATGCATATTTGCTATAAGCATGCATGTGTGTTTGTGCTTTCATATACATCGATGGGTTCTGAGGTATACAGGGGAATATTTCCGTTTTTCTCTTACACATACCTTTGAAACTTTCCATCTATATTTGCTCTCGAATAACTGAAAATTAATTGTGTTTCCCAGTTACAATCCTCTCAAAGTTTTATCTCATCATCAATGTTATCTTCGACCTCATTGAAATACGTTAGGACATCATTGTCTTCGGGGCAGTTTTTCATATAAAAATTATACTGAGTTAATGACAATTAACTCAACTAACGTAATCCCAATTTGCCTAAGGTGCAATTTTTATAATAAAATATTATAAACTGTACGTTTATAACATATAAAGGTCTGTTATACTGCCATTTTCATCATCTGCTCTTTTTTTTAAATTATATTGTTTTTTATTTGATGGATATCCCGACATTCGAAAAAGGAAAGGATATAGAAATAAAAATCGCGGGGGGAAAAAAGAGATGAAGAGAGAAAGGAAAAGCAGCGACTTTATGGTTCTTAAGGAAAGGTCCTGTAAGGTTTCTGCAACTCAAGCGAAACTCGTTTCGTCACAATGCTTGCAACACCCAAAAAGAAGCTTTAGAGACTCTATAAAGTATATATGTTCTTCATCACCATGAAGTTCTGGGCTGACTAAGTTATATCCGTTCGTCTATGTGTCTGTGCGGTGTGTGTTGTTGACACACGATTTTCGCAAAAACGAAGATATCGATTTCAAATTTGGTTCAAATACTGCAAGTTTTCGTACGCGAGACGATACTGAAAATGGGCCAAGTTGGTCAGAGCACAGGCCCGCAGTGAACCGTGAACTGAATGCAACTCCGTTTTTCTAAACAAAAATTTGTGGCTTTTTACTCATTACTCACAAGTTATAAAAGATAAAAGGTTGAAATTTTCCGCTTTTACTTTAGGAAAAACTCTACTATTTATGTACGAAAATGGAAGAATCAGCCAACTGCACACAAAGTTACAAGCGATTTTATTTTCTTTTTTTCGTTAAGGTAAAGAAGAGAGGATATTTAAAATAATTTCGTACATTCGTCTAATGAAGGCGGACACCACGATCTGGTGGATTAATTTCTTCTTAATAGCGCCATCGATACGGGTATTTAATGAACTAAAAGGTGAAAGATAAATTTGATACTCTTCGCCTTTTTATACCAATAAATAAAAGCACCATTCGCTACGCAGACGAACATAATTCTCGTATTTGTTGTTTTTTTTTTGTTTTTCTCAAATTTTAACAGGAAACACTATAGAGGGCATGATTCAACATTAAATACCCTGGACTTGTTCATTTAATGCAGTTATTCATATAACAACATTTCAAAAAAAATCGACATATGGGAAGTGGTCGAAAAGGGGGGTAGTTTTCGAGCCATTTCCCATAGCGTTCGTTCTTGGCCAAAACACGTCGATGTACCAAATTTCATCAAAACGTGTCGAAAAGTCTTAACACAAGAATATAAGGTGGACAGACGGACAGACAAATCTAGAAGGATTCAGAATGTTTTCTTATATAATGAATCTTATATAATGAATGAGTGCATCTCAAATCCTTCTGAGTGTTGCGTGCGTACGCGTAAGCTTAATATACCACTGTATAAAATGGTATAAAAGTATCATTCCTACTAAAAGATACTTTATTAAGCCATTCACAGTAAACCAACTGCAAAAAGAAATTTAACATCCACACGCCACATGATTTGACTAAAAGACAGTTATTATATCGAGTTTTTAAATGCGAGTAGTTGAGTTTTTATTACTAACCAATAAGCTCGAGATATATTGTGAAGCATGGCGGGATGAAAGAGGGACAACCAAACGTGGTAAAAAAATTCGAATTTGAAAAAAGGTCGCGATAAAGATCAAGTCAAAGAAGCTAAAGGGTTGATGTAAGTAGAAAGGAGAGATGCACGGGCAGAGCTATTTATCCATCTATGTCCGCCTCTAGTTGCCCACCAATGCAAAAAAGGAACTAGATCATGTAGGCAAGGCGATGATTTTGATAACACCACGCCCTATACTTCTATAATCCAAAATTCACGGAGCATGGTGTGTGATTTGGAACGTTTAATACGCAATATAATCCGGCAGAATAAAAAGGTAGAGCAAATTTTTAAGAAAGTTTCTTGAAAATCACTTTTTCGGAAAGTCACGAAAGCTTTATAGCGTTGAAATTTTGTGATACCACTTTTTCTTGATTTTCTTTAAACTTTTTTCCCTTTTTAATTTACTTCTTCGTTAACAATATTTACCCTAATCGCACCATATATTTTTAAAGCGAATAACACCGCGACGTCACTTTTAATTACTTATGAGAGTCATGAAAATAATTAAAATGTTGTTGGTATTGTTCATCATTCAAATTCGCTTCTATATTTATAAATGGAAAATATTATACACACGCCATTTGCATCTTGGAAATGCGATACGAAATAACCAAAAAATTTAAATTGAAAGTTTATATGTAACAATCAAATGTTACAGTTGGCAGCTCTGCGCACGCGCTGTGATCGTATTTTTTACCTTGTGTGTAGGAATTTTGTAATTTCTTTTTATTTTATTACTTCGTGGCTTTACACGGCTTTGAGCACTAATTGAAATAATTATAAAAATATTTAAATTTATTGAAATATATTGAGCTTTTTGTATTGATGATATTTTGGTTTTTGCTATCAGCGTTTAGTTTAGTGCTCTCATCAAAGAGAGTCTTTCTTCTTTTTTGGTTGTTGTTGCTTCCAAACAATTGCCTTGGTTTGCGTTGTTAACAGTTTTTCTCTTTAGTGTGCTTTTAACAGTCTGAAGTTTGCGTGCTAATTTAGGGGAGCATTTTGAATACGACGAACTTTTTTTTTCTTTCTTCACAAACTTTATTTCGTCTGTTGCTTTCTGACATGGATTATTTACATCATGTCGAATCAAAACAGGTGCTGATTTTAACCGATTCATCAGTTGTTGGCTTTGCGGGCGTTGTTGTCACGCGAAATGTGCAGGTATTACTGGCCAGCAAGCAGTCGCATTCCTAGATCGTTGGAAAGGGTTGCGTAGGTCATGTCCCAACTGTAGGAAGCTTCACATTGACCTTTAAAGCTCTCCACGGAGACAACGAATGGTTTTTCTAAATTAAGGAAAATACTTGTGATAGTGAGTGTTGCCACCTGTAGCACTCACCTTCTTCTATAGTCTGTAAAACACTAACTTGTAGAGTTGCGTGCGGTACTTCAACTCCGTCTTCATCTAAATCTGATACCGGTGTTTCTCGCCACCATTCCTCTTCATCCCCATCGTCAACGATAAAACTTGTGGATCTGCAATTGGCGAATCAGGTTACGGTATCAAGTGTTCCATTCGCGGGTAAAGCAAATATTGCAAATAAGCTGGGAAGACTTCCTCGCGTCATTTATGCTGAGGTGGCAAGACTATCTCCGCTTAGTGGTACCGTTCAGTCTAGTCAATCTACATTTCCAAAAAATGTTAAATGTTAATAAATCCTCCTCTCCTCGCAGCTGTTCGGATGTATCCGCTGGACAATTTACGCAAGCTGCACAAGCAAGTTTAGTCGCTTCCTTTATTTTTTCCCCAACTCAAAACTCTCGGGTTCCTATAAGGTTGACATCTGCTTGATCGCAGTAGCCTTCGAGAGGCAACATTCCTGTCAAAATTGTCGCCTGACACCTCTGAGGATAACAAATTGGCTCCATCTCAACGTAGAGCTATCTCGTCCTTTAAGTTGTTAGTTCCAATTGGCAATTTTGTTAAATTAGCCATTGTGGGCAGTGGGATCTTTAATGAAGGAATTAATTTCTCGGGATCGTCCCTGTAATACTGGCATTGGATTTATTGCCATTTGGCGAAAATTGCCAATAAACAGTTATATGTAACTTACTCCTGTATTCGCCCAAATGCGAAACTCTGTTTATAAGAAACATGCTGCCCTCATTTGTTAAGTGGTCGAAAAGTTTTGACCTACTGATATAGTCATGGGGCACTTCAACTCGCCACAAATCACTTGGTGTTGCAGTGATAATTATTCAGCATCTGATAAGGCTATTGCGGTTTTCAGTGAATTATATAATCGTAATTTACTTCGATACAACCGTACTCCTAACTGTAACGGCAGACTGCTTGATCTTTACTTTGCTAATTTCCCCGAGACAACTGTAAATCACTGTCAACCTTTTAGCATAGCTGAGGCATGGTGGTCCCTTGAACCACCCTGACGTGTCAAATTCAAGTTCTTCAAATAAAGATTTTGATCCTAACAAAACCAATATTTTACCGCTTAAATTTCATATCTCACACACTACGTTCGATTTTTCTGCTGGGAATTTCGGATCCCCACTGTTATCATTCCAAGGCTTTTTCTGTGGTTCTCGCATGGATGTCGTATATACTGATTTTAGCTTAGCTTTGAACTTAGTTAATCGTAACTTATTGATCTTCAATCTCCAAGGCTCTGGCTTCCCTTTGTATTTAGTGAAATGGATAATCTCTTATCTTCATAACAGATTATTAAGAGTTCTGTTCAACTTTATCACCTCGAATGAATTTTCAGTGACGTATGGCGTCCCTCAAGGCAGTCACTTAGGGCCTCTTTTATTTATTCTATACATTAATCCCTCCTCGGTGATTAAATCCAACCAGCACGCTGACGACGTGAAACCGTTTTCTTTCTTCTCCTTGGAATCGCAATCGTATCGGCTTCAAATTGACTTAAAAAATTTATAATGAAAATAAATCTAAAAAATGCAAGAAGCTTTCGTTCTCAAGGAGAAATTCATTCAAACCCCAGTATTTAGTCGATTCACACAAGTTGAAAAACGTGGATACGTTCGTCAATTTAGCGGTTCTATTCGACCAAAGTTTACGTTTTAATTTGGACATTGAGCTCTTTTTAAGTAAAACTAAGTCGGCGCAGGGTTTCACAAAAAAGCTGTGCAGCTAGACCAATACTTGCGTACGTTGTGTGGTGTTATGTAGATTCAATGGAATTCATTCGAAAGCAATTCTTGCCGTTTGCCCTTAGAAATTTGGGTTGGTATCCGCTTGTCTCTGCCTGCTTATGAAACGTAGATTTATTCTTGAAAATTTCTTCTTAATTAAGTTAATAAATGGTACTATGGATTTGCCCGCTAGAAACTTCATCCTCGTTACGCTTAGTCAATGTAAATATAGTTATGAGCTGTTTAAGAAACTTAAATGATGTCTATCACTAAACCTTAATATCGGACTCTTTAAATTCTATTAAAATAACTACGCCTAATACGCGCGAAATCCATTTGTCGTATTTAAACTAACTGACAATCTTAACATCTATGATTTGAAAATTAACTGGTGTTGTTTCCTTTTATCGGTTGCCAAGCTCTTGCATGTTTGCAATGGCTTAGGGGCTCACTTGCAACTTGGCTCTGTACTGGCTGTGGGCGTGCCTTTGTACTAGTTGTATAAAAGTTTTTTTTTTCTGTCCTATTTATTTATATATGCATTGTGTTTTTCTTTACTTCTTATATACTTTGCATTACTTTCTAATAACAGTTGCAATTTTTATGACTTTCAAAAGTTCAGTACTTTTTAGACAACCTCGGTGCAGTTGGTCAAGCAATTTTAATATCCACAAACAATCTCTTCTTGATTAATTTTTGCGTTATTAACCATGGAATAGATAAACGAATATAATTTAACCGCTTTTTTTTTATATGATTCTTGGAGTTTCATGTAAAGAAAAATTCAACAACGCTTGGGAATAATACCTTTTTTAAAAAACCTTAAAGTATTTATGCGACTCCTTGAAGTGCCTTAAATGAATTATGTACTCGCTCTTCTCTGCTTATAATCGATTTATATTTAATTACAATGACATACTTGAGTATAGAGTTAGTGCAAATACATTAATGAGATCTAATATATTTACGATAAACGTTAAAGTGATTACTAAACCAAAAATGTTCGTTTTAGTTAATTAAAATAAATAACTATAAACGAAGAAGCAACAGTTTGTTTTAATTGGTATATGTTTGCATGGTTGTGTATTTGAGCGAGGGTTTACAATAAAAATTATTAGGTTAGAATATATTAAAAAAGTAAGTTTTCCCATTATTTTACTCATAGAATGTTTTCATTTTCTCTCTCTCTCTCTCTCCCCGCGTTTGCTGTTAAGCATTATAGACATTTGATTAAAACGAGGTGGAGCTTTAAAGTCTACGACAAACACGGAGAGTGAATAATGAAGGGAAGAAAGAGAGAGATTTTGCGCATTTTGTTGAAAGACAAAAAATTTTTGGGAAAATGCATAAATCACATTGTATACGTGCGTATGCTTGACGCAGCACTGCTGTAAACCTGTTTTATGTTTTTTCATGATTATTATTGTCAATCTTGTTGCCGTTGTTGTCGTTGTTGTTATTGTCCTTACATGCATATATACATACGCACATGCAAACATAAAAGTTAATGCTCTCTTACAGCTTTATTGGTTTTTAATGAGTGTTTGAGTTGATGAAGAATTTAATTTATGATGTCCCGCAACCCCAAACCCAATCACATAACGGCATCACTTATGAAAGCCTCTGAGCCGCTTGTGTATGACTCCCCTTAAATTATGCCACACAAACACATAAACACCCCATCCCTCTCTTCCCCCCACAAACACACAACACACAAACACAAACACATGCATGCATACTTATAGAGTAAAATTTTTAAATAAGTATAAAGGAGTCTATGTTATCTGTTTGTTTGTGTATGTAGGTCTTCTTCTGTTATGTATTGGTTTGTGTTATTGCCATAAATGAAAATTGGTCAGCGTACATGCACACAAGGATGTGTTCAGCCATTATTCAATTTTAATGAAAAATGTTTCCTGATGTATGTGCGTATGTATATATATAAAGCAGATCAGACTTTGCGTTTCCTTGCCTTCCCTACACATATACATAAACCCATATGTTTATTACACAGTGTCCTTATAGTGGAAAGTATAACATAGTGGAGTCGATAGTTTGACTCTGTGTGGGCTGTGTGTGTGTGCTGTCTTTTCCCATACCATAACTGCTGCTACTAGATGTACTACTATTAGCACTACTACTACTACTGCGCTATTACTATTACAATTACATGTACCAAAAATATATATGACAGTTTCGCTTAAATTGAAATCTTGATATTTTCATTTTACTTGTATTCTTATGAAAACTCGTGTTAGAGTTGCTATTGTTGTTGTTGCCAGTGTTTGTATAAACCAAATTGCTTGTTATGTGGCTTACAAAAAATAAAAAAAGAATAAAAGGAGAGAAAAAAATAATAAAAATTCAAAAACCCCAAAACATAAATAACGTAAACAGTTAAGGGGCCAGAAAAGAGAGAAAGCAAAAATGACAGAGTGAAGATAAACACACATAAAAAAAAAGAAAGAAATTTGCTATTTTTAAATTAATAGACCAACCATCCGACCAACAAACCATTAGTTTATATAAGTGGAATTCAACCATAAACACATTTGAAATAAATTTTACCTCTTGGCCACCTCTTCAGCTCTAATGACTGACGACCATTCTTTTGACCATTTTGTTGTTGAGTTTTTAGTTCATTCTCACTCCCTCTCTTTATATATATCTTTCTCTTTTCTTCATTTCATTTCTTTCTCTCTCTGTCTTACTCTCAATCATTTCATTTGAACAGCCAATAGATGACCGGGCGTGAAAGGGGAAAATCGGTGGAAGATTTTATTGGAAAAGGATGCAGGCAGGGATGTTGTTATCGTGCTTTGATGATTTAATTTTCTGGTCTTCTAATTTAATTTTATTATAGAAATACTCACTAACGAGGATGTGTGTGCTTGGATTACTACAGCGTATGGTATGGTACAGTATGTCAGGGTATGACGACGATGATGATGATGATGCTATTAATGTTGCTGCTGTTATCCTTGTTGGTGTCGTTGTTGTTGTTATTACTGGATTTCCATAAAACAGTTGCTGCAGTATATCTCTGGGTTGTTCGTGGATCGTACATCTGGTATATATGTATATATAAATAACGCAAAGCCATTTCATTTCTCTTCATATTCGTATGCAAATTCATTAATGGAAAATGGTGGTATTGTTTAATTGAAAAAGGAAACGTGGCAAAGGTGTTTTATAAATGGAATTGGCACAACAAATTTACTCATATAATATACGTGCATCTACAGATAGATATACATACAAATATATATATACACATGGTATACGCAGTAGGTAGATGGTGTGCATAAAATAATTTTTGTTGTTACTTCTTATTCGTACAGAGGGAGAATTTTTAATTAAATTTTATCATACTTCTTTTTTACTGCTCTCTTCTTTTTTTTTCTTCTTTTATCAGTTTGGTAATATGGAAAAGGTCGCTAACAATTATGTTTATATGTGTTCAAAAGAACATACAGTACATGGCGTTTCACACACGGAAAAGCATTCATTTAATTGAATTTTTTTTTTAATTTTTGCAGCTTAACGTAGGTTAGTTATATATATCGGATACAGATTAAAACAAAATGTGCTATGAGATAATTCTGTTCTTTAGTAGATTTGTTTTATTTCAATAAAATCTAAATAAGGAAACCATGCTTTGCTGAGTAATATTTTCCAATTTCTTTGCAGAGGACTATTCAAAGCGTTGGAAAACGTTTTTTATCAGTGTTCGTACATAAGGTTCTTAAAATATTTTTTAGTAATTATACAGAAATAATATGGCAGTTATGGACATATTCCCCCACGAATCGCCATTTTGCAAATGCAAAGAAAAAATCATACAAACTCTTGAAATATTGTTCGCAATCTGTTAAAACCAATACAAACTTTACAAAAACGTCGATTAAAAAAGAGTTGCTTTGATCTTTAGTCAAAATTTTTTTTAACGAAAAAGCGCTCAAAAATCGATTATTAAAATAGTTAAAGTTGACTATTTAAGAAAATGTGTTTCACCGAACAAAATTCTCGTGAAGCTACCGTTAAAATTTAAAAAGCCAATTAACGCAAATTTATCTTGACAAGACAGATACGATTAGTTCAAAAACCAAAGTTTCGAATAAACTGCGATTAAATTTTTCCTTTTTAAGTTTTCAGTTTGATTACCATAAGTAATGACTTTCTTCAAAATACGTATTTTGTAAATCACATAAAGAAATAAAGTCCCTCTTAAAGTCTTTTGAATGTAAATACTGAATGGCTCGAATTGGTCCACTTTTCGACGATTGCCCATATAAAAAAATTGTTGTTTTAAAATTTCTCAACAAAATTCGCCGAGTAATAGAATTTGTGTGTTCTAAATTGGTATAAAAAATTTAGATGGGATGGGACAGTTTTTGCCACCCCTTGCCAGCAATTGCACTACGAAAACTGAATTAATTTCCAAGACTTTTTCGTGAAAATTCGTTCATAATAAAAATTTGGCATAAAAATTAATCTTACCGTGTGTTTTATGCAACATTTTGCATTTACTATTTGCTTTTATGGCACGCACGCCTACAATTCGGTAAGCATTGAGAGATTTCTCTATCGATGCTATTTTATTTTCTCTTAACACATTGCATTGGATACCGAAAACTAAATCTTGTAGAGAGTCGTATTGCACAAAATTCGTTTGCGTGGCTTGGCTTATAAAATTCAATTTTTATAATCGTCGTTAGAAAGAGGATGAAGACAGTTTGCTTGTCTTCATAATAAAATAAAAAAAAAGATATAAAACAAGACAATAACAGAAATTGAAAACAATATCTTAATAAAAATATATATACATTTTTTATATGCAGTATTCGGAAATGATCATTGTAAGAAGCTGTCTTCAAAGCGGTCAGTAAACCCTGTAACCTATAACTTCTACCAAATATTAATGACACAAGTGCTAACTGCACAACTGGATCGTCTATAGTTATATTTGAAATTCCTGTTTTTAAAATAAAAACACAACAAAAAAAAATTAGAGCACAATGATGAAGCAAATTGCGATTTGAAATTTTGTATAACCACTTCTCGAGTAAAGGAAAGAACTGTTTAAATACATACGGTAGCCAAGAGCTTAGATATTTTCATATATTTTGAGTTTCTCTTTTTAGTTTAGTTCTTCACATCAGACCCATATTCCTGTCTACGCTTTACCTCCACATCTTTAGGTCAATACGAAGAAGTAAAAAAAAAAAAATACGTATCTTATAAAAAAATTGCACAAGGTACTTTATCTACTCTATTAGAGATCATTACTTCTATCTCTTAGAAATGACATGAATTCCTTAGAAAAAGCGTCAAGGATTTTTTATTATGGCCATAAAAATGGAAGCCCTGATCGAACAAACAATAAGTTATCGATAAAAACTTATGCTAAGGAGAAGCCTGCTGATAACAGAGGAGAAGTAGACGAACTTCGTTATGCCGAAAATCTACGATATCACGTTTTTTAGAATATTGAATCAATTTTTTGTCCCAATTGGACCATTTGCTGTTGCTAGCGTTGTTTCATTTTGTCGGGGCAAAATGTGGCTATTAATGGTAATTTTAAGACTGATTGTAACACTATTAAGATACATTTAGAATGCAAAAAGTTGGTAAGCAGAACGTTGGGAGACTTGAAATTTATAATAAAGTTTTGCAGTAAAAATTCGAGTTTTTACTGAAAATAAATTGCTGTCAGTTACGTCTTTGTTACGGAATATTTTTATAGCCATCACCAATGGATGAGCAGTACATTCATTTGTCAAAACGTTTGCGACGCCCAGAAAGAAGCATCAGAGAGCACACAAGTTATGTATATTCTTCATGAGCATCACATTCTAAATCAATTTAAGCATGCCTGCCTGCCCGCCTGTGCAACTGTCCATCTGTGTAATGTCTTTTGTAAATATTGTAATGGGGGCAAAAATGAAGCTGTAGACATCAATATCGGCAAAAACATTAGAAGATCTTTCACGATGGTTGGTATTGAAAAAGAGCCAAATCGGTCAACAGACACGTCCACAGTACTGCGTAAACTGGTAAAACCTCCGTTTTGCAAAAGGCACAAAACATTGGTTTTTCCTCATTACTTATAAACTATAATAGATCACTGTATAAAAGTTTGAAGGCATATTCTATAGCCGATGCTGTAGCACCTGTACAAAACAAGGGAATATTCAGCATGCCTACACAATAATATGGTCTATCAAAGTTTTATTTTTTTTAATACATTTTTAAGGCGCAGAAACAAGCTTCAAACGCCGCATAAAGTATATAAATTTTTGATCAGTTTCAAATTGGACATGCACCTAAACATATCCGCCTGTTCATCTATCTGTCTGCGTAACTCTGGTGAGCATTCTCTCGTTAGATTGAAGATATCGTCTACAAATTTGAAAAAGAACTGGAAATTGTTAAGTAATGACTTCAAACTACTACATCTATAGACATTGGTGTGATTAGCGGGGGTCTCGCTTCTTTTTAATTCAATTAAATTGGAAACCAGTTCAATAGTAGTTTTAATATAACTTACGCAGTATTAACATCATTGTTTTTTCGACAAAAGTTGCACACTTCTCTTATATTGCCAACTAATATTGAAATTAATAAACTATCCAAATCACTTAAGTGTCACTAAATGCATCAACATACAAAGTACAATAGAGCTCAGAGTACGTTTCTATAGGTGAATTTAGCCATAAAATCACAGAATTTTTTTATGGAAGTTAATACTCAATAGTCAATACAAAGCAGAAAGAATGTTTGTTGGACTAAGAAGTTTAGATTGGAATCCACTTATTCTCTTGCCACCTTATGAAAATAGTGCAGTACGCATATTCTTACGTTCCCTTCAGAAAGATATGTTTGGTCTAGGCAGTACCTTCACAGCAAAGTCGCTAAGTTGTGTATGTATGTATGTAAGTACACCAATGGATAAGTTAAAAAATTTTAGATAAAGTTTCTGGAACTTGTTATGATTTGAGCCATAGTGCTCCATATTTTTGTGTTATGGCAGCGCAGGTTAATGGAAAGAAATAAAAAAAATCTGCATCAGTAACCGAATAGGCAAAGGATCACGACCATGGTCACGGTTTCAAATCTCAAGAACGGTAGAGTTTATGATCTAAGTTAGCGAGCATATGGTCTAAGTTATCCGGTAGCCTTTAAATCCCTACTTTGTAAATTTATTTACAAAATATATAAACAATAAATAAATAAATAAACAAAAATTTATTGTGAAAAAAGGCTACGTACAATCAATTTTCGAATTTTTTTCTTTGGTATGTTGATACACATGCTCTAACATACGTTGACATTATCAGCCATTTTGCATTTTTAATTTATTTTTGACAAATATAAAAGTTGGCATTCGGTGAGTGTACTTTGAGCAAAAACCGAAAAAAGCACACCCAGTTCTGTTGAATGTGAAGGTCTTGCTGAACGCTTTTTTCGATTACAATGACATTGCATAATATCTAAGGGGATTACTTTCACTTTAAAATCACCTTTTTTTGAACGTATCGTAGGTGTCAAAATTTTGGAGGGATTTTTTTGAAGCACAATTTTTCAAAAAGGATTAAATGTTTTTTATTTATTTTTTTTTAACTCAAATTTGGACAACTTACCTGCTTGCCGTAGGTCTCATTCAACTAACCACTGTAACAGCCTTAAAAAAGAAAAGTTTTCTTTTAAATGATTATAAACAATTTTACTGTAGCACATTTAGCTGCAGCTTCCCAGCTGACACAAATACCCTTGCCGTGGCTCTTTTTTTTTTTGCTTAAATGACCAATTATTCAGGCAATGTCCCGTGTACGTAACACTGCGACGACCAGAAAGAAGAAGAAATGAAGAAAGGGAATGAAGAAGGGATATATCCTCATCCTAATGGGTTTGTGTGGCCGACCGGTAAGTGTTATGCCTTTACCGATTGAACACTCACTATAGTTACGATTAAAGTAAACTCTACCGCCCTAAGATTTGAACCGGCGTTTCTTACCTACTCAACTACTCTAGAGGGCTTTTGCTTGGGAGGTCGCTCAAAATTTGCAACGAAACAATTTTTGCGAATTTTAGAAGATTCAAATCATCTATGAAGAAAACAAAAACATCGATTTTTTAAAACATTTATATTGGCTTACCCCTTTAAACACATAATAACCTATGGTAAATATTGCAATCTATTATAATAGGGCTTAATGGCTTCCAGGTTACATAAGCATCAATAAACAAATAAATAAATAAATAACCTCACCGAAGAATATTATTCTACAACTTTTTCCTCCATCTAAAAAGAAGTTATCCAAAAACTCTTCTTCTCTTAGCCTCTAACAGAGGGTCTTAAAAACCTTTAGCTATCTTCTATTCCTTTTAGGGTTTCCCTTCGTCAACTTTGCTACTAGTATTTACAATTTACTATATAGAACAGCGATAATTGCGGACAAATAAGCAAAACATAAATTGCGTACATAGTAATGAGTTAATTACTTTTATGACGTACATGAAATTTTGCCGTATAACTGCACGCTTAAAGGTACAAACATATGTTTGCATACGTATATACAGATACGTACACGTACGTATACGTACACGTATATAAAATATTATACATGAGAAAATCATGTTTTTTTTTGTTTTTTAAATGCTTTGCTGCAGATCATAAAGTTATTAATTAGGTTTTAATTAAATTTACTCCATAGAAAAAGAAAAAAATAATGATCATAATAAATAAAAGAAAATAAAGGAAATAAAAAAAACAAATGATTTATTATTAATTAAAAAAATGAAAATTTAATTAAAAGTAATTAGAGTATTTTTTTTAATGAAAAATGGTTTTCTTCAATTTAAATCAAGTAATTGATGAGGTTATTAAATGAAAACCAATAGATTAATAACTAACAATAATAAATGGGAAATATTTAAATGAATAAGTGAATAGTTAAGTATAAAAAAATAAAAAAAAACACATAAATACAGAAATGAAACCACAAACGCAATAAACAAATCAACAAATTCAATTAGGAACCATTATGTCTTTATATAATCTATATATATATACAAAGCAATTCAGTATAATAGGACAAGGAGCATAATAATAATAATAATAATAATAACAACAAGAACAATGGCAACAATCACAATTAACGGATTTAAGCTTTATAGAGAATCTTAGCAGAAAAGTTGAGTTGTTCGTTTTCTTCTTCAGCATCAGCATCATCGTCCCCATCGTCATTATCATATAGCCGTCAACGCAACTAACCTCACTCTGAGCATAGAAACTCAAAAAGCCATTTAACTAAATCAAACCGCATACAAAGAGACTTTTCTAATTCCATCATGCGCTCATTTTCTCAATTATTCAATTCAATTTAATGCTCTAGACGAAGTTCTCGAAACTAAACAAGCAAACAACCAAACAACTAACACACTTACTTACTTAGGGACCAGCAGATGTGCATATTCTATGAATACTCCATATGTGCATGTCATCGAGTTACATGTATGCGTGAGTACTGACGTATACGTGTGTGTGTTGGGTGCTTATGTATACGATTGAAATTTTCTTCAATTTTCAATTTTCTATGAAAGCTTTGGCAAAAGCATGATTTCACCATCTTCAACGCCTTGTTGTATACTTCTATGTAATCCTTATAAAGCTATATTCTTCAAAGAAAAGTATCGGGAATTGTGCGGATTAAAAATGCTTCCTTAGTTAACCATTGGGCTTCTTTGAAGGAAAGGATTTATATTCCAACCTTTCAACTGATGATCTCAGTCTAAACAAAAGCTTTCCATGTGACCACAGAAAGTTTTGTTTTTTTTACCTATTAACGTTAATGGAATTAAATAGAACTTCGCAAAGTTTTTCATCAAGTAAAGAAAAGACTCAAATGCAGCCGTAGCCTTCGACAATTGTCAGCAAGAAACCCTTAATGGAGCTAGTTTCGGCATGAGAATTCATTTATTTCTTGAATATTTAATTGATTCTAAATTATCTGAGAAACTAAACAAGTGTAAGAAAAAGAGTAAAAGTAATAATTTAGAAGCTTAAGGCCACCAATCCGATAATAAATGATAACCTCTCTCATGTACTTAAATTTCTGGACATTGCTTTAACTTTGGTTAGCGAAACACCAAACAAGGACAAAATCGAGTAACAACATTAAAGTCGTACAATGCCAATTATTAGATAACTTGCACCACTTCGCCTAATACAGTTGTTCACTTGTTTGGTAATAATACACCAAACATTATGTATTATTTTCATACTTTTCACGAAAGCTCGCGTAAGTTGCCATAAAATATTAAAAATTATATCTTTTCGCTATATAGATATATTGAGATTCAGTTGTCGTAGGATTGGCCATATGAGAGTGGGTTCAACAAATGTCTAAAGCCGAAACATAAGGCAGACAGACAACTAGAGGGACAGACATGATAATATTACTGCCGAAATTACTTTTCTAAATTCAAAATAGACTGGCACCTAGCGATATACCTGTAGAACAATACAATGATGAATACAATGGTGACGTTAATCCTGAATCCAGCGGTGGATCGAACAAACGAAGATTGTTATTATACACCTTATAAAGTACCGGAAAAAGGTTATGAAGATGATACATTTTGTCGGATTGTGGTAGGTAAATTTTTTCTGCACGCTTCGTAAATCTTCGAGACACATTAAATGGCGTTTCCTGAAGTAAGAAAGAAAATATTATCTGTTTAACCAATAAATTACCCGCCCAAAATTTCACGTTTTTTTTCCATCCAGCCATTCCATGAGCACTAAGCTATTTTTCATTCAGTACATCCCACTGTATCCATCTGAAATATTTTTGCATGTTGCATACGTCGGCACAAACTTAATATACTCTTGTATCACAAGTGGTGGAGGATATAAAAATCACGAGATGATATAATCTCATGGGTGGAGTAGCGTAAATTCGAGCGTGATTCGTTCTGAATAAATGCTGCTCGCAAGCGAACCCCAAAATTGTCGTTATACTTGTTTACGGCCTTTGCTTAATCGAACACAGAGCTTTAAATGGATGCTTTCCTTTACTTTTTTGACACGTATTCAACGTATACACGTACATATATATACAAATACGTATGTAATGACTGTTTATATTAAGATGTTTATACGTTAAAGCGTTTAGGAGTTGAGGTTATGTACGGTTTGCATTGTATTCAAGCAAAAAAGAAAGGAAAAGGAGGAAAATAAACACATATTTTCGTATCCTTGCATAACTTTAAAATAGTTTTAAAAAGGGTAAGTAATATAATAAAATATATAAATAAAATTTTCTTTACATTATTCTCTTTTTTTGTTTTATGGCGTTTCTTAGCTAAATTTCTCCTTTTATATTTAATTAAAAATCATACTAACTGTAAATTACCTTTAGTTTATGACATCTTTTACTCGATATTCACACGTGCACATGCACGTCACAATTACATTTTTTACTACGCGTTAGTGTAAAAACTAAACTACTAGCGCTAAATTAATTATGGGTAAAATGAATAAAGCGATGAGTGAGCTATTGGCATAAGTAATGATTGACTGACTGACTGGCTCACTGAGGTGATGGCACAACGCTTTCTTCTTTTAATGAAAAATCGCGGCGCGCAAACTTTTCACAACGATTCTCAATTTCATTGTACAAAGGGTATTAACTCGTTTAGTTATATAACAAGAGATATGGGGGCAACGGTATTGGCTTATATTTATATTACGAGCGCAATGCATGCCTGTTATACACATATACGTTTGTTGGGTTTTCATATTATAAACCAGACAATTTTTCGCAAATTTAATTAATTTCTTCATTAAGGTTTTGTGAGTTTTTTGAATGAAATACATAAAGAGAAAACAACGCCTACAAGACACATACGTCGCAGTCAAATAAACTTAATAATTTAATTAACCGGTTTTTATTAAGCCGTACATTCGACAAAAAATTGTTTTTTATTGATTTCTCAAATGCTAATTTTTTAAATGATTTTCATGGAAAAATAAAATGTATCCATAAGATTTTCAAAAATATATATCGACCGATTTTCTTCTAATAATATTCTATATATATCAAGAATGTTGTAGACGGGTAAGTCCGACCTTTAGATACCCTTCGCCACATGTATCAAGAAATATATAATTTTTAGAAAAATGAATGACTTTCATGGAAGCTCTCATAATGGAGGAGGATACTCAAACGTCAACGTGGTTTAAATTTAGGAAAATTAATATGTTTTTCAAAGTTTTTTTTTTCCAGTTATTTGCGTCATAATAAACCGCAAATTAGTCTTTCTCTGCGTAGAATGTTTTACTTCCATGAGAGCACCTATACATGGGTCCGTTTAAAAAATAGTTCTATGTAATCAAAACTCCCTATTGTTGATTTACTAACGACAAATTTTTATCATAAAGTATTAAAATGCTCTGTACGCCATTTAGCATGTAGAGTCTTATTTTCCATTAGAATTTCCGCATTCACTGTTATATGGCAAGGAGTTCAAAAAATTACCGCATCGGATCCAAAGTTTTCACACCAATTTAGAATACCGAAATTATTACTAAGCGATTTTCGCCCACAAATTCCAAAAATTAAAATATTTTTCCTTATAACGACTTACCAAAATAAGAAGGGTATAAACAATGTAATATCCCGTTTCATGAGAAAGGATAGGGCGGAAAAAATGATCAGTTTTATGATTATTACGTTCACGGCCGATTTAGTCGACTTTCGGAATTAAGCTGACAAGAGCGATAGGGAATCTTCTGATAAATCTTTTATTTGTAGTAAGGTTGCCAATCCGTGGTTGGCATGTGGAAAAGGGAACGGGCTACGAACAATTAAATAGACAAACAGGTATAATTTAAACTTGATTTATATTCAAAAATATGTAAATCTGAATCTCCCCGATGCATATTCTTACGCTTTACAAAAACCCTTTACAGAAATAATAAAATCTTTATGTTGAGCAGATTTACGCGCATATGCAAGAAATTAAAGAAAAACGAAATTTCCAACCTATGCTTGCATGCGTCCTTTGATTTAGTTATGTATACATTTACGAATAAGTTTAACGTTAAAAATTATTTAACTGAAAGGTAATAAATTGCAATATAACGAATCTGGACAATTTTAGAACGTATTTAGAACTTGTTGTTCCGGATAATTTAAAGTTTTCTATTGTTTATGGCATCTCTATATTTGTACACGTCAGTGGGCTAAATTTCATTAAGAAATCTTGAACGTTGCGAACTGCAAGTTGAATAAAAAAATACCTGGAGAGTACATGGAGCGACAAGCTTAAATCGATTCAGAATCACTTTTATTCTCGGTACAAAAGGTGGATCTGGCTTAAGTTCATCTGGATTTTACAAAGTACATCTGTACACAAAATATATCTTGTATTACAAGTGGTGTAGGATATATATCTGTAGAACTTATTATAAGTTTGTCATATTTATTACAAATCATGCTGATGGAATTTAATTCTAGGGATGCTGATCGCGAAAAAAATGGTTTGCTTAATGTAACTAAATAAAAAAAACGTATTTCTGCATGAAAGCAAAGCCAACGTTTTAATGGTTAAAGCGCGTCCTCCACATACTATGCTTCATTTTTTTACTTGGAATATGGAAACCTCAATATCATCATTTTATTATGTGTTAATCATAGCTATTCGTCATGCCTCCCCTTGGAAAACAATCCTTTCGAAGCAGATGCACGCAGTACTTCAACAAAGCAGTTAACTGTAACAAAAATAGAAAAAACAAGCTTTTTAAAAACGTATGTGAAAACTGGCTTTGCGTATGACTACTTAATCATCTCTGACGGATTTTCCCCGTGACGTCAGCCACGTAGGATCGATTCTTTTTACCCTATACATCAATAAGCTCCCTTTGTGAGTCTAGCTACATCTTAGTGTATGTTGACGATGTTAAAATGACTTCTTGCCTTACCTTGATCCTCTACATTGATATCTCGTTCCATCTGACTTATGCAATTTGACTATCATCTAAAAAGCTTTCATTCTCCAGGAAGATTTCATTCATTACTGATGCTTCATCGATTCATAAACATGGGAAATGTAGATTCGTTAGGGTTTTATTGGGCCAAAGCTTTACACAATGTCTTCCATTCTCTCCAAAGACCTTTCCATTGTCTTTTGACATTTACAAGTAAATAATACATTCTGGAGGTCAGATCTGAAGAGTGCGATGGGTGAAGCAACAATTCTAACTTCAATTTACAAAAATGTTGCCATCGACTTGTTACTCGATGCATTGTTTCGCGAGAAATCACGTTTATTTTCGTCAATTGGAGCCTGTTTTTCGGAAATTTCTTCTTATAATTGAGCTATAAAATACTCTTTCATTATTCTATCTTTTCCAAGGTAACTAGTAAATAGAAACTCACGTGCATCCCAAAATACGGAAGCCCTTACTTTAACGACCAACTTTTGGGTTTTTGGCTACGTTGCATATTTTTCCCAGGTCCCTTGTTACTCAGCAAATATATCGATTGAAGTGAGCAGTACCGGATTCTCGTTGTATACAACAGAAAAAAGTCTTTTTCGCAATTAAAAGCGCACCAAATAAATAACACGTCGATATTTTTGTTCTACTATTAGGACTAACTTTGTCCACTTTGAAAACAGTATAGATATAAACATACAAAATAATGAACACACTAGCTTTTGATACCTTTACGATGTCAGCTGTTATTTGCAACATCACTTTTGTGATGTGTGTGTCATAACACTTTTCAAGTCTATTTTGGTTTTGAAAGGTGTACTGAACTAGCAAAAAGCAATATTTAACCAACTCAGAGAAAACGGACACGAGAATTATTGATTGACATATTATCATGGACTTGCATTTATATCTTTGCTCTTGTAAAACTTAAACTGCTTGTTATTCTTATTGTTATAACTAATTTAGCCAGAGAAGTAAATCCTAAGACTAGTCTTAAACCACTAGAATCTAAGGCTATCGGCTTTATTGGAAACTTCACTGCAATTGAGAAAAAAAAACAAAGTTCGTCCCACTATAACCCACACCACTTGCGGTGGTACAAGCACATACTAAGTTTGTGCGGATGTATGCAATATCCAGAGGGATTTGAGATAGACCCTCTTTTTATTATACCGATCGATTCAGAATCGTTTTCTGAATTGAGGTAAACTTGTCTGCACCTGGTACTCTTGTGTCGCAAATTTTTGAGAAATTTTGGTAAAATTTGGTACATCGACATGTTTTGGTCCAAGAAAGAACGCTAGTCAAAATGGTTGAGATCGGACCACTTTTTCAATCGCTTGCAAAATGTAGCGTAACTAATGGTGGGCCATACCCTACTATATTGTGTTTGCTTGCTGCGTTTGAACTCAGGCTTTTGAACGAGAAATGTGGAAACGGTCCGTCGATGGGGCTGAACAGCTTTGCCAAATGCCATGCCATTACGATATATGATCCTTTCGTCTTATTTTTGCTTATTGTTTACCACCTTCCATCATGGTATTTATCACATCATGACATTTTTTTTATGACTTTTTTTAAAATTTAAAAATTAAATATAGAAAATATTTAAAAAACTACCGCAATTTCTTCTCACTTGCTCTCAAAAAGTGGAATTTAATTTCACACCTTCTAAAACCATCTACGCATATGAAGCCCTTTTTGGTAAATTTCTTTTTCTATTTTGTGAAGAACTCTGAGTTTTAATTTTGCTTTCTGCAATTTTTCTTCAGAGTTTCCAAAAGTCACTTCTTCTTCAGGCAATATTTGCTGTTGCATTAACAATTTGCTCTTCATTTAAATTAAACACGCAACTATTTATTTATTACTTGTATTTGTTTTTAAAATGAACCGCATAAAATCTAAAAACAAATTAAATTATAATTAAACAATTTCAATTTAATTATTTTGCACAACAAAATAGTTAAGCAAATAAATAATGGTGTACGTGCGTACATATGTGTGTACATACATGTGCACATTATCTCCCAATAGACCGTTAACCCGTTAAGATGTCGTTGCATTCCAAAAACAATTGTTGGTATAATTTTTTTATATTATGATGTATGAGTCTCCGAACGCCAGTATTCGAATTTGAACGTAAAGTAGACTCAAAGCCTAAGATTCAAGATAATCCCTTCCTTTCATAGACAAACGTCCCTTTTTGTTGATTTACCAGCGAAAGGACGTCGAATTTAAAAGACTTTTTATGTAGGATTTTTCCTAGAAGCTCTTCAAATTTAGGTTACGATTCTGAAAAGATTTAGGCACAAGATACAGCACAAATTTATACAAGAAATTGCATAAACAGTCTCGATCGGACAACTCACAAGCCTATAATTAACGGGATAGTTTAAGGAGAGCTGCAATAGGACACCCGAACGTTGCTTCTTCTTCGTTGTTTGATATTTGACGGTATAATACGGCAAATTATGGTATAATAAAGCGTTTTCTCGAACCTTTACTTTGATCTTAACCTTTTTTTGTTTTGTATATCATCTATCGTCATCTGTCTGTCCCTTAGGTTTGGACGGCAAGTTTATTACAACTTAGCTGCAAGCTTAGCTGCATTGCTTAGCAATAGCTGTTGTTATGTGGAAAATATGTTCTTGCAATATTTTCCTCGAGAGATCCTTGTGATTTTGGACGATATGGTTTACATTTGGTGCATGACTCTCGAGATCGGTGTGGAAGGTTCATCGCAACGAATCTTTTACGATTAACAATTGCAATGTGGTTAGAACTACTACTACTGCAATGAAAACATGAGTGACTCTTGAGATCTGCGTAAAATGCGTACGACAGTCGTTATAGCAGAGTTTTGGAACCTGCTTTAAACGTCGAAAGCGGCGTTCCACAAAATTGACTTCTGGGACTTGAGTGAAGTTTTTGCTGCAGACCGGCTTGTGATCGGTCTTCCATAGGAGTTCCCTTCTCTATATTTCTGACTTACAGGCAACCCTATCTAAGCAACTTTGATCTTCCTAGCATTCAAACGTAAAAAGATTCGTTCCAAGTAATCACTTCTCCTTATCACTCAAATGTTTCGCAAGTGTTGTCCATATTACACCATTTCACTGGCATTGGCGGTCACAGACATTTATCTTTATCCTGTATACTTTTTATAAGTGAAGAGTGTTGTCGTATATATTATAATGTGCACAGTACGATATGCGGTAAATTCATGTGTGTACGTGAACGTCTCAAAAAATAACTTTAATTGTTAATGGGTTAACACACGTGTGTGTGTTTAGCTCTGTACACTCATATACACACGATTGCATTTCACTCAATAAAGCATTAATTTTACATTAAATTACAAACACGCACCATTTCGTACAACAGCAACAACGTTAACAACCACCAAGTTCAACACTTCATTTGCAATGAACGCTGAATTTTGTATTGTTAGCGATAGAGGGATAATGAGGAGCAAGAGCTTGTGTACCAGTAAGGCATGGATGTGTATGTATGTATATGTGTACCTTAGGGAATTGAAAATTGGAATAAAGCTGCATTTAAATGTGTAAGTGAAAGCTTGTGCAAGTGGGGCCCTTGAGAAGTGAGAGTGAAAAACGATGGTGTTTGCGTTGATTAAACGCTTTTTCACAATTAATTAAGTTTAAAATATTTTCTAAAAATAAATAAAGTTTTTTTTAATACAAAATTTTCTAAAAAAGAGAAAATTTAATTATGTAATAAAGCTACTACGAGACACATTCGGAATATTTTTTTAAAGACTAATAAGGAAAGGGAAAAATGGAACACCAAATTTTTAATTATTTTCCATAATATTCCCCCGACCCTCGCCTTTCTTCCTTTCCCTGATAGTTTCATACTACAGTTTATACTGCAAGTAGAAAAACAAACCGCGTCGCTCTTCTATTGAAGCGTCTCCTTCGTAAATCCGTCCATCCGTCTACTCCAATTCATTGATTGTCTGTTGTTAAATATTAAGTCACACAGTCGTTAACCACCTCTAAGCTCCTCCGTAAACAACCAAATATGCAACTACACTTGGATCACTTCGAATTTTGTACACGTCATAACTAGAGAATAAGTAACAACATGTATAAGCTGAGCGCGTCCATATGACAAACCGTTTTGAATACGTATGTCATCAAAAAAATGCTTAAAACATCAAACAACCCTCGTTTAATAATAGAAAAAATAATAACAAACAAAAAATTAACTTTCATTTACATGAAAATTTCTACCGCACTCATGGATTGCTACCCTTAGATGAAGTTTTCCATTTGCCTGTTTGCGTGTATGTTTTCGTGTGCGTTTCTTTATGCTTTGCACTAAATTCATTAAAAATCATTTAATTTTATCTCACATATAACTGAGCGCAGTTCATGCTTTGCGATACTTCTCAGTTGTCTTTAGAGTCATGCTGTTGTTATTCAACCTTGGGCTATCGATGGTTAACACCTTCGTGAATATATTGTAGAATATTCGTTTTCAATTAAAGTTAACGTGAATACTCAGTCTTAATAATAATAACGGAATTGATTTTATAAAATAATTTCAAACTCAATCATTAAATTTCACAATCTGTCAAAAAAGTGTACGGAATTTATTCATCAAGAGCCTCAATAACAAAGGTCAGCAAATATTTTAGAAGGAAGACACATGTCCCCCAAGAAATATTTTTGAACCGAGCACATTATCAAATAGCAAATTTATGAATGAGTTATACCCTAGAACACGTTTAATACATCGACATATTAAGTTTGTGCAGATGTATACACTACCAAGAAGGACTTAAGATGGATCCAATTTTTATTATACCGATCGACTCAGAAACGCTCTCTGAATCAATCTGAGCTTGTCGTTCCATCTGTCAGTCTATCCGCCTTGCATTCTTTGTTTAACCCGGAGGCCGTAGCTTGTGAGATATTTTGATAAAATTTAATACATTGCCGTGTCAATGTCTCAAGGTCAAACGCTACTGAAAATGATTTAGATTGAATTACTGCTAAACTACGCTAGCAGCTACAATCAAAGGATTACGGGTAATAAGAAAATATTAAAAATGTTACTGAAGCAGTTGAAGACGAACCATGGTCGGGAAAATCATCTGTGAAAATCACTGAACATTAAAACAAATTAAAATTGTGACCTCCTTCAATTATTATCATTAAGTGTTAGGGAGCTTGAAGGCGGGAATATCGATTAGAATACCGCAAAAATTTGTAAAGGAACGTTTACAGTTATCTACTTTGCCTTCTCGTCTTTTTCCAAAACAACTCAATGATTTTTCAAAAGAAGTCATATCCATGTGATTTAAAATACTTGGTTACTGGTTCCAGAAGGAATAAAAGGAAAATAGTGCTAAAGATAAGCTAAAACAAACAAGAAAAGAAAACCGTCGAAGAAAGTTATAAATCAGAGCCATCTTGATTGCTTTCTTCGAACATCGTCGTGTACTAGTGTAATACCGGCTTGGCAATGGCAATCACAGTCCTGAATTTTTCAATAGCACTTCGTTGCTGTAACCTTTTCCTAATATTATTATCATTCCATCATTCCAGACGATAGTCGTTAGAACAAGAAATTTAATGCAAGTGCTTTATATGACGACCAAACGTTTATTAGGTTTACTAAATGTTTGAAAAGCCTTAAAAGCCTTATTATATATGAAATACCAAGAAATTAGACCTTTTTTCCTTTTTTTTCTATCGTAGTTGCCAGACAGTGTATACCTGATAAGTACCAGTAGCACAATGGATTCAATCATATCCGCCTGTCGGCCCATCTACTAAAGTAACGTACCCAGAAGATTGTTTGGAAGCGACAACCTTGTTTGAGCCTTATGTTATGACGCACCGGATAAGTAATCAATAACATCACCTAAATCGCCTTAAGATTTTGGCCCAGAATCTTCCCACTCCTATCCACTAAAAAAAAAAAAAAACGGCCCAGAATATATAAATATGGTATGCAATAATCATGAGATTCTGTCAAGTTGCATAAAATATTTGAAATAAGATGTACAAACGATATAATATATGATATCTTTACAAAAGGGACAGATTTTGATTTCATTTTGCAATTGAATATCACAAACGTGCTAATGACGAACATTAGAAAATCCTATATGGCAGCTTAGAATAACTCCTTTATAATTATTCCATCGTAATTAATGGACTAAGTAGTAATAATAAATAGCCTGGAAATAATTTTAAGTTCACCAAAAATCTCAATACTCTTGAAAGCAACGACTAAGTGAGTTTGATGAATGTAAAGTTCCTGTTACTTTTTTGACAACATTTACGTACACATACACGTATCTATTATCGAACAATAGCTAAGAGGAAAAGAAACGCATACAAAAAAAAAGGCACAAAGTTGTATACAAAAATCATTTTATCAAAATCCTCAGTTATGCTGTTACATATTACATAACCAATCAAAGACAAAGTAATAATTAGCTAAAACATTTTAAAGAAATAAATTTTTGGAATGACAGATGTCTGTCATGGTTTCCAGATTGCTACTGTTTTTCAAAGTATAGTAGTAGAGCGTTAAAAGGCACTTTAACAGCGGGTAACTGTTTTGTTTTTTGCCTCCCTTTTGTTGAATATTTTTGCCTGAAATAAATACATAAATCTTTTCAACCTGACTGATATGTATTTCAAGCTGACCTGTATGTATTATGTCTATTACACTGTTTCCGTTTCCGTTAATGTTCAAACTAAATCTTCCTGTTAGTTACCCTAAATGTAACAATATCATCGAGATTAGGTTATTTCTATATCAAGCTGAGTTTTTGATCCTTATTTGTAAAGCTTTTATACCTCCAGCTAAGCAGCGACGGGTATACTAAGACAATTGTATTGCTTGCCTTTCTATTACCCACGTTTAACCAGTTAACTGTTTCGACTTCTTTAGAAAATGTGCGTTTACATTGCTTCCTAAAAGTTTAGCGATGACGAGTATACTCGCCAGATACAGAGTATGCGTAATACGAAGTTAGGCTACAATGAAAAGACTTTTATTTTTTTATTTCGATACTGCACACCTTCATATAGGATTAGCTTTTGAAGCTGAGGGTACCTAACCCCGAATTTCCAGTTTGGACGGGTAGAGAGAGGACTAGCTCGTCGACTTACCTTTATTTCAACTTGACCTCAAAATATTTCAAACCTATTCAAGTGTACGAAAATATTTGAGTTTCCATTAAGATTTCAATTTAAATGGTAAACTGTTACACGATGAATATAACACAAAGTATACAAGTGTAATCGTCAACAACTATTAACTGAATAATCCAATGTTTATCTTATTCAAGACTTGTACTTGATTCTGGAATGTATGTCCATCCGTCTAACAAACTCAACTGCCCGAAAATTTTATCACTTCACACTTTCCAGCATAAAAGACTAAAAATTACGATTTGTTTTCATATAATGGCTTGCTTTTCAACTTTTATGTATGTTGCGGTCCAAAAAATAGACCTACGTAGTCCAAATGCGGTAACGCTGACTTCTTTGTTAATTTGCTATTATAAACCGTTTTTCATAATGAAGTATTGAAAAAATATTTTTACCACATAAAGATTCAGTTTTCGTAGGAGCGGTTATATGAAAGAGAGTTAAAAAAATTACTACATACGAACCAAATTTTTCAGACCAATTTATAATGTGGAAACACTACTACTCAGTGACTTTTGTCAAGAAATTTTGGAAATTCAAACGTTTTTTCATATAATAGCATTTTAAAATAAAACGTACTATGGGGAGTGGTCGAAAAAGCGACCCGATCCGAGTGGAGGATTCTGAATCGAAATCGTTTCTTTCGGTGTAATAAAAGGTGGGGCTACCTTAAGCTCTTCTTAATGTTGGGGATGCGGGTGTCCGCACAAACCTAGTATACCCTGTACCACAAGTAGTGTAGGGTATAAAATATGAAACGAAACCGAAACTGAGTAACGATAAACTGCAAAGTCCTGGAAAACAAAGACTATAATTGAACAAACCGACCATTAAAAACGCCTCATCACTTCACCTTAAACTCTTCTTTACCGATTTTTGTCATAAAATATTAGACAACAGAATTTATTGCCATATAAAAGCTTACTTTTTATGGAGGCCTCTATATAATAAATAAATGAAAATAAGAATTTTGTAGTGCAAACTTATTATTGTGAATTCATGGAGCGAATTTTCGTTATAAAACCCTAAAAATTAGATCTTGCTGCAATATAAGGAAAATTTGTATGAGAGAAGACCCGAAAAGAGATCAATTTCGTACAACTTCTGACCAGTCTTTTAATATTCCAAAATACTCCCTTCATCAATTTTTGCCAAGAGATATTAAAAATGGAATATATGTTTGGAATGGCAACTTTTTTAAAATAGGTCGTTGTGTGGGATTTGATCGTAAAAATTGTTCGATCCATGCTATTTTTTATAGCACACGCCCTCGGATCAAAGCGTATCGGTGCACTAAATTTCATTTATGTATCGTAAAAATCGAAGTCCCTGTAAGTTGAACACGGCTAAACGCCGGCTAAAATTGGACTTCCACACATGCTTAAGTTAACTCGACAAATTCTAGACATCTCTACGGAATATTGGCCAGACGGTATATGGGCAGTTGCGATTGGAAAAATTATTTACAGCTTGAGAAAGGAACAACTTTTTCGTTTTGGCCCACGAGAGGTGCGATGGTATAATTTCGGTGATAACGCCGGAGAATTCTTTCGTATTAATATCTTATCAGCATTCGTTGTATTGCATAGCAGGAATGCCGTATCGATCGCTATGTAAACACTTTGGCGTATTCTTCAATAGATGGGAAACACTCTCTCCAATGAATGTTGGCAGATATAGTCACTCGACATTGATCATTGAGGATGAAATTTACGCCTTTGGCGGAGAGAACAATCCTAAAGTACCGACTGTCGAACGCCAAAAGAATAAATGACAACAATGGATGGATTCGATTAAACGAATGATTCGATTAAAATTAAACATTTTCATGGAGGAGCAGCTCTTACCCATTATTGAAGCTCTGGATGTAAGCAAATCTGAGTGTTTTTGGCTGAAAATTGTTTGCATATACGGAAGCGAATAAATAAAACATACAGTTTTGTTACATAAACGAATCTCTTTCTGTTAAATGTTAATTGGCTTGAGTACTTTATGTATGGCATAGTCACAGGCATCACATGAATTTAGTGGAAATGATTTTGTTTGCTGACTAAAGGCTCTTTGGTCCGCTTTCCGCTTAACACCAGAAAGGTCTGTCTGTGGGATGTATATTTAGATACTCGAGAAATAAACGATTTCTGAGCATAAAGTACATAAAACAGGTTCTCGTTTGAGGTTAGCATACATACTAATACTAATTCGGAGAGAATTTTTTGTTTTTATAACATTATCATTTTATAGGACTGTTGTGAGATAAAGAACAAAAAGAATCTTTCCTTTTGCTCATCAGCTGAATCTATGAACATTTCTATGAATTCTTTAAAACCCCTCTCGTAAAAACGAGACTTCTCTCGATGATTGTCTTATAGGCTTCCAAGAGAAAAGCCCGTCGTTAGGTTTTAGATAGTGATCCTTAAATTCCTCATTGCCGATAACTGCATAGTTCTTAAAATAGGAACTGTAGATGAGGTTCCTCAGAAGATTCGCACAATTTCGGCTTCAATTTATCTGGTACTGTATACCGCCCTATAACACAGTAGACACATTCCATGCTATGTGAATCGATGTAGTACGAGTCACTTAGGTTATGCAAATACATGAGTCATTCGTAGCCCAAAACGATTAATTTAATTGTTATATTTGACATAACTTCCTTTAATTAATAACCAAGCTGAAAGCCCTATACGCCCACAATTTTTATAGCCGTCGGATAATAAATGTTTTTCTCACAAAAAACTTAGACGATCTGCTTTAGAAGTTGAATTCCCAGAAATATGAACACTATGGGGGCTAGGGTCGACTGCCAAAAAGTTATATTAGTTATAGGATATTGAATGTAATGAAACCGCAATATCTATTCTGTTCTTTTAACGAGTCATACGAGTCCTTTTTATTTTATTATACCAACACGATCACAATTTTCCGCCATGTGATTCGAATATGAACCCGCCATGTGATTCGAATATGAACATGTATATATAATATGTAGTATTTTTTGAAAAACGGAGGTTTTACCAGTTTACGTGATACTGTGGGCGTATCTTTGGACCGATTTGGTTAATTTTCAAAATCAACCGGCGTACAAGAACTTCAAGTTTTTCTGCTAAATTTGAAGTTGATAGCGTAATTTTTACAGCCAGGAGAATGGACAGACATTGAACAGACGGACCTGATTAAATCGATCCAGACTTTGATGCTGATCAAGAATACACGCACTTTGTGGGGTCTCCGAAGATTTCTTCTGGGAGTTGCAAACGTATTGATAAAATAAATATACTCCTAATTCACCGTTGATGGGTGTAAAAATGACGTGGGCTTCAAAATCGACTTTTGGCCGAAGGTGTTCACTCAAATCGCAAAAAGCTAAATTAGAAAATTAAATTTTTGAAAGTAATTTAGTTATATATGACTGAACGAATGAGATAATTTCGATTACATTATTATTGACTTTCAGAGGTAAGCTTAAACCACATTTTTTGTTTTAAAAAAAATTCCTTTGTTTCGATAGATTAACACCTTACACCCTCGACATATCAAAAAAAAAAAAAAAAAAAATGCCTTTCTTTGGCCATAAAGCAAACAACTGCCTTTGGTCATTGATTGCAATTTGAAATAGTTTCTTGACTTGAGGATAAATATGAAAGTGAAAGTCAACACCCACTTTGACAAAACGAAACCTCAGGTCGTGGAGGGGATGTTTCAAAGCATATTCAGATTTTTTGGCAGCGATAATGATTGGAATGAAAATCATTTTCAATTTTATGTTATGTAATAAAATTATTTGATGAAAATATGATTGAATTCGATGCAACGTACACGAAGGCGTTTACCCATAACAAATGTTACGAAATTTCTCTTATTTTGTGAATTAATTGCGGTTCTTGTTATTAAGAAGAATTTGATAATTATATCAGATAAAAAAAAGCTTTAGAATAATAAAAAAAAATAAAAAAAAATGAATGTAAAAAAAATAAAAAATCCTTAGCCTGAAATAACAAAAAAATAAAAACTCTATGAAGCAAATAATCCGCTTTTGCTATCTATTAGTTGTCAATAGTTCCCTCCTGCGCTTGGCGTCTGAAAACTACTTATGTTTCCTTTTTGTCTTTTCTTTTAGGAATGTGTTATACACACATAGTTATCGCTCAATGGCATCTCTTACAGGATATTAAAAAAGAAATCAAAAGAAATGTTTTCTCTACTTTACAGTTAGTCTTTAGGCTTTTTTAGCCTTATTCTTATATTATATATTACATCTTGCTCGCAAGACAATGTTTGCTCGTAACACAGGAGGCGTTTTTTGTTTTCTTCACATCATTCTTATTATTATTATTATTATTATTATTATACGGTTAATTATTTGTTAGTGATATATTTGTATGAAGTATAATAACATTGTATCCTTAAGGTATGATATAAGTGTTTTCCTGTAACCGAAAGCAATTTATTTTTCAATGAACATAAGCGTAAGCCTGAAAGTATTTTATATATATATATAATACTTTTGTGTGTGTGTGTGCGTGTGTGTCATTGTGAAGGAATTGTAAAAACAAGTAACGCCTCTAAGTCGCTAATGATCACACATATGTTACTCGAGTTCAATACAGTGAGTGGCTTTTAAGAAAGTAACAAAAACCGCACATTAGGCTTAAAATGAAAGGACACATGCGGTGATAAGATCTTATTTCATAGTTTTTGTTACGAACCTGAATAGAAACGCAAACAAAAACATATGTAAACTATTCACTTTAATTAGAATAAGGAGAGAAATAGAAACAAAAAGAGAGAGATAGAGGGAGATAGAGAAAGAGATGGAGAGAAGCGAAGAGAAAAATTGAATGGCAGATATGAAAAGGCTACAAACATATATGCGTTAGTTGTTAATATGTGTGCGGTTACGTGTGTATGTTACTTTTTGCGTCAACGATAATCCCTATTTTTGTCCCTTACACCCATAGTCGTCAACCAAGTTTAGTTCAAACTCCAATGAATTTTTATTGTTACAAGGATCATTAAGCGGATTTGCATTATAAACTACGAAGCGGGTGTTGACTCTATGGGGCGTCTCTTTAACTAATTTCTATACTTACCATACAGAATAGTTTTATGCGTTAGTTCTTTTATTTTTTCGTTCATTTTGTAAATATGTTCAGGATGAGAAAATTTAATGTGTGAAAATCTTTGTAAAAACCCACTGGGATTTTTAAAAATTAATTTCGAATAATTTATAATTACTTTACAAGGATTTTCTTAAGGGAGTAATGATTAATAAAACCTTAAGGGACTAATGATTAATAAAACCATTAAGAATTACATATATATCAAGTAACTAGGACTAGGTCTGAGCAGAGGTTAGGTAGGCCAGAAGTGGAACAAAGTCTTTCCTATTTTATTAATAAAACAAGTAAGAAAATTATAGTCGTCCGAGGCCAATCATTAAATATCCTACACCACTTTAGCTAATACAGTTATTCAATTTTGGTCTTAATACATCAAAAATCACATATTTTCATGTAAAGGCATACTTGTCATGCATGTTGGAGAATTCCCAAAACATCACATGGTGTGATCTAAATTTAATTTACTTCCTAAAAATTTTCTTATTTTCCAGTTACCGGAAAAACCGGAATTTTCAAAATTTTTCGACAAAATTCGCTGGAGCATTTAGTCACTCTACATTGGTATGAGAACTTCGGTTTCGTTGGAGTACTTTTTTAAACTTTGTTTAATTTTTTTTTTATTTTTTGGACATTTCAGCCTGTAAGATTTTGTAAACCCTTAAATACCAAAAAGGACCAATTGTTAATATTTTATGATGGAAATTGATTCGTAGTAGCAGTTTAGCAAGAAAATCGACGGTACGAAATTTGGACCACATATGTACTATTGGTCTGACTTGCCTGTGTTATATATATATAATGTTCTTACTGATTTTTAGCTTTTTTATGATGGTCAGAAGGAACAATTGACTTTCTAAAGCAGAGAAAAGGAAATTTTTCTTTCTTTGGACAGTGACCATGAAAAGTATATACTAAGACGGTTTGCAAGAATTTATTGTGTAAAAATGTACATTAAATCTTTATTGATATTTAGTCTCACATGTGAAATGTTATGAAAATTAACATCAGCGAAGCTTGCTTATATAAATCACCGTCTGTTTAACTCGTTTTTCTTTCTTCACCAAAAAATTAGCTTTTCTCAGTATCTACTTTGCAAGAATTTATTTAAAATAAAATAATTTATTATAAATGCAATATGAAAAAAAAACGAACCAAAATCTATTTCCCCTCAACAACTAACGAGCATTATGAACATCAAGAGAGGGTTTATAATTTCCTACGGAATAATTAACACGAAATAAATAATTCTTAGGGAAAATGTTTCCTGCTACGACTAGATGTCCTATTCATTTGTCGAAAAACTGTTTAACGGCTATGCTAATGTCATTTGCTATTCCTGTTGTTATTATCATTAAAATAACTTTTGCAATTTCTATGAAAGTTACTACCGTAACACAATGCAACGAAGTAAACCGAAACAAAATTTTGTAGAAATCTTATTAAAAAGATTTTACTTTGGGCTCTAGAGAAATTAATTTGAAATGGAAAAGTGTTAATAATAATTCACAATTCGCCGTAAACAGGATATTAATGAACAGAATATAAATGAGCAAAATAAAACAACAACAAAGAAAAAGGGCAACTTACCTAAAATGCAAAATTATTTGCTGAATTTAATCGCATTATAAAGCAAAAGAGTTGTGATTTTTTTTTGACAAAAGTAAAAGGACGGGAGAGAGAGAGAGAAAGAAAGGAGATTAATAATAAACTAGAATAACTTCTAAAGTCAAAATAGGTTAAGAAAACTGTGTTCAATTTGATGTACGGGTACCGCAATTATTCACCATTTCGAAAGATATCCAGGAAAGAAGGATGATATGCTGTTTTGCTTGTCGAACAGCCAATAACATATATCAGAGAATTGATATATTACAGCTTCAGAATTCAGATTTATGCAGACATTCTGTTGTGTCTCCATTCTTTTTACCCATCACTCAAAAGATTGAGTAGTATTACTTTTTTCAAAACGTTTGTGACGTCCATAAAGAAGTTCCAACTAACACAAAGTGTATACATTCTTGGTTAACTTCAAAGTCAAATTGAGTTAAGGATGCTTGTCCGTCCGTCTATTCATCGACATAATTCTGCCGTTCTCGTTTGTAAAAATGAAAATTTAAGGATGTCAGTACGCCCGTCTAAAAATGAAGATATGACCGTTAAATTTGACAAAACCGTTGGGAAATCTTGCACACAGCTTGGTATTGAAAATGTGCCAAACCGGTTTCAGACGCGCCTAAAGTACCACATACACCAACAACACCTCTCTTTTCAAAGAAGAAAGCAATGTTACGAGTGCTTGAAACTTTCAACGCTTTTTTCGTGCAAAACGCGATTTTGCACGCAGCATAAATCCAAGTATTTTTATTACTTCTATTAGAATTTTTGACAATATTTTTTACACCACATTTCAACCGATAGTGTGTACATGAGACTACCGCATAGCCATCAACGATTAGACCCGTGACTGCCAATCGGTATGGGGGGTTGCATCTCATTCGGTAAACCATACTTTATAAGTATATATAGCTGAATATATGTATTTAATCAATATTGTATACTGTTTTCTCTATCTGCTTCTGATTGACGTTCTTTACAATTATGTCACAGTGCCAAGCATTAGGCTTAAATTGCTTGTTTACTCTTAACCCTGAAAATATTACTTCGAATCTGAAACTGTTACCTTAAGACTGTTACTTAATACGTCTGAATATTTGTAGCCAGTAATGAATAAACAAATAAACCGCAATCTCATTAAGCAGCAACTTGGGCTCGGTTTTGAAGTTTGAATTAAAGTTTTTGATTATCTGATATAGCATTTCCAACAATTTGTATACCCTATACACACTTCTGGTACGGGGGTACATTAAACCCATCTGTTATTATACCGATCAATTTAGAATCATGTTTTTTTTACTATGAAATTTTCATAAAATTATTCCACATAAATAGAAAAAATCAGCCACGCGCATACAATACTATGGGGTATGAAAGTTTAGTTCTTTTTCTTTCTTTAGTTTTATAGAGGATAACGGTGATGGGTGTAAAGAATTCGGTCACGACTGAATATAATTTTCTCTCTTGTTCTAAATTTGTTCTGTGAACACGATTAATCACGTTTGATGTGGCTTTGATGTGAAAGTCTGCTTATTTTTGAAATGTTTAAAAATGTTTAAAAATGTTTAAAAATGTTCAATAATTCTTTATAAATTTATGGGTATTCCTGTTTTTGTCGACATCTTTTACTATGCGTGCTTGTCTTCGGTGAATACTAACACAACGGCACTGCCAGCTCTAAATCGTATCTTAGCCAAATGCTACAAGTGCTATAAATGGTTTTCATTCAAACGTTATAATAGAAATTCAACAGATGGCCAACTCCAAGAATATTTCAAAAGACAACATTATAAATTTATGGAAAATTTACAAAAACATTAAAAGAATTTGCGAAAAAACGGTCTTCAATAAACTTTGTCAAGGTAAAAGCGCTTAAGAATTATTGGTAAGACCAAGTGAAGGAACTGTGGAAAACTTTTGTTTTTTATGTTAAAAATAGTATTCATATTATATATTCACAATTGCATATCCTTAATTGTGAATGTCACTATTTCATTTTAGGTATATTCGATTAAGGTTGACGTCCAAGCTAGTTTCATTTGTATGAGAATCGGCTCAAAGTTTTGCTTAGAAAAGCAAAGGTGATTTTTATTTCCCGTAAAAATTAAATTTCAGCCGTTCCAAACAGTTTTTTTTAGTGTTTCCATCACAGATGCCACCAAGTTTGCACATTTTTGCTCAGAAGTAGCAAAATCAATTCACATTCTCAAGAATAGCTTGAAAATTTTGTCAGGGAAAACAAATGTGGTTTGCAGTTTGCTTGAAATATAGAGCTCAAGTGGAGAGTGTTATGTTTTTCCCGTATAGAATATATGTGTTATAAATTCTTCAATGTACGTAAACGCACATTGAAAAAAGTGTATCTATCTCTTTTCATCTTTCCTATTATCGAACTCCTTTTTTTTTTTAATGTTACTCCTGTGTACACTTGTAAATATTTTTAACGCATGAAAATATGCTTCGGAATAGCAAAATCTTTTAATCACCGTAAATGAACGAATACATGTACACATTTCTATTTGCCTATTGAAATCACTTTAATCCATAAATTTGGGTTTCAAATTTTTTATTAAAAAATCCTATTGGTTGATAATCAACTGAATCGGACCAAAAGTTCCTAAGAAGAAAGCCGTATAGTACTTCTATAGCGAGACGCCACTCTAATGATGCAGTAATACTAAAAATAATACTTTTTTCTAGACCTCCATTTTCAAATTATGTGCTAGTAAAGAGAAAATTGCGTTTCTCTGGAGTGGACTTTAATCTTCCATTAACTGTGGGCGTGTTTATTAAATTTTCTAGATTTCTTGCGAAATTTTTTAATTGTTTTTCTTTTCCTCATAATTGATCTAAAAGTTGCTTACACTAATTTGTGATTATTTATGATTTGATAATTTAATGCTCGATGCATTACTATTGTTCTTGCGAACAATATGATGAAGTGAAAATATCTTTTTCTGGTAGCTTCAGATCAGTTTAATGTCACAGAAAGAATTTCATTTGTTTGCTACCGTTTGTTGTTTGTACTTCTTTTTAAGACTATCAAGTGCTAATTGATAGAATTCATAACTTGCAGAAGAGTGAAAAAAAATATTTCTGGCCTAAGATGAGTCAAGCCGTAAAGGCTGTTTAATGGTAAAGCCTAAAGCCTAAAATGAGTCAACCAACTACCTTCAAATGAAGACGTACAATAGATAAAGGTAGGTATCTAAATTAATCTAAACGTAAATTCTTGCTACCGAATCACTGAATTTATCATTTGGTTTGTCATATGTATTGATCTTATAAGATTTGTAGTAATCTTGAATGATCTTTTGAAAGAAAGACATCACTAATGGTCTGTTGATATCTCTAAGGTCTTTTTTAATACTTACTAGGTTCGAGACTTAGAATCGACGTGTTCACGATCCTTCTGGTTTTTCTGTGTCCGGGTGAACCTAGACATTCGCTTGTAACATGTTGAGGACAGTCCTAATTAAAAGTAATAAGACATGAATGGTAGTACGACTTTTAGTAGCTCAGAGGCTCGCTCTGCTACTGCACTGAGTTGTCTTTTAATATTATCGACCGCTTGATTTATTAGCCTTGACATGTATAATTCTCCAAAGTTTTCATAGACGAGATTCACATATAATTGGTCAGAAAGCTTGCGTTTCAAAGTGCATTCATCAATAAATTTAATGTTGATTGATGAATATTTCACATAAATCACAGAAATAGTAAGTAATCATGGGGTATTAGTTGCGTAAATTCTATGAATTTACTTAAGATGATGATGGAGTAATTGCACGACTCGTCTCAATATAATATAAAATTTTTATTATTTTTTTCTTGTTCTCATTTCACCTGAACGCAAGGAATAGAGCTGATGAAAAAATTTTCCATTATGTGTTGCTTTAAGTGATTAACGGTTGCCTTGTTCTTTTCAAAGTCAGAAAAATGTTACTTTTTTAAACTTTTAAACTTTCTTTCTTTAACTTTAGTTTATTTGGTTGCTAATATTTTATTTTCCCCTTTTTTCTTTTTCCATTGTAGCGATGCGAGACAAATAGGCCTATAGGATAGGTACGCATACTGTGTTCAAAAAATAAGGGGAATTTTTATATTAAAAATACAAATAACTTTTCTATGGAAGTTTTCCCCGCAGGTTCGTATTAAAAATGGGGCAAATTGGTCAGAGTAGAAGGTCGCGGTGGAGCAGAAATTGAAAGCAACTCCGTTTTTCGTAACAAAACTTTGTGGGTATTTGCTCGTTTCTCAGAGATTATAGAAAGCTGAAATTTTGCCACATTTCCCTTACGAAACAGTCTACTCTTTACAAATGATTAAATTTTTTCACTCTCTTGAAGTTTTATGCTCATTTATCATAACGCAAACAAGACAGATTGTTCAAAACTATTTTGTACACGCCTCAAATGAAAATATATTATCTGCCTAAAAGTGGGTTAATTTTAACATTTATGTGGTAGGAAGGTCTGAAGGACTGTACGTAACATATAACACTATCTTGCGCGTTGGGTACCAGTATCTCGATTCTCTTTTAACATGATCTTTTGAAAAAGACGAGCATCTGCTTGCAGCATCTAATTTTGTTGGCGTATTGATGTACACTCAGAAAAATGGTTTCCAAATAATCTTGAATGACACATATTTGCTAAATTACCAGTACAGTGTCTTCAATTCTCTAAACTTTCGTTCTGTATGACGCAAAAGATTAAAAGCTCGATACCCTACGGTGTTGGCTGGGACAGATTTTTCAAATATTTGCACAAGTATAGTAGACTCACTCATAGAATTACATGCCAATTTTCATTATTGTGTTTGTCGTAGTTCATGGGTTACGAAAACAACACCTCACCGTTTGTTATATAAGCTTCTGCGGATTTATGTAATACTGGAAGGACTTTAAATTTTTATTTAGTTATTTATTTACATACGAAATTCAGCTAACATAAACCCACAGCCGAATTAGATTGACTCTTAAACATCAATCTTATCTACTTATTATAAATATTCTTATGAAATACAGAAAAAGGTAAAAATAATTATGAAAAGAAAAAAAGAGCTAAGCCCAACTTTTATTATACCGGTCGATTCGGAATCAATTTCTGAACCGATTTAAGCCTTGCTTCCTTATGTTCACTTTTTGGATCACTGGCGATAAAGCGACTCATATTGACACGTCGTTACACAAACACCTATAAATTACGTATTGTATTCAAAGAAGGGCCGCAGCCCATTCAAATGCTTTTACTTATTTTGCGTTTTGAAAGCTGAGCTCTTCCGACAGCTCAACGTATCTAAAGCGCATATTTTTTAAAAGACCACTTGATTCGTGGATCTTCAATACGAGTGCAATTTTTGTTAGCTTCATTACGAGAATATTCGACGTAAACAGCTAAAAAGTAAAAATCTGACAGAAGCCAGAGTTTTTGAGTTCAAAAAGTGGATCGTCTTTCGTAATTGCTCGAAACTTTTTTTTGGGGCACTTTCAAAATAAATACAATTATTATTGAGGTATTGAAGAGATTGCATAAATGCAATTATTTCTACATGTACGTTGAAAATGTTAAGTAAGTGTAAGTGTAAGTATAACAGCACAATAAAGAGGTTTAGAAGTTTGGTACCAAAAACTTTAAAGAAGATCCATCAACTTTAGTCACGCAAGAATTTGGGCGATACTGTCGTAGTCAGAAAGAACTCACGAACGAAAAAAAGATAGAGATGTGGTGGTTGCAGCCGAGGGGATGCGAATGAAAGTGGTGAGGTATTACGCCTTTACCGACTAAGCACTCACTATAACTACGACCGAAATAAACTCTACCGCACTTGAGACATGAACCCGTGAACACTGACTTAGTAGTGGCGATTCTTCTCTGTTTGGCTACTCATTCCATTAACCTGATGAGACATGGATTATGCACCTTAGCAACTTGGCTTACATCGAGCTAAAAGAGAACCGAACCTGAGCAAGCAAGACAAGTAAAAAATCAAAAGCAAAAATTAACTATTGTGTGCGAAAGTCTCCTTCTGTGTCGCACGTATTCATAGAAAACTCCCCACATTTATGGCAAAACACCACCTGGTTTTTGTGTCCTAATACAGCTTTGTAACCTTCCCTAACTTCATCAATCATTGAGCGAAAATCAAATATTTGTTCTTCTTCCCTAATCACCTGATACGGCATCCCCAATAAAAAGAACGGCTTTCTTGTAATCTTTTCTTTCCATTCAAGTTCACTGGCTGCTGTGACGGCTTGAACAAGCAATTGAGTAACAGAAAGGTTCCGAGGACTGGGAAAAGGCAATCTGGAGTGCTCAAGTAAAGCGGAAATGCTTTGAAGGAGACGAAACAAGTTTCAATGAAGACATAAATGCGTTTTATATTGGAATTCCCCATATTTTTTGAACTCAATATTATTTACAAATTCGTATGCAGTCATAGATATCTGTGTATATGTATAAGTAACTTTTTACGTATCTTCTACAAGACCACTCACTATTTGTTGTCATTGGTTTCTTTTGTTTGCCTTTATTTGCCATTAAAAATAAAAATGCTCGTTCATGTGTGTGATTGTGTCAGTGCGAGCGAATGCTTCAAATCCAATGGTTTTTCTGGCGTTGAAACGTGCTCTTGGGCTAAAAATGCCATGAAACGTTACTGTTATTACTTGCGTTTTTGTTGTTGTTGCTGTTGTTGTAATGAATGAAAAACTGAAACATTTAATAAGCTTGAAACGAAACATAAATCAACAGCAGAAGATTTGCCAGCATTTACGTTAAGCTGCTGAAAAGGATTTGCATGCAATCTTCGCTTTTAAAAAGACTACAAGCAAAGCAAGTGAGTAGGTGAACGAATGCAAAACGATATCTTCAACTGGTTAACTGTGATATTTTTATAAATATATTGAAGAAAAATGTTAAGAAAGAAATTTTTACAAAAAAAATTATTCATTTGTGAACAAAGAAGAAAAGAAAACATTAGGTTTTTAAAAAGATGACTAAAAAGAAAAAAAGAGCTTTACCTTTTAAGAAACTTTAAAGGAAGAAAAATAATTAACTTTTTTCAAATTTTTTCCTTTTGTCAAAAAAAACATTTATTTTTTTAAGATTTTCGAAAAGTTTTTCGTCGTTTTTTTTGCCTTCTTTCATTTTTTATTCTCTGCCCATCAACGTCACTCTGTGCGAAGTGGAATTGCATATGTGTTTGTGTTAAAGTGAGTGAATGCCACACAGCGGCATTTGTTGTAAGCTGTTGAGCTGCTGTTCTGAGTCTGTCTTGTTTAGTTGGTTAGTTGTTACTTTTATCCTATTTCTTTTTCTGTTTTTATGTTCGTCACGGAAGAAAACGGATATACTGAATTTGGCATTCTGTTTATAATATGAAGATATAAGGATCAGAGATGATTGGACCATACGGATGATAGGAGCATACATCCGCCTGTCCGACATAGAGTCAAAATTTTCTTCAAAAGTTCTTTAGATGAGAGCCAGAAAATGATTTCAAATATGGGCGTGATCTGACCCAAAAATTTAACTAAAATAAACGGACAATTACATCTTATAAATCTTATCAAGTCATGGAAAAGTTAAGGGCCAAAATAATCCTGTTGCACACAAACGCGCACGCAAGTCTTTGATTAACAAAATTCACTTGAGATGATGGCTATCGAAGCTACGCTTGAAGGCGAACACAGCTTTCTTACTTCTTTTTTATGTGTTTCGGGTTTGGTTAGCATATCTTTCAGCGACATACGACAACATTAAATAAGAATAATGCGATACATGAAAGTGCACTATAAAATTCATTCGTTTTCTATACATAAACACATTCACTTATGTATTTGTTCATAGACAATTATATATATATATGTATATATATACATATATATATTGCATTGGTTGCTTAAATATATTTTATATCTTTCGAATTTTCGTTTGTTGTGTTTGTTCTTTTTATCAACTCGCGACTGAAACCGAAAATGTGTTTTTGCTGTCCCTATAAAGTAAGAATAAATTAAAAACTAAAAATAATAATAAATAAAAGAATAGAAAGAAAAGTACGTTGGAAGCTGCAGTTAACCATTGCCTAAAAAAAGGTTTAACTCGCTAAAGATTTTCACTTTACTTTGCAACCTAACAGCAGCAACGTCCATTAGCAACTTCTTTAAACAGACTGCCATCAACTGCTCACATTTGCAAACAAAAACACAGACGTCAGTAAAGTACAGTATTTTTGATTATTTTAATCATTCAGACAACACTGCGTTGCGTCTATGTCATTTTCTCTTCCATTTAAATGGAAAATTAAAAAAAAAATACGAAAAATCATGATAAAAAGTTGAGTTTCTTCATTAAGAAGTCAATATCCTTTTCACTAATAATTAATTTCTAAAGCATTGGCCCCCTTCCTTTCGCTCTCTCTCTCCTCTGCCCTCTGATACCTTGATTACGTCTTCCTCTCCCTTTGTCCGTTTTCCGCAGTGAAAGTAATACATCTTCGTTTGGTTTGCATTTCTGTATGAGATTGTGTTGGTGTTACTGTCACAAATTATGACTGATTGCACGCATAAATCTATTCTTAAACCACAACTTTGACAAATGTTTGGATTTAAAGAAAAAACAAAAAAAATATATTCTTATGAGATACCTGGCCCGAAATGGCCCAAATTTTTTTTTAGAAAGTTTCTTAAAACCTTTTCTAACAGATTTTTAAGCATTTTCTTTTCATTATTCATTTAGCTCAAAGGAAGAAATTCTTAAAGCAAAGTAAGATAAGTACGGGCAGCTAACATAAGACTATTGGCTCTATTCTATGTGACAAGGTATTATTTCTTTTGCTTTAATAAAAATTTTCATAATATTTCTTTAAATTAATAAAGAAAATTTAAAATAAAAAATTTTAAAAAAATCTTTCCAAAACAAATTTATCAAATTTTCTTATGAAAAGGGTTAAGCTTTGCAGTTTTTGGATTTTAATCACTTAACTGTTTTTGATGAGAATGAAAAATGTACAAAATGTTGTGTTACGACGAGTATATTCGTAATGAGTAACGAGTAATAAGTAGTGACAATTTGCACTTGAAATTGCAATTTTAGCGAAAATTCAAATATATTCGTAACCTTCAAGAGTTTTGAAATATTTTGAGGCCATGTCGAAATAACGTGCTGACTCTACTTGCGTAAGCTGGAAACATTTGGCATCAATTACCTTCACTTTCAGAGGTAATCCTATACGAACGTGTGCAATATTGAAATTAAACGATAAAAATCAATTTACTTAACTTCATATTATTCAGTGGTTGACGAGTATATTCGTCATCGTTAAATGTTTGCGCCGCAATTTAGATACGCATTTTTCAAAGATGGCGAACTAGTTAACTAAGGATGAGTAGAGAAGCATTACGGTAGGATTTTATTAAATTAAACAAATAAAGGAGTGTCTATTCTCCAAACTACGTAAAGAAAAGAAACTAATTAATAAATTCGAGAACTTATAAAGCAAACCTATGCGTATTAACTGAGCGAATGAGGTGCCCGTTGATCATTTAGTGAAATTCGAGGCCGTACCATAAAAAAAAGTTACAAGTTATTTTGTTCAATGTATTGCCCAGTAATAGCCACTACTTCTCTCATCTTTTACATGGAATACGATTTAGACACAAAACAGGTAGCTAGTTTTTTGACGCTACACGCAAAAGAACCCATGTTAACGTGGCGTCATAAGCATGAACGCACCATTCGAATAAGCAATAAGCCGTCTATTGGAACTCATGTGAATTAGAAGGCATAACGACTCTTCGTAACAGTGGAGAGCTGCAAGTATTCACCAAACGAATATTGTTATATCATATAATTGCATATATTTCTTCGTACTGAGAACTCAGGATATCATGACTTTTGATAATGCTCCCCTTTTTCGTGTCAATGGCATCAGTTATTGCTGGTAGCGTTCCATTGTGATGGTTCCTTTGGTTGGAAAACAAATCGTCATTCCTCTCTCCTATAAGCACCTAAATAAAAGTAAGAGCAGCCAATCTGAAAGGGGACAGCAGCGTAATTATTATTTATTGAGCATAGTTCGAATCTCATTTTTATTTTATCATTTTATACCAAGTTTACAACGTCCTACACTATATTCTTGGTTTGATCCTATAACTAGTTTGAGGCGTGGCAGGCGTCGATGTCAAATTTTCAATTAAATTTCATTAGCGTTTCCACTGCGCTTAATTTTGTACCACGCAAAAATTATTTTATTCGATTTTTACTATATTTGTAAGGATTTGATTCCTGACTATCAATCGACCATGAAACTTATTATAAAGGGAGATGAGACTTGGATCACCCCACACGATTCGGAAACAACCGATTAATCAAGCGAATATCGTGCAAAAAGTGTACTAACACCGAACCCCCCCAATTCGTTCAAAAATCAAGGTGATGTTAATAGTTTTCTTCGATTATCATGGCGTTGTGCACTACAAATTCCTTCCGCAAGGCCAAACTGGAAATATTATTGGAGTTCGAGAATTACTTTGAAGGCAACGAAATATATTTGGAATAATACATTTAAAAAAGAAGATATTAAACTGGTCTTACTTTTTGGAGCCAAGGTGAACCCTTATCCAAAAGCCTTGCCTTTTAAAAGGCAAAGTTCGAGTGTTCGATCTCTTCTTCTGTAATAGAGACCGTCGATACGTTCCTCTTCCTTACGTTCCCTACATGTTTCATAACATAGTGAATAATCTCTTTTTAGCTTTTTCACGAAAAAAATGAGGGCATCTTTGCTTATGTAAGAAAGAAAACCTTCAGTCTTCGATTTTTTCGGAGCAGGAAAAGTTTATAATCTACTAATAATGATTTTCTAAAAAAAAGAAAGAATCTACTCTTTCTTTTTATGATGCATCTTTTTTTAATCTTCATATTGAATACCTGGGCAAGATGGCTTAAAAAGTAATATCACCAGAAAGAAAAGAACGTCTTATAGACATTGTGTTTAATCGCAATAAATTTTCTCTTTTTTTTTGAGTTAGCTTGCAATGCAAGCGCCTTACAAAAGCTCTTACATGTTCATATATTCTTTTCAATTATCTTTTCCCGATTCGATTTTTCACCCGAAAGGGCCTCCTCTGCTACATCCGCTAAAGATTAAATCGCACATCTTGTACTTTACACGTTGCGAAATGACAGAGAAAAGAGAAACAAAAATTTTGATTCTATAGAAACCCCAAAAATCTGCAAACCTTTTAATTTCTAAGCAGAAGCAATGAAACCTTTCGAAACGCTTTCAGCCCCACATCTATTGAATGCGTATTACCAGTCGAGTAGATTAAAATCGCGACTATCAGGCCTGTGTTCACAGGTTTATCTCAATAGTAGACAACTTCCCCTGAGCGATTACTCACTTAATAAAATATATCTACTGAATAGACATCTTGAGAAGCTACACAAACATTTTCTTGTTCGGTTCTGCTTCATAAATATTTTCTGGAGCTTTTTGTTAGTGTATTAGAGAAGCTAGGAAAGATAATATGTTGCAACTTCCAGGAAGTGCTTCCGGAGAACATATGTTTTATCTTTAATAGTTTGCTACCTTGTGTTTATTTCTGAATCATTTCAAGGAATTGAAGTTTCTGAATTTTCACTTCTGTACATTCTGCAACGGGGACGCTTTACTTCTGTACACTCTGCAACTGTTTTTCATACGAATTCAATTGGTAGGCTATTTAGTTATATTAATTTCAAACTATTAGTTTCTCTTTTTCAACCAAATATATTTATATATATATTTGCTTTACAGGTAATTGTTTGGTGAATTTTATAAATTAAAGATTTATATCTTTTTATCAGAAAAATGGGTGAAGCAACAGGTTTGACTAATTCGGAAGCTGAGGAATTATGCGAAAAATCCCCCGATTCCTCTACGAAGGTAGGGCTTATAAGCAATTGGAATACGCACAAGAATATGAGGCCCTTTTATATTTGGGGACATGTTCGAAATTTTGAGAAAAAATTCTTTTTGTAGTGTTACGATTAAGCAAGTAACGGGGCTACGTTTCAATTGCGGCGAATCTTCAAAATTCATCGCCTCCTATCCGTTCAGTGAAAAATAAAAATGGAAGTTTACGATGACCCAGGTAAAAACTTGTCTCTGCATGTCTAAATGAATACCCGCTATAAACAAAAACTTTTACTTAATTCTCTTTTTAGAAATATATTCCTTTTGTCAAAACGTTTGCAACGTCCAAAAGTAAGCTTCGGAGACCCCACAAAATATATGTATTCTTGAGGTCCGTTTGTGTAATGTCTGTCCATTCTCTTGGCTGCAAAAATTAAGCTATCAACTTAAAATTCGGCAGAAATTAAAAGTTCTTGTACGTAGGTTGGTCAAATCGGTTGAAGGACACGCCAACAGTATCACGTAAATTGAGAACACCTCCATTTGTCAAAAAGAATAAAATATTGGTTGTTTTGCTCATTACTCATTAACTATAACAGATATATCTACAAAATGGGCGTAAACGTGAACATATATTCCGTATGCGATACTACAGTACCGAAAAAATGAGAAAAATTGACCTCGCATATCCGATATAATAGTGTATCGAAATGTAATGTTAATCACAATATCATTAAAATAAGCAGAAGTAACTTCAAAAACCCCATAAAGTATATAATTTCTCGGCAGCAGCAGTTGATGAATCAATTGTTTCTAGACGTTTGCATGCGGTGGGAAAGGCCCAAACGGTGGGAAAATGGGTACCGCACGAATTGACTGAAAACGCCACATCGATGGCGAATCGGAATATTCAAGGCCATAAAGGTTTGCTGCGCGTATGATGGCATCCTCGTGCATGACAACACGCGGCCACACGTTGCAAGAGTTATCAAGGATACACAGTTGCAACTCGAATGGGAAGTTCTGCTGCACTCAGAGCTCTCACCAGATAGCGCGTTTACCACTTGTTCAGATCGACATTATGCGGCCCGGTTGGCACGGGATTTCGAAATGCTGAAGATGTGCGAAAGTCGGTCGATGATTGGATCGCTGCTAAGCCAACGTCGTTCTTTCGACACCTTATCGCCATGTTGCGAGATAGATGAGATAACGTCGTATAAAATTATGGAAAATATTTATTTATTTGATTATGTATTGTGCCAACTTCCCTCAATAAATGCGTTTTTCAAGTGAAAAAGTGATCAGAATACATGCACACACCTAATATTTAAACTTAACGCAGATTTGATAGATTTTTTTTCTATATTCAAATTTATTGCTGGCTGATTGAGGGTATAGGTTGCATATTTTGATAAAATAACCCAATCATCCATCATTTAATTAAAACTAAAATATCAAGTTTTGCAAAATGTCTTCCAAATCGCAATCTATGCGTGACAAATTATTAAGTTGTTGTAGCATAACCGAAATTATTATGGCTTGACGAAGCCCCTTCTTTTCTCTCACTCTCTTTTTGATTTTTCTTTCTGTCACATAAAATGTATGTAGTTTAACGCGAAAATTTCGGGAGAAAGGATGCAACATTTTTGAACAGTATTATTGCGTACGCGTAGGTACATACGTACGCAATGACGCTTGTACATGTGTACTATAAAAACAAAAAAAATTTCTTTGGTCAAATGGAATACGTTATGTGTTACGTGTTGTTAAAAGCACTCAAGCAAACAGCACTGACACAAGCATTACGTTCTTGATGCGAACTAATTTAAACCAATACACGCCATGTCAGTAGACATGATGTTCGTCGTTGAAAATATTTCATATTTCACCTGTTGGGTTGATAGCTAACGTGAATTACTTTGTATGTTGTGTAGGTTTGTTAATAAAACTGCATTTGGTCGATATGTGGTATGACTGAACCCTTATGGCTCTTAGGTGATGTGAGATTGTAGTGCGTATTTCGGTCGCGTATTCTGTCAAGTGGTTACACGCTTATCTGCATTCGCACAATTTAATAAAAATTCATGAAACAATATGTCAGTCGGTTTTTTCCCCTCCTAAGAAAAAAGCATAATAAACATAAACCGAAAGCGGAAACATCTAAAAAAAACGAAATTAAAATAATCGTCAAGGTGACAAGACATCCTTGCAATATTTTATTGGCAAAATGATAACAATTGCAAATGAAAAATGAAAGAATACTTTAATTAATTATGGAATCATGTGAATTTCAATACGGCTTTTGAGCTTTCTTTATATACTTAATTTTGATTAAGAAAGTGTTGTATTTCTCTTCGTTTCCGGACATTTGTAATGGGTCTTGTCTTGAACTAAAGATTGGTGATGTAAAAGTTTATATGTAAAAGTGTCTTAATTGCGAACAACAAACACTGAACACCGCAACTTTAATAAGCTTGTTGCGAAAAGCCTTAGACCTGTTAAAGCAATTTTTGCGTAAGGCGAACTAAGGAATATGTTTGGGTTACAATAACCCAGAGATACAGCATCTGTAAATACAAAGCAATCTAAACCAAGGTTTTTGCCCTATGTCAACCTATACATGATAGAGGCCTTTGAATTTTTCATTTTAGGTCTCAACCAAGTCCATTTATTTATATCTACGTAAAGATTGATTGATGTTATACATCTATATAACATATATAACATGTAAAAATGCATATATATATATACACACAGTTAGACGCCTATGCGACGCGAATATAAGCACTTATATAGTTTTTACGCAAGCAGACCACTTTCATTGATTTTCCTTTTCTTTTTTTTGTTAATCAGTCTAATGACTCAGGGGACGTCAATTTACCGGTAACAGGGTGTCGAGCGAAAAGAAGTAAGGAGAGAAAAAGAGGCAGGGAGTGCTCGGACCTTCGTGGCAGCGAGTCCAATCATTAGCTCTTAAGGCTTTGCCGTCTAAGCACTCAATGACAACCAAGTATGCTGTGCCACACTGAAATTTAAACCCGCGTACACCTTCGCGATTCTTATCGGCTGTTCAGGCGGATTAATGAGAGAAACAAGAATTTTAAGACCGAGCTCAACTTTCTTCTGTACTTTCTTCCATTTTTTCCGAACTACACAATTGCGAATGCAGCAAAAGCAAACATAAGAAAGCAATGTCCTTACCAGGGTGAGGCCTTAAAACTAAGGTACAATTGGCACAAATGTCAAAACTTTCAATTATACGTAAACGCGGTATTCTTCTGAGCAGTGAACCTCAGGACTAGACTAAGAAAACCGACATGAGCTCAGCATGGTGATCTTAGTTTAGTACATTGGACAATAAGCTTTGGGACTAAATAAACAAACCTTTTTTTTGCAAACTTCAAGTTTGTTCATTAGCATTGTTTTCTCTAAGATTTTAATGCGGTTTTTATGAATTGTTGTTTTCGACAAACACGGGTTTTCACAACTCTTCGCATGCTAACCCTTGGTTTGAACCCTTGCTTGTCTTTTCTCCATCATAAGGCCATGTTTAATTAACACGTGATAGGTTATGTTGAAAACATTAATGTAAAGTCGATTGCGACCCGCAAATATATGATCAAAATGGTATGAGATTTTGAAAGATATCGTGTAAGAATAGAAGAACTATTGGTACAAAGCGCATTCAACTTCTTACCTGAAAACGTGGGCTTGAGAAACTTTTTTCAAGATGGGTTTCAATATGATTTACTAAAAAAGACAAACCAATCGAAAGGATGTACCGACATTCTAGAATATTAAGTGAGTGTGGACACGATTATTCAGCTTATCATATAAATATTTTAGGACCGCGAAAGGAAAACAGAGGGGAAATTTTTGCTGTTGTATACCCTTTAGCTGATGAGTAATAAGCGAGAGAGCAAATTTTTGTGCTTTTGACGGCAGAAGTTTTCGCAGTCTTTGTTGTACTGCAGACATGTCCTCTAAATGATTTGGTCGATTTTTAATACCAAGCTCTGTAGAAAAACTTTCAATGTTTTGGCCAGATTTAAAGTAAATGCCTTTGTTTTTGCAACCAGATGATGGATGGATGAGTAAACAGGCAGACTTGTGCAGATGAATTCTGTATTTGGTAATGACCAAGAATAAACCCATTCTATACTATAAGGCCGGCGTGGCCAAGTTTTTTTGACTTTTATATATATATATATAACGTAACATGATCGGTGAATATACGTAGAAATTTTTATCATTACATATGCTATAGTTGACAAACAGACAGTTACACAGACAGACGGACGGACAAACATGCCTACATCCAATCCGAATTTGATTGGGGATGAAGAATATATTTTATGCGATTTTTGATAAAATGAGTAAAACCTTCAATTTGAATGGTGAATCTAATATATAGCACTTATATAGCGAAAGATCTACGCTATTGCTACAAATATTCGAAATCTTTAAATAGGACTACAGCTATTGGAGCGTATACGAACAAGTGTTTATTTTCTATATAATCGCGAGAGTGATTTAGAGCAAGCTACATACCATAAAAAGATTTACCTTTTTATTGCCTAAAAATCTGCATTCTTTGTGATCATACACGTTTGTTTCTCTTTTGTTCATTTTTTCTTCTTGTACGATAACAGCTACGAGAGAGCGAGTTGTTCGGAAGACGCAAAAAATTTTGCAAAATGAATGAGTGTTCAAAGGCACGCAAAATAAAATATGTGTATGCGTAAATTTGGTTTGATATATGTGTATAAAACTCGCAAATAAACTGAAACTAACAGGTGCATATAGATGGTGGTATGCATGAATATAAACCCTAGACATCGTTCACAATAACAACGAGAGAAGAATCAAAAGTGCAGAGAAATCAAGAGAAAAAGAGAGAGGACACAATAACCACGCCTCCGTGTGAGTAGTAACATTATAAATTATGCATGCCGGAGAGTGACAGAAGAGAGTAAGACAACGCGATTGAATGCAATTATAAATAACACACACAGAAAGCAACAAAAGCCCGAAATAGAACAAAAACAACCGGCTGTAATAAAAGCTACTGCTTGATGTGCGGTGAATGTTTGAGATAAAACCCCACCCTTACGAAATTAAAGCCATCTTGTTTAACTGTCAAAGAGAGCCATAGAAGGTTTTGTCTTTTTTACTCTTACCTAGCAAGTGTATTTAGCAGATTGCATGTTGTCGGTCGGTCGGCGGGTAAGATTAGTTGAAGCAGAAAATAAAAAAAAAAATATAAAAAAATGAAAAAGAAAAACACAAACAGCCGAAGTAGCACTCTACTGCACAAGGAAAAAAGTCAATAATAGCGATGCTTATCCAAAAACCATAAAAAGATTATATTCGCGCATTTCCGATTACGAAGAGCAACAACAACAGCAGCAATTCACATTGAGCATCAAGTGTATATGAGTAGAAGGGTGGAATCTGTATCTACTGCATCTCTACTTCTATACAAATACGGGAACAAGCTACAATAGATGATGATTGTTCGTTAGAGAGCTTCTTCTTCATCGTCCAAACTATGTTTTTGCTAACAAAGCGGACCAAACATTTCAATGTTTGACTTGTCGTTGTCAAATGCTATATTGACTGCATTGCGATAATAATGTGCGCGTCGGCGGTGTTCAAACTTTACTCAGACATACTTTTAAAACAATTTTAATTACAACAACGTGAACAGCCGGTCAAAACGCAACAAAAATTTATATAAAAAAAAAATAATAAAAATATAAATCCAAAGGCAATTTTAAATAATATTTAAATAATATTTGTAGTAATTAATTATAAATTAAAGATCACTACTTACGCTTGAATAACTTACAGGTGTCTTTATAAGTGTTTAAGTGCATAAGCATTCTGAATTTTAAAGCATTGTTTTGTGTGTGTTGTGCGTCGATGTACATACGTATATACGTGTGTATGTACATATGTGTGTTTGTGTATAAGTTAGACATCAACATTTAAACTTTTGCTATTAGCTGCTGCAACTTTATATCCGCTGTGTTAGTGTTCCGTCTTTGCCTGTTTGGCTGAGTTGGACTTGGACTATTGTTGATTCGTATCGACAGTTCGTGTATCGTCAACTTAAAAATTTTCTTTAATTAATTTTTTGCTCCCTTTCACTGGATTTTTCTTTTAATTCCGACCATTAAACGGTCATCGATATTAAAGTAAGTTTTAATTGCATTTTTATGCCTGTGCATGGCTTTCTTAATTTCGTATCACTCCCTCACTCACTCTGTCCTTGACCACCCTTTAGAATAAAAGAGCACAGTCTATTCAACCTCCATCCTTCAAGAGGATAGAGTTCATGTACTCATTTTATTAATTCAATTGATTTCTGTCACGTATTTTAATATTCGCAGCATTTCTATTAGGCTCCACATATTTTCTTAGACTAAATAACACATACTTTACAGGTTCGCAATAGGTTTCTCTTAAGCACAAGGGGATTTAATTAGTTTTCAGTTTCCCTAGTGAGTCCGGTTGCTTATCATTTCCAATCATATTCAATGAACTTGGCAATGAAATCATTTACGAAGTGCAAGTGACTTCACCTATTCGTGTAAAGACTTATTGTTTCAGCCTAAACATTTTTCTTGCGGTTTCATATACATTTAACTCAGGTGTAATATTCATCTCAGGTGCACACATATACTTTCCTTCGCCATCGGAAATTTTCTAGGTGATTCGTGCACCAACGTTTATTAACGATTGTGCTATCAACAAGAAAGACTCTTACGTTTCTCTCTAAAAATGAACGATATTTGCTTCATTCCTTAATGATACCTACGACTTTGGCGATGATAGGCGACTACCTGTTATTTTGAATTTACTGGAAAGTGCTCTTCTGGCGTGGATTTTGCTGATAAAGATTCGGTTTGTATATCGACTACGAAAGGATTATAAAATTTCCCTGTTTACAACGTCCGAAAATAAGCCATAGAGATTCCGTAAAGTATACTCTAACTTTTTAAGGAACGATATATTCCGAATTGATTTAGCCTTTTGCATCCGTCTTTCTATCTACTTGTTCTTGGTGTACCCACGGTCGCAGAAGCTGAGATCAAAAACTGAAAATTAGCGTACACACTATTATTTAGCGAGCACATATAAAGCTTGAAAATAAGCGCAATTTGCTTACGGCCATGCGTATAGAGCATTTCATTTGATGTCCCCAGCAGATATTGTTCTGAAATTTCAAAGTAAAGCTCTGAGTTTAATTTTCTTAGGAACAGGCCCGCATTAGACAATTAAATTTGATGGCTTATTCGAGCAATTGAACTAAAGCTTGTTACACATGTTTTCTAAAAGGTTAAAGCGTAAAAGGGAAAGCGTATCCAACCTTCCTACCAGTCCACCTGGCGTTTCCGGCGATCCTCTTAAAACTTTTCATCAACTGAGTTATGAGTTGAAATTACAAGTTTTAAGCGAACTTAAGCATGTTTTTGGTGTGTCATTACTTTACAGGACATTTTTACAAAAATTTATCTCTTTTTCATTCCTTATCTGACCTAGATTCTCGGAGAGTTTAGATCTATTCGGCTAGCCGAGTTTAAGTATGAAGTATTTATAAATCCCCTTTAATGTTAAATAAAGATGGTTTGTTATGATTTTTGATATTTTTGTGTCGCATCATCTGTGATTCCAAAAACGTTCTACGTTAGTTTATTTTTATTTTTTTGATGACGAATGTTAATTTTAACAAGTTCTATAAAGTAGAGTAGACAAGAAAAATTTGAGAACCCATTACATCAAAGCGCAAGCTTTCATTGGCGCGACTCCCTCATTGCCGTTTAAAGCCTTCGCCATCTTCTTCTTCTAGCTTATGTATATAATCGGCTACATGCTGACCAAAAAAATGAGCACTATAGACATCAGGATTGAGGTTCTTATTTTCGGATGAGGAACCGGGGAAACGCTTAGGCGAATGTGGTATATTCAAATGTCTCCTTTCATAGCTCCGAGTTTTTGAATACCTGTAACTGTGCCAACGTCCAACTAACAACAGAAAGCACCTTGACCTACTTGCTATCCATTCATTTAGATCAGACTATAAGTGCCTTTCATCGAAGCACTAAGCTTAAGCGCTTACTTAAGTCCTATGTACTTAATGAGTTTTACATGTCAATCGACTATATACACGAGATGGATCAAAAAGCCACATTTCATCGCTCAACTTGTTAATACTCTTATCAATGTATCAATAATAATTCATAAAAATTACAAAGTTTCTAAAGAGTTCTTAAAATCTCGTTCGACTTTCCATATTTGATACGTCTCCAAACAAATATTTCTGTGCAGAATCAAATAAAATTTTTCCTACTTAAAGATTACGATATTAGCTATCATATATATGGAGACAGTGCGCTTTCAATGTGAACTTGGCTGTAAAGAAATGCAATTAAATCTACCGTTGGGCAAACCGAAATGACTTTTCGAACAGTCTAATAGTTTCCGACTTTACTTGTCGCTATTAAACAAAGTCGCCGAATGTAATTATACTTCTACGATTATTGATTGAATTTGATTGAATTTCTCTATGCAAAGGAACCGAAAATTGTAGAAAGGCCTCAAACTTCTCGAAAACAGAAGTTTATCAAACTCCTTCACAAAAGAGCTCTATAAAGAAATAGTGGCCTTTAATATTACATTCAAAAATATTTCATTTGTTTTCCAGATTATGTTACAACGTATTGATCAACTTAACAACACCATTGAGATCCTGTGACAAGGGTATTTGCCAATAGAGAAAAAAAAAGTTTTATCCCAAACACAGTGGAGAGAACAGTGATCATCGCTTAGCGAAGAAAACTATTTATAACGATTGATTTCAGTATAATAACAAGTTTTGATCAAACCGACAAACTGTCGACATTATCGATAAGAAACTTTTCGGCAAATATGCTGAACAATCTTGGGGCCAATGTTTTAGGTGAGTCTACTAGTAAATAAAACAAAAAAATAAAAAAATTGCAAAATAACGTCACATGTGATAAATTATTTAGTTGTTTTTCTCTTTTTTGTTTATGTTTAATGGAAAAAAAATATAATTAAACTAATTTCTTAAGCATATACTTCCTGTTTCCCACAACTTAAATAGCTCTATGCTAACTAAGTGATAATAAAAGAGAGATAAAAGAAGAGAGCAAGAGAGATATAAACAGCTTAAAGAGAGCTTTATAGCCTGTAATGTCATTAAAAATAAAAAAAACCAATTTTTTTTTTCGTACTTACAGCCATAATTAAGTTGATTAACCATAATTACCTGGGAAAACACCAACAAATGTATGTTAAATAAAAAAAAAATATTTTTTTTTCAACAATTAAGGCTTAAGTCTCTCTCATTGAATGCTTAAATTAAGGAGAGGAAATATGGGTTTCAAGTGAGCAATCGTAAGCATATGTGGCGCTGTGTTTCGACTCATAGTGATAATTGTAATAATTGCTCTTTTAAATATAATTGTTTTAATGATTTTTATATTTACATTAATTTACATTTTTATAGTTTATATTTACATACTTTACATACATTCATGCAGGCATGGATACGCACGCTTACATAGGCGAGTCCATTATTCATTCTCACCACATTATTAATAATTTTAAAGCACTTTGGAATTTTTTACTTTCTTTTTTCTTATTTGTTTGAATTTATTTCGTTTTTAATTACTTTTCCTTTTTTATGTTATGACTGCAGCAACACTAAAAGATTTATTTTTATAAAATATATGGCTATCGAATTGCAGTATATTGCAGTTTATGTGTATGATTTACGTGAATTATGAGCTTCTGACGCTGTAGTGCTTGCTTTAGCTCAATGGCTACCTGGCTGGTTTGGCTGATTCCCTTTGGCTTGACTGGTCTGGTTTTCATCGTTTACGGAAAAAAAGAAATAGCATTCTTTCTCCCATTTCGCAGTTTTGCTCGATAATTAATTATTTTAATTTAATCGATTTTTAATTTATTAGCAATTTTTCACACTTACTTTAAAACTGTAACGAGTGAATAAGTGTTTTAAGCATTTTTGGCTTTTAATAACTCAACGGTGCTGTTACTAAAGCAGACCAAAAAAAATTTGTATTATTTTTTACTTTTAAACCCAACTCCGCTTCTGGTACAGGCATGTACGCAACACAAAGAAAGACTTGAGTTAGACGCACGTTTTCCTATAACGATTGATTTAAAATGACTTTCAGGATCGGGTTAAGCTTGCCTGCCCCTCTGTCCGTCTTGTTTGCTTGTATTCAAACAAGTTTTTGGGTTTTTTCGATAAACGTGTTTTGCCACAAGAATAAACGCTATTGTAAATAGTAGGGAATGGTGGGGCGTGTTCCACTATAGTGGTTTTTTTCTCTCAATCTTATATTTTAACTCTACACGATTACAACACTTTTAGCTGTACAGTGGACGACCCCACACACGGTGCTTTAATTCTGTGTTATATAAATTCGTCACTTAGGTTATACAAGTGCATTTTTTATGACCATTGAATGATAAATGTGCTTTCTTACAAGAAATGTATACAAATTTAGAACACACGTCTTCTCTTGTGGGCTTAGCCGTTGTATTAATCATTGCAGCTAGAATCTAAAAAAAGCGTGATATCTGACACGTTCTTCATTCTCGTATTAAGGAACATGGTTACAATTTTTCACTAGTGTTACACGATTCCCCCCAGCATGTGTTCGCTTTACAGTTCGTATATGTTTTAAAACATATGCAGTTGCCGGTATTTATGCCGACATTTGAAAGAAGCTCCTATCAAGATGTACGATACATACGAAATTCAAAATTCTGCCTTTATATCTTCAAAAGCACAAAAGGGATTAAGAATACTTGATAATATTTTTCGTTCTTCAAAAGTCCAGAATCGGTTAACGGAAGGACGGTATTGCCTTGCCGTTGAAGAAAAGGTCGCATCGCCCATTACATCTATGTCCCCCACCGATCATAGTTAGAATACGGTCTATCGCTCTGTGGATTGAAACCGGATATATGTCGGCTTGATAGTCGCAGTTCTTAACTATTTGGCTATGCTATTTTGTACTCAAAAGTTAGTTCAGACAAAATATTTCGAATGAACTTGAAACTAAAGTACATCTCTTGAGCCAATTCGGTAAGATTCCCTTTTGTAAGCAGAGTTCACTCTTATTAAAAATTTTTTTAAGAGAGGTAAGGTAAACTCCTAGGCGCTAAAATACACAATGCTGCAGTTTTCGTAAAGTACAAAATATATAAAAGAATGGTTAGCTCGTTTAAATATCCTCTCTAATCTATTTAATTGAAGATTTTATACTAGAGTCTGCCGCTTTTGCTGCGTCCATCAAAGGAAGAGAAGAGGAGGAAAAAAGGATTTGTGATTAAACATCAAAATTGTCATTACGCACTTTTGATTACTCGGGAGAAGCGCTGATTTCTCTCATAACGCTCTCATTCTCATATCCATTCAACGGACTTTAGTTTCGAAATGCTTTCAAATGATAAACACCTTTTAAAGACATCTATTAGTGTAACAGAGAAGTTAGAAGTTCGCAAATAAATCGTCAGGGTACAGCTACTCAACTGGTTTATATTTGATGCAAGCAGTTATTGGGGCGCTTAGAGAAAAAGCCTAAATTTCAAAAAAGAAAGTTGTTGAGGTGCTAATCAAAATTTATTCAAAAATCAACAGGTTTTCAGCGCCTTGAGGGAAAGATTGTGTTGTAATTTTGTGCAATAGTTCAACACAATTAATATAGAAATAAAACGGGCCCGATATCTTTCACATGCATCTCTAAAATGAAAAATTTCCAATACAAAGCATTTATGGACGAATGTAAAGAATATATGGAGGGTAGAAGCCCAGCTATATATTTGCAAGCCAAAGAGCGTCTTGAAAATGTTTGGGGAAATCTTGTGATTTGAACTTGCAAATGGCTTCTTTCTCCTATTGCACTCAGATCTATTTGTAAACTCAAGACCACAGGAATTGCTCATAACTTTACCATTCTAATGATTTACCAGTCTAATCATTTGTTTTGAGACGTTTGCAGGTATTTTTATATTTCAGATTTGCTTGGTTTTGTGATGATGCACTGTTAAGTGAAGATTTTGACATATCCCAAATTGTGTAACAGTAGCTAGAAATAATAAAATGTTGCTATCTAATTAGAATGTGCATCTTCTTCTAATTAGGTCTTGTTATTACTTTTTTAAACGAAATTTTTGCAAAAATTCGAAAAATTCGTTTTTTTCGATTTTTGACGAAATGTTTGCAAAAATTTGAAAAATTCGAAAAATTATTTTTTTTCGATTTTTGACGAAATTTTTGCAAAAATTGGAAAAATCCGTTTTTTTCGTTTTTTGACGAAATTTTTGCAAAAATTAGAAAAATTCAAAAAATTCGAAAAATTCGTTTTTTTCGATTTTTGACGAAATTTTTGCAAAAATTTAAAAAATCCGAAAAATTCATTACGTCCGCACAAACTTAATATGTTCGGTGGTTCAGAGTATAAAAATGGACAATTTTGGAAAGTTTCTCTTCTATAAAAAACAGAGAAACTAACTTATTTGCTTTAAACGATGAGTACCGAAAGCGCAACTAAATATGGAAATACTTTTCTTTTTCACTTTTCACATTCCGAACTGTTATTCGTTGCGCAAACCTCTTGTTTAAAAATTTATTATAGGAAACTTTGACTCTCTACTTTTATTATTAGAAATATAAATTTTCTTGGATTACATAATAATTCGGCGAAAAACAAAAAGTAAAAAAAAAGTGCATAAAGAAAATTATTTTATTTTCACTGCAAAACGGTGTAATAATAAATTTTCTAATCCCTTTTATTATTGTTGCTTTGTTTCGCACTCAAACTGGGAACGAAAGGAGATATGAAAATTTGCATTTTTCCAACATTAAGTTGAAAGAACTTCTCAGTGTTTCAACTTGAATGCTAACAAATGTACGCAAAAGATTGTATGGGCATTTATTTGCAAGTTCGTGTATATGCGTGCGCGTGTGCGTGTGTGTGTGCGTGATGACAATTACCAACAATTTACAGAGGGAAGGATTTGAAATTATACGGAAATTGCCAAAAAATTACAAATTCAAATTCATTTTACTCCCCACTAAAATTTATTATAGTTTTTCTAATACAAACAAACATACACTTAAATTTTGCCACAATATTTTTCTACATATTTACTGGGAAATGTTGGCGCTCTACGTAAATTTTAAACATTTTTTTTTTTTCGTTTTCTACTGGTTTTTATTTCACCTCCTTCTTCCCTTCGTTTACGTTGATTATGTTCGTTTGTTGTTCCTTTTTAATTCAAACGAAGTGAACTTTGCTTTGTATACTTACGAAAGGATTAATTAAATTAATTTTATGATTGCATTTGTAATTTGTTGTTACATTACCGTTACTGTTCGCGTGTGTGTGTTGTGTAATTTTCCATCATTATAATCCTTTTTCACTGTTGTATACGTATTCTATGTGCATAGGATAGGATAAGGACTACGTTAGACAAATATTTCTGATTCACTTACACTCTAACTGCGTTCCTTTATATGTGGCTGCGCGCGTGTGTGTGCGTGTAAGTGTTTTTGTATTTTGCTGTTAAATACATTTTATTATCCTGCAATGAGCTTTAATTCGGTAGAAGTCTCTATGAGCGATTATTTATTGCGGTTCTGTTTTTATGCTGAAAACCGCTATCATAAGCACATTTGCACTCGCAACCACATGAACACACACACATACTCAAGCGCACAGAGTGTAGGGAGGCTTTATAAGTCGCAGTTTAAAATGGGAAATTTTTGCTTATATTTATTATCGTAGTCAAAAGCGTGCAAGCGTTGACCGAGCCAAACAACAACAAAACAACGCAACAAAATTCTAAAATTTCAATAATTTTCATTTTAGAATTGTGCGTAGTGTCGACAAACCATTGCATAGTCGTTCCGAATCCCCTACCCTCTCCTCCCTCCCTTATCCCATTCAAATCATCATTCATGCATACATACACCAATACGCTTCTAACGTAACGCATGACGCGAATGAAAACCAAAAGTTTATGTGCGGTTTCTATTGTTTCCAATGAGCACTTTTCTCAGATTTCTCATTTTATTTGAAAATTGTCCGAAATTGCAAACTATAAATTTACGTTTTGTGTGCTAATTTTAATTAATTAATCGCGAACAGTTTTTAGGCAATGCAATCTCGTTATTTGCTAACACATTTGCCTGCCTACCTATCAACCTACCTGCACGCATGCATGCGTACTATGTTTTGTGGTTTCGTCTTTTAGGCGAAAATTTTGCAAATTTTTATAAAATTGTATCGGTTTTAGCGGTCCTTTCAAAATTGTGTATATATGTATATAATACCGCGCGCATACGTATATGCATTTATTTATGAAAACATATATATATATATATACATATATATATACTAATGCAATGTTTGTATGCATTTTATCAAAAAGCAATTAAGAGACTTTGGAAAAATTATAATAAAATTTTATAAAAATTATTCC